>JAVTVJ010000264.1:3540000-4027500 GCA_034509425.1 Eopsaltria australis | reverse complement strand
GTTTTTAATCTTCAAAAAGTGAGCCTGGCTGGGCTGTGGGCTCCAAACGCTCCTGACTGGAGGTGGAGCCGAAGCCAGGTCGCATCCCTGTCCCTGTCCTGCTTTGCCCCGATAGTTACACAGCAAAGGATGCTTGAGCTGAGATGCTAAAGGGGAGTGAACACCTGGAAGGGCGCAGTGCCCAGGGCCGGGCTCAGCATCACCTCCTGGGGCCGGAGCCGCCCGTACCCCCCCGCCGGCCCCCGCTGGGGCATCACTGACCCGCACACGGCGGCCCAAAGGACACGCGGCCGAGCTGTCAATATTGATAGTCGTGCCTCTGTGTCAATGCAGCCTCCCCGCTCCGCTCCGCGCTGGCCCCATCGATCCGGCAGCGCCGGGAACATCCCAGCAGCGGGGATGGATGACAGCGGGGCGGACACGGGAAGGTCACCGGCGCATCCCGGCCCCGCACAGCCCGAACCCTCTGCGGTCCCCGCCGAGCCCCGCACATTCTCAGCACAATAAAAGGACCTCCGGTGCCACCCGGAGCGAGGGGAGGCGGCGGTGCCCCAGCCCCAGCCCAGCCCAGCCCGGAGCCCGCAGCCGCACGAACAATGCTCTGCCATCAGCAATCAGAATATCCGCGCGGCCGCTCTTACAAAATCAAGAGGCAAAATAATTGAGTCAATAGCGCTGCGAAAGGATTGCTCCTTCAGCCCCATTCTTGTGCTAACAATCCTCCAGCAGGGCTGAGGATTCAAAAGCTTGGAGAATCAAAAAGGAATTGATTTGATTCAGAGCTTCAGCCCGGGCTGTATTTAACACATCATTTTTGCTTGCTCTACATAGAATAGAAACTGTTTGAAGGCAGAGGGGCTGGGGGAGAGAGGCAGGGGAGCGGGAAGCACAGGAGCAGGAGAATATTCTGGATTTGCTGCTTTTCCAAGAGCGGTTGGACACACACTGACCCCCGAGAGGGCTGACAGACCCTGGGGACCGACAAAGAGACACCCCCGGGCTCCGAGTCCCCTGAGCATCCACGAACACGGCCGGGCCTGTGGCTCGATCGGGAGCAGGGCGAATGAAGGGAAGCAGCTCGGGCTGCGGATCGCTGCTCCCGTGTCCTCCGCGCTCCGCCGGAGCCGCCGCCCGCATCCATCAGCATCAAGGGCACAGGAGGCGCCGCCGGGGCTGTTTCCCCTCCGGAGAAGGCAGAAGCTGCCTTTTGATCCCTCCCGGCCCTGGCAAGGGTCACAAACCCTCCTCTCCCATCACGAGCGAAACCGCACGATTGCCACCCAAAAAGGATTCACAAATCCCCAGCGGGAGCACGAACTCCCCGCAGCTCCGAGGGTGCGGCAGGGCTGTGCCAGCACTCGCTTTCCGCTCCCCTCCAAACCAGCATTTCCAGGGTCCTGCAGTATCCCAGGGAGCTCCTCGCTCCCAGAAAAACGTCCAGGGTTAAACTCCTTGCACTGGGAGGTCTCTCCGACAATTACCTGCTTTTTGGCAAACGCCCAAATACATTTTCATGATATCTGGAATAATTTCTGGGAGCCCTTCTTGGTCTGCTTTTGATCTTGAAAGGGGCAGAAAAATCCTCATCCAGCTCCTGCATCTCACCAATGAAGACAAACAAATAAATGCACAATTTCCCCAGATTCCACCAAATGTGAGGGTAACAATCAACAACAAGAACAACCCCGCACATTCCCCTCCAAGGCTGCTCTACAAACCACACCTTCAAACACCTCAGAACATCCACACTTCAACACTTCCACAAAAACCGAAATTAACTGCAGAATAAAACCCAGTATCCCGAGCAGGGGAAGGAGCAAGTGCCAAGAACATTCCAGCAAAGCCATTTCTCTGCTCGTTGCGTGGCACACGAAGCTCTTTAAACTCTTTAGGGTCGTTCTACCCCTCACAGAGCCCAGCTGGTGGCTGCCGACACAGCGGGGACCCCCAGACCCCCACCCAGGCAGCTGATCTGATGTGTTGATGAGCAGTCATGTCGCTGTAATAAGGAGTGTTTATTTGAATAATAAGGTCAGGGAGTTAAGTAGTTGGTATTCCACTCGTAGGAAGCAGTTTGCACAGTGTCACTAATAATTAAAGGGGTTTTTTGACTAATCTAGTTGCTCTTCCTAAATATACTCCACTCTGTTCAAGAAACTCATCAAAGCAGCAAAGTGATCTTCGAGGTTATTAATCTCCTTTGCTCCACAGCTGGAGCAAATTTATTTGCTTGAATTAGCATGTAATAAACTTATAATAAAGCTGCCATATCCCTCTCTTTAGAGATATAGTTGGTGGAATGGGAAGTTAAATCTAGGTAATGTAGCCATGGTCTTTAGGCTCGGAGAGAAGGGGAAAGGGAAAACTCAGCAGAGAGCTGTGCTATCCTCAGCACTGGAGTTCACTGGGATTTCTTCCAGGTCAGGGAAAGTCAAACTTTTTGGAGACCACTGGCTCAGATATTAAGCAAAAATTGCAGAACTGAGGGTGGTGATCTCTAAGGTCCCATCCAACCCAAACCATTCCATGATTCTGTGACTCTGCCAAGCCCAGCAGCTCCTTCACCATCTCCACCAGAAAACCAGGAACAGCTGAGACCTGGTTTAGCAAATCTCAGTGCAGCAAAGGAGGGGTCTCCACAAAGCAGTGGCTCCCCTGGCCACCAAATGAGAATCAGCCCCAAAAACCACCCTCAGGACTGCCCAGGAGGGGACAGAGACCCAGTGGAGCAGCACTGGACACTCAGGACCCACAGGGACAGAATATTTCAAATAGGGTGTCCAAGTGGGAGGAATTAATTCGCTCCAGTTCACCAAGCTGAGCCTTTCTAGGCTGCAGTTTCCCAGGAACAATAAATCCTCTGCCTTCCCCTTCCTGCAGAACACTCTCAGCACCATCGTGCCGTGGTTGGGAACGGGCAGATGGAGACAGATGTGGCAGAAAGCAAAGTTCAGCTGCACAGGGAGGGCTGGCCCCCACCTCCTCCTCAGAGGTTATTATTCACAGAGCCTGGGTAGTAAATAATTTTTCCCTCTCTCCATTTCAGCTCTTTTCTGTTCCTGCTCTGCACTGGAGCAGGGCCTGGGCATTAGCCAGAGGTGTCAGAGGTGTTAGACAAGGTATTAAGGAGGTGTCAATGGTGAAATAGCTGGGATTACAGTAAAGTCTAAATAAGGTGTAAAATAAAACCAAAGGTGATAAAGTCGTTGATAAGAAAAGCTGGAGAAAAATAGGAGTGCAATTATTTTTCATCCTGGTTGTTCACTCTCACAGTGCATTATCTATGGCTTTGCAAAGACTTAAGTGAGATTTTTTTTTTTCCCCAGTCTCTGGCATTTTCTCCCGGCGGCTCCGCGGCCCTCGCACGGCAGGGGAGCATCCAGCAGCTCCGCAGAAACCCAGAGCTGCCCTTCCTCCTCCTCCTCCATCCTCATCCAGGGACCGCAGGGGCCGTTCTGGGGAGGACGCGCGGGCTGTGACCTTGGCAGGAGCCTCTGGAGCCGGAGCCCAGCGCTGGCCGGGCTGGGGACACAGCGAGAGGAGGGACCTGTCCCTGTCCCGTGTCCCTGTCCCGTGTCCCTGTCCCGTGTCCCTGTCCCGTGTCCCTGTCTCTGTCCCGTGTCCCTGTCCCGTGTCCCTGTCCCGTGTCCCTGTCTCTGTCTCTGTCTCTGTCCCTGTCTCTGTCCCTGTCGGGCTGCCAGCCCAGCTGTCACGGGGCAGGGACTCACCTTCCCCGGCAGAGCACATCCATCACCCCGACAGCCCCTAATCAGGCTCTCGGAGCTCGGCGGAGGATGAAGACCTCGCGCTCCCCCTCCCCGAGCAAATCGTGTAGGGGGAAAAGAAATAATGCAAGAAATTACTCCGGATGGCAAATCAACAAATTAGCCTTGATTACTATCCGGGTCTCACAGCCTCCTCCTGCTCCTCGGGCTCATCAGCTCGGTCTGCTGAGCCCCGCAGGGCTCATCCCGGAGCTCCCGCAGCATCCTCGGGGCAGCCCCCCCGGGGCCGGGGTGGGAACCTCCCGGGACCCCCCCGCAGCTCAGGGGGACACCCACAAGGAGGGAGGTGCCTTTTCAGGAGCCAAAATTGTGCGGGAGGATGCAGAGCTCTGCCCCATTCCCTGGCTCTGGGCTCTGAACCCAGTGGCCCTTTCTGCCAGGCACAAACCAAAATGAGGGGATTTTTTTCAGGAAAAAACACACAGGGGAATAATTCTGACGAGGGAAAAAAATAAGTTATTTAAAAGCACGTTCATCTGCAATTCTCCCAGTGCTGTGAAGGGTTATTAACTGATTGGATTTCATCACATCCCACTCTGCTGCTGCACAGGCTGATTGTCCCATATTTGCATTTCTCCTGGACAAGCAGCAATCCCGGCCCCACGGTGGGCACAAGGCCGTGCCGTGTGCCCTGGGAGGGCAGCAGGGGCTCAGCTCCATCCCATCCCAAACCAGCAGGAGCATTCCCTCAGGATCCCTGCGGTCCGTGGCCAGCCAGGAGTGCTTCCCCCTCGCTCCGAGCCAGGGGCTGGGAAGCAGCACCATTGCAAGGTGTGAACTTTCTCGAGTTAATTTGTTTCGGTTCTTTTTAGTGGCACAGAGCTGCCAGGCAGGCTGGCATCACCCGTGAAGGCGTTTAAAGGAACGGATGAACACTGGAAGCAGCAGATGGATGTGCTGGCCAAGTACAACCCGGGCGAGCTCAGGTACACGAGCGTGGTGTACCTTCCCTGCTTATCATCTTCATTAATAATGTCTGCACTCCAAAACCATTTCCATCATCGTGGCTCTGCAGCAACGACCCCGGCACAGCTCAGCTGCTGCCTCAATCTCCTCACGGGACAAGCAGCAAAATAAGGGAGATCAAAACCCAGCAGAAACAAACGGCCTGGGCTTGGGCAGGGTGCTGGGGGGTGTTAAAGGGGGGTTTAATGCCAAGATCCCAGGCATGGGGGACAGGCTGGACCCGAGCTGGCTGTGCCAGGGTGGCACCAGAGGCACCCCTGGCCCCAAGGCCACCCCAGCAGCTCCCAGAGCAGCCAGGTGCAGTGGCCTCATGCTCAGCTCTCATTACAGGTGTGACACTCGTGGGCAGCCCGAGGGGGTTCCTGCTGGAGGGGCTGCAGACCCTGGGCTCTGATGGGAGCATCCCAAAGCTGAACCCTGGAGCTCAACCCCAGCCCCAACAGCTCCAGAGGAAATGGGATCACACACTGAATAAACCTGCATTTCACCCTGCTCATCAAACCAGAAACTCTGCCTCCTTCTCCATCTGCACACCCAGGGGTGGGAAACGTGCACAGACAGCTCAGGTGCCAGCTGGGCACGGACAAACCCAGCCTGTCCCCAGCCCTGCAGCCACCCAGAGCCACCGCCCCCCTCTCACCTGGGAAACACCAGTTCTGCAGCAGGAGGCCGGGGGGAGAGCATCTCCCCTTCCAGGGCAGCAGAGATGAGCTGCGAGTGCTGATCACAAACTTTGCTGCACCTCAGGGGGGTGTGAGCCCACGGAGATGTCACAGCTCCTGTCCCCAGCGTCCCCACGGCTGCTGCCTTCATCACCCAGCTCTGCCAGCTTGGTTCTTCAAGGCAAGAGGCGCTGGAAAAAAGCACAAGTTACAATTAAAAAGGCTGATAAACGCCTTGTTTGTGCAGATTTGTATCAGCCACGGGAAGGGCTCGGCGGTGGCACACGGAGGGGTGTGACCCGCCGGGGCCGGGGCTGTCACCCCGCGTGTCCCCAGCCCGGCACACGGAGCACGGGCAGGGAAGCAGAGATATTAAGTGGCTGATTTACATAATAATCTGCACGGGGAGAGATGTCCGGGGCAGGCTCAGCCTTCATCACAACACTTGTCATATTTGTGCTTCCATTCCAGGGGGAAGGAGAAGGGAAATGAGTCCTGGGGGTTTTGCACGTTTGTTTTGGTGGGAAAGCAGGGGCTGCTGCAGCAAACAGAGCTGGGTTCCACCCGCAGGGACCCCACCCAAGGGTGCATCCCCCAGTCCCACTGCTGCCCGTGGCATTTGGGGGCTGGGGCTGAGCAGAAAATCACCAACATTCAAGTTTTTCACTTGGCTGGACACTGAGGTCTCACCCATGGGTGCCCCAACTCCTCACCCACGGATTTAGCAAAAGTATTTCCATTTTTTTCTTTTCTTTAATGTAAAAACATTCATATTTATGAACAAGTCTGTCACTACCGAACGTTGTGCTCCTTTTGCACGCATGAAACAAGCTGCTCTCAAGCTTTTTAATTAGACTTGAGCAAAGCCTTAGCAGAACAATTAGAAAATGGGGAGGAAGGGATGTACTTCTACCCTCCACATGAACAACGACAGGAGTTTCCTTCTCCTCACAAGGACTGCAGAGATCGGCTGAACTGAGGGTCAGTTCTGTGGCTCCCTCAAGAGAAAGCTGAATTGTTTTTGACACAGCCAAGCGCAGGGGAACCCTGGCTGCCCCCGCACCCCTGGACACTCAGTTTCCATGGCTCCATCATTTACAGCCCCAGCCCCCGGACTGAGGAGCCCCCACAGCCCAGCCCAGGGCCCAGCTCAGCACCTGAACCGAGGCAGATCAGCCACCCCAGAGCTGTCAGCTCCCATCAGCACAGCCAGAGCTGCGAGCAAACCAAGGCAAAGCAGCGATTCCATCATCCCTGCGGTGCGTGCAGAACGCCCCACCCTGGCCTCGAGGCACCGGAGATGAGCAGATGACAGCGAGAATTCGGGGGAGGGAGGAGAGACCCCAGCCTGGCTCCGGGGGTGGCAGTGTCCCCAAGCAGGCACAGGGCACAGCCCTGGGGCTCTGCGGGGCTTCTGTGGAAACTCACCCAGTTTGAATTTCAAAGACTCACAGAATGGATTGGGTCGGGAGGGACCTTAAAGATCATCCCATTCCACCCCTGCCGTGGGCAGGGACACTTCCCACCTGACCAGGTTGTTCAGAGCCCCATCCAGCCTGGCCTTGGACACCTCCAGCTCCAAAATTAATGCCCCTAAACAGGTGCAGGGGCTCGGGCCCCCAGTCTGGGGCTCACAGGCACGGCCAACACGGAGCAGGGACAGCCAGGATGCCCTGGACACACCACAAGTCTCCCTTCCCAAAATATTTTATCTCCTGGACCACAGTAAAGCACCCCAAAAGGGCTGCACCCCATCACCACCAGCTGCCCATCAGCCCAGCCCAGCCCAGCCCAGCGAGCAGCTGGGGTGATTTAATATTGAACATCAACAAACAAAACAATTGAAAAGTCAACAGTTCAGGGGAGGAGGGGGCTGCCACAGCCCCGCGGTCCTGGGGATTATTTTAAATGTGCAAAATGCCATCTCTCCAAATAATCAAACTCCACTGCTGCGACTCGGAAATTGCCACCCACGGCTAAAGCTCCGATTTTAAACGCATCCTCCAGTCAATCTTTGTAAATTCCACATTAAATATTGATCAGCCCCAGAGAGGGCTGGTGCTGCGTGTTCAGCATGGATGTGCCAAACTCCGACAGCGCTGGCTGGGAAGGAGAACCCAGATCCCAGCCCAGGCCACAGCAACTGCTCTGCACCACGGGGAGGGGTCACAGCTTGGGGCTGCCCCATCCCACCAGGAACCACATCCCAGGGAACCTGCCTGCATGAGCAGCAATGGAAACACAGAGGGAAGGGCAAGGAGCATCCCCAGCAAGGGCCTGGCGTGGATGGACAGTGCCTACAGAATATAGGAATAACGTATGGAATATTTAAACACGGACACTGGTGCTTCCCCTCCTAAAAACACCAGCTCCAACCACATTCCATGGGAGCAGTGAGTGCATGCCCATGAAATTCAAGCTACAGCATCAGGGCTGTTCTGGTTGCCAAATTCACACCATCACAGGAGGGCTCCAAGGGGAGAGGCCTGAACCACCAACATTCCCACTGATCCCATTGGGAAGGGGCTTAAGGAAAACCCCTTTGATTGTTGGGAAATGACCCCTTCTAGTTCCAAATCTCCAAACATCGTATGCGTGTATTTATTTATTTATTTATTTATATTTTTATATATATGGCTGGAGTATTATGAAATCATACTTGAAGCCCAGATTCCAACTCCATTTCCCAAGCACTGGTATAAAATTTTCATTACAGATTGCTGCCCTGCAGTGGAACAGAGGGCAACTTTATTAGGGACTGCCTGGCAGCAGGGGAATGAGCCAGGCAGCAGCTCCAGATATTCCTCTGCCAGATATGGCAGAGTGCTGGAAATGGAACAGATTATATAAAAAAAAAAAGAATTCAGAGCAATTTCTAGTGAAGAGTCAAAGAACCATATAATTCAACATTTATATAGACAAGGCTTCAAGGGAACTCTTAAAAAATGGAAAAAAAAAAAAAAAAAGAGGACGAGGTAACGATAAGAAACTCTGGTTTGATTTTTGCTCTTTTTTAAATTCCTTTTTTAACCTGCCCTGTTGGTTTGTGCCACCCTTGGCTCTGGCAGCACCTGCAGGACAATTCCAGCTCCCGGTGCCTGTCTGGCTGCTCTGCCTCCCCTCCTCTTCCTCCCCACCAAGGGCAGCTCCTGCTTTCCCCATCAGATCTGCCAGCCAAGCAGATCCAGGTACGAGCCAGGGACGGCGGATGATGCTCCCCAAATGTGCCCGCATGCAATTTTTCCTCTTCCTCCTCTTCCCTCGCTCACTTCTGGTGCTATAAAAAGCCCCGAGGAGAAGACAATGCTTTTTTTCCGTGATTAATTAGGGCTGGAGCCGGCCCGGGGCGGGAGCAGCGCCGGTACCTGCAGCATCTCCAAGGTGCTGCAGCTGCAGCAGCCCCGTGACTCTCCCCCGCCTCGTTTGTCATCTCCTGACACTGATAAAGAGCTGCTCCGGAGCCGTGTCTTTGCGAGGGAACATATCCATATCAAAGCTGCTTGGATCATCCTTTTGCAAACTTATCTGCTGCATTTTCTGGCCTAGTTTCCCTTCTGATCTCCAGCTCCTGTTCTTTCCCTCCGTGGGACCCTGCAGTGGCACCAGCACCACCCCAGCCCGCCCCAGCACCCGGGGCTGAAGGCTCCTGGGGGAAAAAGGGGTCACTGCTTCCACATCGTTCAGCCTGGGGGCTCTGCAAAGCCTTGGTGCATCAGCCAGAAGCACTTCTGCAGCCAAGGATGCCCGTGGTGGGATGAAAACGTTTCAACCTGAGATGAGACTCATTGCCAGGCAGCATTTGAACTCCTGGGGTGCAGGGATGGAGGTGCTGCAAGCCTGCACTGGAGCCACAGCTGCCTGGGGCAGGTGAAACAGCACCTAATTCTCAATATCCCCTCAGGTCATGGTGTGTGCAGGAGGAAAGCAAGCACTCACCTCCCCCAGGAGCAGCACAGCCACAGGAGCCACTTTGTGCAGCCAGAGCATGAGCAGAGCACTCAGAGCCACTGGGAAAAAACATCTCCTGCCTTTCCCAGAGAGCAAATTCCACCTGGAGGAGCCGGGAAGGGAACACCAAGGAATCGCTGCATTTTTGTTTTTTAACCCAGAGATGCTTTTCTCTCTAGGATGGCACTTCAGCCAGAGCTTTAATGAACAGCATTTCCTTGGTTGTGAGAGGCACAGGCAGGCCAGATCACACCAGTGATTCATTAGCATCCCATCATCTGCAGCCTCCGTACTCCCCAGCCATATGGGCAGCACGACGTGCTTCCAAAATCTGGGACATCCACTGAGGCTTTGTCACCAGCAGCCACCACGCTGGAGTGGCCTGTGGTCACACAGAGATGGGGAACATCTGATTCCAGGATCTTGTGGGTGTGGAGGAACAGGGAGACAAGGTGACTTTGTGGGACGTGAGCACCCCTCCTGCTGCAGGCAGGATTTGGATCAGGATCACTCCGGGGCCTGGGCAGGACACGACTCCAGAGTGGATGCACATCTCCAGCAGGGACACGCTGCCTGCCCAGGTGGGAGAGAGACACAGCATCTGCTTCTCTCTGTCTGCAGATAAATCCCCCACACGACTGATGAGAGCTCCCAGCGAGCTGAGCTGTGCCCAGCACTCAGCCAGGTCCAAGCTGAGACCTCAGCCAGCCATGGAAAACAGAGAGCTCCTCCCAGCCCCACCAGCAGCAACATCTGGGCACGGCATTAGGTGGCCATAAATAGATGTTAAGTGACCAAAAATAGACATTAAGGGACCATATGCAGCCTCTGAGAGCAGCAATCTGCACTGGAGGCTCCTGGCTCTCACTGAGGCACGGAGGGGAAGGAGCCCCAAAAACCAGGGCAGGAACCAGCAGCACCCCAAGGTGCCCGTGGGGGATTTTCTGGGCCTTGGTGGAGCAGCAGGGAATTTGCTGTGGTGCATTTGGATCAGCCCCAAGAGCTGCTGGCCCCTGTGGGAAGGGGGACACGTGTCCTTGGAGAGCCCAGGTGGCATCTCCTCCTCTCTCAGCTCCATCAGAATCTGCCCCCGGGTTCCCAGCACCTCACCTGTGCTTCCTAACAAGCAAACAACTCCTTCCTGACCCCCAGCCCTGCCTGCAATTCCGTGGCACCCAGCGGGAGGGTCTGGGCTCCCTCTGCATTCAGAGTCAGCTGGTTGTTATGCAGCCCCGTAGGTTCTTTAGTTTAAAAAAAAAAAAATAGTAAAAGAAAGAGGCGTTTTCAAAGCTTTAATGGCTTTGAAAACAACACGGAGAGTTCTCTTTACTGCGGGAGAGGTTAATGATCTCCCTCTGCTACAGAACCAAACTGGACATCATAATAAATAACCATAATAAGATATAAAGCATCACCTGGAGCCACTCAGTGCAGGAGTTGTGATGCATTCCCATTATTCAGAGCAACTGCCAGGTGGGAGATGTTCAAAGTGAAGGCAGTCAATTAAAAAATGAAAAGCATTGCTTAAACAGAGAGGGACTGTCTCTCATCCTGTGCTCCGGCTCCTGCTGGGGCCGCAGCCCCGAGGATGTCCCTGCTCCTCCCCTGTCCTTGTCCCCGCAGCCAGGCCAGCAGGGTGACACTGTCACGGTGCCACCGCAGCCCAGGGTGGCCCTGCACGCCCAAGGACACTGACAGTGACTGCGAGCAGGTGACACAGAACCGGAGGATGGGGTGGGCTGGGAGGGACAGCAAAGCTCATCGCACTGCAGCTGCCCTGCCAAGGACAGGGACAGGGACAGCTCCCACCGGACCCAGCCCCATCCAGAGCCCTGAGGCACAGCCCTGTTGGGCTCATGAACCCCAAACCCACCCTGCTCTCCTCCTCAGCTGCTCTGCCCCATCCCCTGAGAGATGGGAACCTGTTCTGCCCTTCGCAGAGCCTGGGGTGACACCACGAGTGCCCGGACACCCAGGACAGCAAAAACCCCACCAGAAACACCAGCACGGGCAGTGACACGACCTTACACAGCGCAGCCCAGCCCGGGTGACAGCCCAGGTGACAGCCAGCAGCCCCTGCCCTGCGGGGAGCAGCAGCCGATCCATCAGCGGAGCCGATCCATCACCGGCGGCAGGAGCTGCCCCGGAGCGGGGCCGGGCAGGGAGGGCTCGGGGCTCCTCTCCCAGGGCATTAATCACCTTTCCCGAGGCTCTGCACGCCCGGACAGAGCGATTAATCAGCGGCATATCAGCCCTGCAGCCCGGCCGGGCCCCTTTGTGTGGGTCCCTTCCCATCACAGCCAGATAAGATTATCAGTGACGAGCAAGACACCCATTGAGCAGCACCTGACTCCAAGAATGGGATTTTATTTTTTCCTTTTTATTTATCCCCCTGTCTCAAAGATGAGCTGTTTCTTGTCTTGTCAAACCACATCCTTTTCTTGAAAGAACCAGCTTTAAGAATCCAATTTGTCAAGCTGGACAATCATTTGAGAATCCATAAAGAGCCTCGGTGACTTTATCAAAAAAAATAAATCAGAAGGTTTTAAATGGTAACTGAAAGGGATTTGAAAATAGGTTGAGTGGCCTACATCAATTAATCTCCAGAGAGCTGGGGCTTTGTGAAGCTGGAGTGGCAGAGAAGTGTCAAAAACTAGTTACTGGCCTTGAGGAGATGGAAGTTATCGATATTTCTCCTCTCCTTTTTCTCTTTTCCTCTTTCTCTGACTCCTCAGAGCGCAGTGAGGCAGCATCCCCCAGCCACAGGGCACTGCAGAGCCCAGCAGGGCTGGGTGGCCAAGCCAGGAAGGGGCAGGGGGCCAGGGCCACCCTTTCCTGGTGACATTTTTCCACCAATTATTCCCAATATCAGCCAACAAGGGCCAGACCTGCCCTGCCACCGTGGCTCTGGGTCTGTCACTGTCACTGTCACTGCTGGTGGGTGCCAGAGCTCCCCTCCACCACAGGCACAGGGACAGCCCCTGGAAGGAGCCATCGGACACTGCTGGCACTTGCAGGTGGCTCTGGAGTCCCTGGGCACCTGAGGTGGCACCTGAGGGTGCAAGCCAGGGCTCAGGAGGGAGGAGAGAGGGGCAGAAGGAGAGAAATGGTTCCAGCTCAGCCTCGGGGACTGAGCAAAGCCTTGCAAACCCAGAGGAGAACTGGGGGCTGGCAGGAGGAAATGGAGAAGCTGGGAAATGAGGGATTTGGGGGAGAAGAGCCAGTCCTGGAACGGGGACGGATCTCCCCACCCACCCAACGAGGGGTGTGACACAACAGAGCCCCAGGGACCAGCCCCGAGGGACACCTGGATGGAAACAACAGACTGGACAATTTAGCACGAAAATAAAGAGCTTGGGAGGAATGGAAACCGAAGAGGGAAGGGCCACGCTGCCGTGCTCGGGGATGTGAGGGGCTCCAGATGGCTCTGCGGTTTAGTGCAATAAAAAATTTAATCTGACAGGCAAGTGTGGGGCTGGAGAATAATAATAAGACAAATAATTTCCTTAAAAAAACCCGAAAGGAACCTAACAGCTCAAAGACATCTTCATTTGCTGCAAAGAACAGAGACCATCGGTTATTTACTGCAGTCAAGAGCACATTCACGAGCTCTCAAATGGTATTTTTGTTGCAGAAGTATAATATAAGGACACTTTCCTCACTTTCCAGCCCGGGGAAATAGATCTGACTTGGAACTGGGCCAGCAGGGCTGCAAGTTCGGGCTCTGAAGCGAAGGTGATAACTTTACCAATTAAATATGGATGTGATTTTTTCCCCCCTCTGCTTCCCTGGAATACTTCTGCACTGCCATTAGGTGATGATATAAAGACACAGGGCCTCCCGGTGCAGCTTAATTGCTCCTATATAGAAAAATGATGAGCTCAATTGCGCTGCACAAGGGCTGCTGTGGCTACTTGCTGCCTTATTAATAGGGGATGGCGACGTGGGTTTAATTCTTCTGCCCAAGGAAAAACAGGGAGACAGCAAAGCCCTGCTCAGCAAATACCTCAGCACTCCCTGAACTGCTCCACTGAACAGCGAGGGGCTGAGGACAGAGTTTATATTTAATCACACACTTAAAGTGTTTTGCTGAGTTGATGCTTGGTGCAGGGGAGACAGGATGCACTCCCAATTAAGTGATCCTTTATTCCCACATCCTCGTATTTTTCTTTTTTATTGATGCACAGCGCAGACAATCCCGTGTTTTGCAGTCTGCTGCTGAGTGATTTCTTGTCCAGGGCGAAGCCTGGGCAAGATGAGGACCAAAAAAAAAAAAAAAAAGCTGTTGTTTTAATGAGCACGGAGCTCAGAACGGGCTGGGAGCAGCAGGGGCTCTGGGATAAACTGGGATGGGGAGGGGGCAGAGATCACCTTCAGCTCACAGGGGTGAGCAGGGACACCTTGCTTGGGGGTGAGCAGGAGGGAGTGGGCAGGGCAGAACCCGGGGAGCTGGAAAGGCGGCCAAAGGATGCTGCCTGATATTTAATATGACAGATTATCGTTATTGTTATCATGGAATGGTTTGGGTTGAAAGGGACCTTAAAGCTCATCCAGTGCCATGGGCAGGGACACCTTCCACCATCCCAGGCTGCTCCAGCCTGGCCTTGGGCACTGCCGGGGATCCAGGGGCAGCCACAGCTGCTCTGGGCACCCTGTGTCAGGGCCTGCCCACCCTCACCTTCCTAATATCCATTTATTACTGTTATTATTCAGCCTTTGGGAAAGCAGAATCACTGCATGTTTTTAGTCTTTACTTCCTCAGCACCCACTGAGACTTTCCTAAAAATCCACACTTGCCTCTGTTTTCGAACAGCCTCTCTAGGAAAGAAGTTTTTTTTAAGGGACTGACTCTCTCCCAAAATAAATCGGGGAGCCACTCTCGCATCTGCATGAAAAGCAGGCGGGCAGGGGCTGCGGGGGATTTGCATTTGCCTCTGCTGAGGCTCTGAAGGTTGAGTTTCACCCCCCAGAAGCTGCGGTGGGCAGGGGGGAGCGGAGCAGGGGGAGCGGCCGCCGCTAAATTGACGGCAACAGCAAAAGCTGGAGGTACAAATGGCCTGAGAAAAGGCGTGATGAGATGTGACTGCCCTGGGTGCTGGGACTGCAGAGAGCGAAATGGGAAAAGACCACCTGGACGACGAGAAAATGCTTCTGATTGCTCGGGGAAAAACGGAGTTAAAGATCATTGGAACGGACAAGGCAATCTGGCGGCGCCGGGATTGATTCCAGGCGAGGAGGGGCCCCGGGGCTGCGGGAGCGGGGCATCCTCGGCCGGGGGGGCCGGGGGGCTCCTGCCACACCAACCGTGGACGGGCAGCCCAGCCCAGCCCAGTCCAGCCCAGCCCAGTCCAGTCCAGTCCAGTCCAGTCCAGCCCTCTGCGAACCATAGAGCTCAGTTCGGCACCGGGGGAGAACGGGGGTCTCCCTGCCCAGCCGGGAAGCAGCAGTGACCCTGACCATGATGGGGAAGCACAATTTAGGGGTCTCACAAGTTTTTGGGGTGGGCCAAGCCCCCGCATCCCCCCCAGTGCAACCCCAAGCGATGCTCTGTGCATCCCGGCAGGACGCGTGCTGCGGGCTGTGGATTCACACAGACAGGGATTTTCTAAAGGTTGTGCAAAGGTTAGCGCCCAATTAAGGCGCCCGAGCAGCCCCGGCTCTGTTTGCATCATTTCCAAAGCTGGAGGCACCGGGCAGCTCCCCCCACACACCCGCACCGAGCCCTCGGTCCTGCAGCACATTCCAGCGCAGGGCTGATGGCACAGATGAAGATAACAATAATGATGCATCCATTTCCTCCACCTTGGGCGTTTTTAAGTCATCTCATCTCAGAAATGAGCCCATTCCAGCGTTTTCCCTGACAACCTGTTGGGCCCTCTCAGCAAGGGCAGATGGTGGGGTTGTGTTCACATCACCTGGTGGAGCACCGGGCAGGCTGGGACCCCAGCACTGCTCCATGTCAAGGTCACAGAATCACAGAACGGTTTGGGGTGAAAGGGACATTAAAGATCCTCTATTTCCAACCCTCTGGAACTGTCTGGATTCCTCCCTGGCAGGGAGGAACGAAGGTCATGGACTGACCCAGCTTTCTCTCACTGATCCGCCTGACACCTCTGAACTCCTGTGACACCGGAGGGGACGCAGAGCCCCGGGATGATGGAGATTTGGTTGCTTTGGGTGCTGATCAAGCCTGCAGCAGGGTCTGGAGCCCAGCCTGCAGCTGGAGGATGGCACTGAGTGCAGCACAGGCAGAGAGGGACCCTTTCAAAACAGGAACAAGACACATTTCTTCCGATGTCCCTTCTCATGCCGTTAATTATGTCTCGGGTTACTAAACACAAGCAAATCAGGATGATTTCCTTCCCAGCACCACGAGCCTGAGGTTTGCTATTCCCTTCCTCTCAGGTCCTCCATCAGCCTTTATAGATGATTTCCCTGTCAGGCTTCCCCTGCCTGCTCCCAGCTCCCAGCATTCCAATCCACCCCATCTACGCTTATTGCAAACTCCGAGTGCTCCACTAATTCCTCTCCTCGTGCTGCAATTCCACATTCCTAAATATTGGGTGTAATGGCAGCAGCGTTCCTGCCGCTGCTTCCAAATTAAATGAGCCAGGAGGAAAAACATTGGGAAACGTTTTCAACCGAGAGTTTGTGGTTTGAAGGACATTTTAAAGGCAGGGAACACAACCTGGCTCCTGCTGATGTTTGTGAGGATTTAATCGTGAGAAATTGAAAACAGGGCTTGGGGCAGAGCAAAGAAAGGGGTCAAGAAGATGTGAATTACTTTTCCAACCCTCTCAGAGTCCCTCAGAGCAGGGCTGGTCATCTTGGCTGTATTTTTTGGGGTGTTGAGAAAACAAAGAGCCAGCAGCAGCAGAAGGCGGAGCCCAAGTAACATTTTTAACCCAAGGAATTGCAAAATCAAGCACATTTTTTAAAAGCTGCTGTTTTGGAGAGCCCCTTAATAAAGGCACAGGGAAAGTACCTGGAGGAGAGGCTGTGGCACTACAGAAATTCCCCCCAGGGCCCCCCGTGTGCCCACCCTGCCCCACAGAGCCAGGAAGGAAAACAAACAGCAGCAGCAAGCAGAAAACTTCCACTCTCTCTGCTGTTAATTATGATCTTACTTTGCACAGAGAACCTGTCATTCAGGCGCCGGTAATGGATAGTTTCTATTTCAATTCTCCCTCCACCCTATTATCTTTTATAAAATCCAGCCAGGCCGGTGATGGATTGATAAGGGCCGGTCCCGGCGGGCGCCGCTCGCTCGGAATGGCTCTCACGCACACCCAACTTCTGTATCTTTTTAAATATTTCAGCTGTTTGAGATCTTTATTTCACATTTCGATTTCCTGTAGTACAGTAAATTTATCTTAGTCACCCAGTCAAGTTCTCTCCAAGTCTCTTATCTGCTCCTCTCTGTACAGCTGAAGGCCCCTACACTATCAGCGCTGCCGATAAAGCCGGGCCTGGCAATGCTCAGATCGCGCTGATCCCCAGCCCCCGCCCAAGGGAGACCTTGGAAGCCCCACGCTGGCCACCGGCTGGAAGTTCAGGGCTCAAACCCCGCTCTGGCTCCTGCCAAGGCATCTCCAGGTGAGCTGGAAAAGCGGCCGGGGCTTCCTGCAGAGCCCAGGGATAACGGGGCCAAGCGCAGCTGCTCCCCGCGAGGAAAAGCGCAGGGATGGCCCCAGCGGAGGGGTCCGCGCCAGCCAGAAACCCTGCCGGGCTCCCAGGCCGGCAGGCAGAGGCCATTCACATTCATCCACACCGGGATGTGTTTCCCCCCCACTAAATCACAGATTTTTAAATATCTCAGCAGCAAAGAGCAGAGAGAGCATCGCGCGCTGCCACGGGAAAGCCGCCCCAAGAGCCGGCGGAGCAGAGGGGAGCAAACTGAGCTAACAATGAAATAAACAGCGAACAGGTAAACCCGAGTCACCTTCTCGCTGCTCCGCCGGTGGCGGCGGCTGCGCCGAGCGCGATCAGGCAGCACCCCCTGGTGCCACCGCGGGCACCGGCACCGGGACTGGGACCGGCACCGGCTGAGCGGGGATGGAGAGCGGGGAAAACTCTGCCCGAACAACCTGGAGAGCAGGGAAAGCTCTGCCTGAACCACCTGGAGAGCCGGGAAAGCTCTGCCCGAACAACCTGGAGAGTCACAGAGCCGGGAAAGCACTGCCCAGGAAAGCTGGAGAGCAGGGAAAGCTCTGCCCGGGGAAAGCCGGGATTCGACCCCTGCTCTCCACACACGCGCTCAGGCCCGCTGGATGCTCCGGAGAGGCGCAGAGGGGCTGTGAGAGGCAGAGGGGCTGTGAGAGGCAGCACAGCTCGCCCGCCTCCCTCCGAGCACAGACGCGCTGCTTTGGGACCGGCCCCGTCCCTCCTGCCAGCATCCAGGAGCTCCAGGATCCAGGGAATCGAAGGGATTTCCCTCCTCGGGTACAGCTCTGGTTATTGGCAAGACAAGGAGCTCGGGTCCGCTCCTCTCCCCAGCTCTTGGGGTGATTTCCTGTGCCAGGATCAAACCCAGCAGCGGGGCACCCAATAAATACCTCTGCAGAGGGGTGATTTATCTGTAGGGGAAGCCATGGAAATTCCCAAACCCTCTCAAATATCCGTTTCCTGGCTCTAAACCATCACTAAGTTGCCAGCTGGGAAACGCATTTGTCTGCTCCCCTCTGTGTATTTTCTGCTTTTCATTATAATTTGCTAAATAATACATTACAATGAGTTATTTATCACACTCTGCCGTTCCACGAAGCCTCCTCCATCCCGGGGAATTTCACCCATAAATCAGACACACAAATATCTGCTGGCATTGCTGCGGGTTTAACCCTGCACCCTTCACCTGCCCCTGCAGCTCCCAGGCTCTGCTGAGAGCCACCACGAGCTTAAAGGACAGCCAGCCCAGGGAAAGGGACAAACTCCAGCACTGGCGTGACCAGAGAGTGACCAGGATGGTCACCTGCAGACCCCCAGACCTTCTCCTGGTCACTGAGAGCAAAGAGCTTGGCCAACACCAGGCTGCCACTGCTGGGGAATGAGGCAAGGACAGTGCTCAGCTTCAGTCCCAGCAGCAACACCAGGAAGGAAAATTTATGATTCCTCCTTTCCAAGTCACTGTACCATCCCTTTGAAACAAATTGGTTTGCAAATATGGATTAATTTAACTTTACACCATCCATCTTAAATCAACAGTATCTGGGCCCGCAGATTGGGAAATCAAGGCATGGAAAGGAAAATAAAAAATAAAAAAGCAGAACTAGGAACAAACCCCTCTCTCTGCGCTTTAACTACAAAATCATCTTTCCTCATTAGCAGCTAATCAGAACTACCAGAGGGGAAGAGATTACAGGCAGGGCGGAGAGGGGAGTAACTCACAGAAATACAGACATCAGAACAGATTTTCATTTATTTACTCATTTATCACAGTGAGTCACACGCTTTGAGTTCATGAGTCTGCATTAGCCTTGCAGGATTTTGGGACTCAATCTCCAAAATCTCAGAAGCGAGCAGGTCACAGCCACGTGCCACCTCGGGAAGGAGCAAATCAGCAGATTGGGGCTGGTCTCGGGCAGTGTGATATTGCTTTGCCTGTTGGATTATAAGGAGCCGCTAATCCTCCCGATCTCTCCGGGAGCCCAGATGCCTTATCTGGAAGTTGCTCAGTGGAGAGCAGCCCGGCTTGCCCGGCTCTGGGCTGGATTCCAGCGGCTCCTGGAGCCAGGGAATGGCAGCCAGGGTGGCACAGGGTGCCCTGTGCCGTGCCAGCCAGCGGGGCTGCCCTCGGGAGCAGGGTGGCAGCAGGGGGGTGATGGAAGCACCAATGTCAAACATCGGGGGTTTGTTCCTTAACTGAGCAGCTCCAGGGCAAGCCAGGCTTTGAGTGCCAGGGCTGAGCTCCTGCAGCCCTTCTGCTCCTCCAGACACCTCTGGGCACACACAACCCACCCCTGTGCATTCAGACACCAAAATAAACCACCAGCAGTCCCGCCCTTTTTCCCCAAAAATGATTTTCAAGAAGCCAAGAGTTTGATTTACTGCAGGCAGGGGATGTCTCCTTGCAGACTTTCCTTTCTCTCCTTAGCTCATCCCAGCTCTCCAGAAGTGAGGAGAGACTCCCACACCTGACCACATCCCTGGACACTGCCCTGGGCTGGCTCCAAGGGCTCCAGAGGGGACACCGGAGCAGCCCCGGGATGTCCCAACAGGGCACTCAGCATTTCCTCGGCATTCCCAGCCCTGCACACAAACCCACGCCGGGAAAGCAGGAACATGTTTTTAAACAAGAGGAGGAAATGGTGTCTTTGTGTCAGGAAAGGGGAAGGAATCCAGGACCAAGAGACTGCAGAGCCTTTCCACTTCAGACAGCAGGTGCTCTCCAAGATGTGGTTATGGCAACAAAATAAATGATGGATAATTGCTTTTGTGACAACTTGCCAATTAAATTAGACTCAGCAGAATAACATAATGACAATTTGTTATGCTCTGGTGGGCACTAACACACCAATCATAATTAAATGCTATGACTGAAATAGAATGCTGCTGTACACAGGAATATATAACCCCAATTCCCTCCCAGTGAAACATTATAGGTTCAGACTTGATTTCAATTTCTGGAGGATAATAGCATTAGCGCACATCAGAATGAGCTTGCAATATGCAGAGAGGCGGCAGCAGCACAGGGACAGACAGAGCCAAGGGCAGCTGAGCCACCGGGCTCCTGCGGGGACCCCCCGGCAGCGCTGATGCTCCGGGGCTCGGAGCAGTGCGGGACAGCCCAAATCTCCGCTGAGTCCGGGGGAGGTTCCGAATCCCTGCCTTGGGGCAGCAGCTGGGGGAGTGACCGGCTCCGAGAGAGTGACAGTGGCCCCGGGGGAGGGACACTGGCCCCGGGGGAGGGACCGGCTCCGAGGGAGGGACACTGGCCCCAGGGGAGCAGCCCCACAGGGCTTTCTCGGGGCTCCTCATCCCTTCCTGCCGGCAAAGCTCTGGCAGCCAGGCTGAGCTGCGGGACACGACACAGCCTGGCCTTCCTGGAACGATCGTGAAAATGTTCATGAAATGCACTGCAGTGCCCAAGAGTGAGCTCACCCCACAGCTGGGATCCCTCGGGGACCCAGCCCGGCAGCTGACCTGGCCAAACCGGCCGCGGCTGGCTCAGAAGTGACCAACGAGGGGCTCAGGTCCTGCCAGTGCTCAGCATTTACTGGTGAAACAGCACCCACTGCTGAGCTCAGCCGGCTGCTCTCACTGGTTTGCTGTGACCCTCCTGCTGCTCCTGCCCTGCCCAGGGGGTTTGTTCTGCATCCTGCACGTCCCAGAACTCCTGGGCCAGGAATTACCGTGCCACGGACACTGCTGGTGCTGCAGAAGCAAAACCCTGCAAAGAGCACCGATCCCAATTCATTAAAAAGCCCCAATTCAGAACCAGAACCAGGCAGGCGGCACAACTGGCACTGCCCAGGTCCTGCAAAGCAGGAGCCACCCCTGTGCCAGCCCCTCTCCAGCGTGGAAACACAGCACAGCCGAGCCAGCACCCTGCTCTGATTCCACATCCGTCTTCCTAACAGATACAGCTTTCTGGAATATTCCAAAGCTCAAAACAGGGCAGGTTTGAAGACCAAATGTGTGTGTGCAGGCAGGGCTGGGCAGAGGCAAATCCCAGAGGATTTGACAGAGTGGCAATGCCAATAATTTTGTATCTTACTTGGAGCCACGTTCTTTAAACATTAATCTGTTTATTATCTGCCTCGGTGAAGCTTGGCATTGGCAAGGTCAGAGCACCTGTTTTTCCAGGAAAGCTGATGAATTATTTTGGCTGCTCCAGACATTAGACCTGATCCTATTAAATCCTTAGCTCCCCTGCCCTCAACACATACCAGGGGATAATCCCGGGCCCAGGAACACGTGAAGGGGCTGAGCAGGGCTCTGGGGGCAGCTGCCCGTGGGTTAGAACAATGCCCAAGCTCAGAGCCCGGCTCTGCAGCCCCGATCTGTGGGACTGGAGGTGTTTGTTCCAGCAGGACACATCCTGCTCTGTTTGGGAAAACATCGGGCTAGGGAATGCTGCATCATCCCTAGGAAACTCCTCCCGTCACCCGCTGCACCAGTGTACCTGCATTCTGCTAGGGGGCAGGCAGCTCTGCACCCTAAAACTTCCAGGTGAAGCCCACGTTTTTAGGAACGGGCCTTGGAAAACCTTCAGCGCGGCTGCCAGAGACGGGGAAGGTGTCGCTGCCCGCGCCTGGCTCGTCTTTGGTGCCTCGGGAATTAAGGCACCGCGTAAGCGATACTTGGGCATTTACTGTCCCTTAAAATAGCCTGGCAAGCAGCGAGGGGAGAGAGGAGCCGGCACCCGCAGCACCCGCCCTGCGAGGAAGGTCAGGAACTGAGCCCAGGAAAGGTCACACGGCTGCTCCGGGATGGGGAGGCAGCGAACGAGTTCCGATGGCAGCCGGGGCTGCGGGGACATCACCGGAGCTGCCCTTGCGACAGGGTCACAGCCCCAGGCAGGAATCCCCGCACCCCGGGGCTCTCCATCCCCGCAATTCCCCCGGTCCCAGGGGAAGCCGCGCTGCCTTTTCAAACATTTTCCGGTGAAAGCTCGGCCTCTGCTCCGCCTGCGGGAGCCCAGCGAGGCTGCCGTGCCCACACCCTCCGGGGCAGGGCCGGGGAGGGGCCGCGGCCGCCGCTCGGTGCCGGGAGCGGAGCGCGGCTCCCACCTAGCGGGGAGCGCCGGGGGACCGGGGCTGCGGGACCCGCACACCGAGCCCGCTCAGCCCTCGTCCTGCCCCGTCAGTGCCGGACACCCCCCGGGCGCTGCCCAGAACCTCTTCATTCACTCATTCGCTCAGTTCCAGCAGCTCCCGACCGTCGGCATCGCCCTCCCGGCCCAGCAAACGCGCCCGTCAAAACTATTCCAACTCGCGCGATTTAATTCATTTTATCATAATTGCACCAATACTCCGGCTCGCATCGCTTCCCCCGTGGGTTCCCCGTCACCCACCAGAAACAACAAATCCAGCAGACACGACAAACCCGCGGCGCTGAACATTTCACCCACGGCCCGCCCCAGCCTCAGCCCAGCGCGGGCTCTGCCCGGCAGAGAATTCCCTCATCCACACCTTGACAGGACTCCTGTTCTCCCTCCCTCCCTCTCCCCTGCCCTGAAACGGAGGCTCCCGCGCAGATTTCCCGGTTATCCCGCACATTTGGCACGTACCTGGGGTGCACACCAGGGCAGGATTCGGGCAGGGTGTGGAGCACACCTGAACCTCCCAGCGCTGCACAAATCCAACAATTCCTGCCCCTCCCGAGCCGTGCTTTGGCTGCGCGGGCACGAGGCAATCACCCCTCACCTGTGGTCACCCCAACGGTCACGATTAACGACCCGCAGCTGGTCACCGTCAACGTCCCGAGTGGCCACGGGGAGGAAAGGCCCTGAGGGGTCACTCACTGCACCCCCCGGGCCACTGAGGGCGAATCCAGGGGCTCCCAGCTGAGCCCCCTCGGGAAGAGCTGCTCCAGCCGGGAGGGATCTGCCCCCAGAGCCACCCCCGTGACTTTTTTCGACACAAAATAAAAGCAATTCCAGTTTCTCCTGGCCTGCTGTGCACAGCAGCTCGTTCAGGGACACCCCGAGGCTCTGAGGGCTCTGAACTCGATGTTACTGCTCAGTCTGGAAGTGGATCAGTGCTAAAGCAGAGGGGTTTGTGCTCCTTGTGACAAACCCTGCGCTCCTCTGGAGCTGCAGAGCAGAACTGGGGATAAAGCCTGGCCTTGCAGGGATAACTGAGAGATTCTGCTGCAATGCCAGGAGCGAGCCAAGGCACAGAGACCTCAGGGCATTTTTATACCCTGAATTTCACTGCCATGAGCTTTCCTGCATCCCAGCACTGAGCAGGGCAGGGAGGGACAGTCAGACATCACCTGCTAGGGGGGTGGGGGCAGCCTGGGACCGTAAAGAACAACAAATTAAAGAAAAGCACAAAAAAACCCACAAAAGAGACAAAACAGTGCTTGTTTTTCATCCAGCCCGAGCCAAAATGTTTAATGAGAGATCAGCCAGCCCCTGGATGTGCAGGCACAGACAGAATTCCCCTCCCAACCCCAGGAAGATTGGTTGGTATTTCTTTTCCAGTGTTTCCTGAGCAGCCTCACCTTTCCCTCACCACACAGCTGGAACATCCCATTTCCACACTCCAGAGGTGACCAATTCCATCAGGAGCCACTGAAAAACTGCAGAGCTCCCAGTGAATGACCTGGCAGTGCCACAGCTCAGCCTGCTCTGGATTTCAGCAGAGATGGAATGGGAAGAGCACATTAAAAGCGCTGCTATAAATAGCAGCTCTCCCCAATCAGCTGTAAAAAGATGACACCTCAGACAGCTGCTGCAACACATCACACAGGATCTGCCTTTCCCACAGCAGGAAACATCCTCACTGCTGCAAGCCAGGCACAACTTCCAGTTTTTAGAGAAAAAGTTTTAATTTTCCACTTTTACACTCGTTGTTTTCCAGCTCCCATTCAGAAAACGGTTGTGACCCTAAAAAAAAAGAAGATTGTTTGTGATTTTATCAATGTGGAGCTGCACAGAGGGGAACCTGTGCCACATGCACAACCCTGGGGGGCACCAGGACTCAGGGAAATGTCCCAGAAAAGGGCTGGAGGTGGCTCCTGGCAGGTGGCACAGCCCAGCAGGGCTGTCAGGAGGGACGGGGACTGTCCCTCTGTGTCCCTGCCAGCTCTGGTGGCTGCTGCTCCCCGTCCCTCCTCTTGTCCTGCAGCTTCTCCAGCACGGTCTGGAGCTGCTGCTGCAAGGCAGGATCCCTGGGTGCAGCTCCCTGCTGCTCCTGCGGGGCCACCTGCAGGGAAGGACAGGAAAAACCACATGGAGCAGGCTGGGAAAAGCTTCTGGAGGGGGAGCAGCAGCCCTCTGTGTGCCCAGGAGGAGTTTGATCCATGCTGAGGTTGTTTGAGGGCACAGCACGGTGTCACCAGGGCAGGACATCCCCAGACAGGCTGCAGAGCTCCAGCTAAAACATGGAAAAATGATGGAAATAAAATGATGGGAAAAGACACAGCCAAGATCCAAAGCTCCAAAATGCTTTACACAGACACACCATGGGTTATTGGAATGGTTATTCCATTTCAGCCCCAGAAAAAAACACCTTTTCTGACCCACAGCTCCCTCAACCTTGGCCAGACACAGAAAGTTGGTGTTGGTGGCCAACAGGAAAGCTTTCTGTGCACAGCAAAGGCATTTTGAGCCCACCAGGTTTGTGGCTGCTTTGCTGAGGGTTTCATGCAGGCCTGGCAGTGGAGTTTTCTCCATCCCAGCAGCCAAGGGACTCTGTGAATATTTAACACTCACTTTGTCCACTCCTCTCCTCTGCAGGATGATCCCACTGGCTAAGAGGGCTTTTCCTGTTTCTTCAAACAATTTCTCCTCTTCAATCTTCCCCTCTTCCTCCAGCTCCTTGTATTTCTCCACAAACCTGGAGTGCAAAATTGCTTTTTTTACACTCACAAATAACCTCGTGCTGCAGTGGCTGGGAGGGAGGGAGGGAGGGGCAGTCCCAGAAACATTCCTGGTTCAATTCCTGGTTTGATTGAGTCTCATCTCACCTCTGGCACGTGGATTTGAAGTTCAGCTGGGTGAGGTCGAAGGCTCCGGGGCCGTTGCCATAAACCTTGTAAAACCTCCTGCTCAGAGAAGGAAAATTGAGAACAAACCAAGGGTGGGACAGGCAGCAGCAGTGAGAGCCTGCACACACGGATTGCTCCTGTCCACGTGGGCCTTTTGCACACCTGGCAGAGCCCAGGGCCAGGCTGCACACGGGGACAGCGGGAGCTGACCCCGGGCATGGCACGGGTGGGACAAAAGGAGCTTTGGGGTCGCTCCCAACCCGAACCAGCCCGGGATCCTACAGAGCTTTGTCCCGGCTCCTTTAATGGATTAATGAGTTCAGGTTAATCACCAGCTCCCTCTGAGGGGGCTGAGCCCAGCCCGGAGCCCAGCCCAGGCAGGGACCGGCCCCTCCCCGCTGCAGGAGCCGCCGCCCGCCCTCACAAACGGGGGAAAGCATTAAAAAAAACCCGATTGATGCAAAACCCCGCAGAGCACGGAGGAGCAGCGGCAGGAGCAGCGCCGATGTCAGCCTAGAAACAGAGAATCACCGGAGGATTCTGTGCAGGGGCTTTTATGTGAAGAGCTCTGGGAACCGGGGGTTGTTCAGACCCGAATCCGACTCCGAATGGATTCGGGATGGACACGTTTTACCCTCTTTCCCTACATGACCGTTATACAGTCACATGCTGATCACTCACTTGATACTGTTCTATTGTGTATGATGTTTTTACCCAAGTATGAGTGTAAGCCCCCTCCCCACAGCATTCCTACTGATGCCTGAAGGATTTTTCTGCTTTTCTCCTGAATATTTCTCACACTGTTCCCTATATTCCCCAGTATCAGCATGCACACTTGTGATGCTTTAGGTGATAGCTCAGCCCGGTTTCATGGTGTTTATGGGGCCGGGAGACCAAACACCCCTGAAACCACGGAGAGTTAGAGACCCAACACTCTGTTTTCGTGGGCCCTCAAGGTCTCCTAGTAGGACAGATTCTGTAAACTAGAAGTGAGCCCACCCAGGCCCCTTCTTGGGCCCTCCTGGTAGATCTGCTAATGTGTAGAGTCTTTAATTGTACCCTCGACTGGGGGGACGGGGCTTTGGCGCCGCGTTCTACCTGGACGGCAGAAGCCATGGAATGGGATCCTATTAAAATGCCGAGGGAAACGACCCCCAACCCTCTGACCCTGTCTGAGCCTTTATCTCCTAAGAGCAGCAAAAGGCATTCCCATGATTGCTGTTCCTTTCTCACGATTCCTGTGAGCAATGATGGCTTTTCCCTTCATTCGAAGCCATTCCCGCCTTCATCTCCGCCTGCACCGGCGCGCCCGGCCGCGCCTTCCCGTGACTTACGGGCGATGCCCACTGCCCTTCCCCGGGCCTACTCCAGCTACCGCGGTTCTGGAACCCCCTGCACCCGGCGCTGTCGCTGCGGGAGCCCCTGGCGGGCGGGCACTCACGCTCGCACGGCGTCCTCCCGGTACAGGACGGGCCGGATCCCGTCCCGGGCGCGGCCGTAGCGCGGCCGGGCCACGCGGAACACGGGCTCCCGCAGCGGGGGGAACGCGGCGTACACGTCCAGCCACAGCGGCTTCCGCAGGATCCCGATGCGCACCAGGCTCCGCGCCCTGCGGGGCACAAGCGGCGGCGGGGGGGGCTCAGCGGGCCGCGCTCACCGGGGCCGCGGCACCCCCGGTACCCCCGGCACCCCCGGCACAGCTGAGCCCCCCGCACCGGCTGAACACGCTGCCGATCTTGTGCGTGCGGCTCCCGGCCATGGCGGCCCCGCGGAGCCCCCGGAGCGGCCGCGCCCGGCCCGGTGCTGCCCGGAACCGGAACCGGAACTGGGGCCGCAACGGGAACCGGAACCGGAGCGGCCGCCAGGGCGCGCAGCCGAGTGCCGAGCGGCGGCGGGAGAAGGTGCCCAGGCAGCGGCAGCCGATGGCCGAGGCGGAGCGGCCCCGGCGCTGTCGCGACAGGCGGGACCCGGGAGGGAGACGGGCAGCGACAGGGACAGCGACAGGGGCAGTGGGGGCAGTGACAGGGGCAGCGACAGGGGCAGCGACAGGGGCAGAGACAGGGGCAGAGACAGGGGCAGAGACAGGGGCAGGGACAGGGGCAGTGACAGGGGCAGAGACAGGGGCAGAGACAGGGGCAGGGACAGGGGCAGTGACAGGGGCAGTGGGGGCAGTGGGGTGTGCTCCCATGGTCAGTGGGGTCAGTGCCCATGGTCAGCGGGATGTCCACCACCTGTCAGTGGGATCGGTACCAGTGGTCAGTGGGGTCAGCACCAGTGGTCAGTGGGCCTTTCCTGGCCGGAGCAGTGCTGGTCACTCAGTGCAGCCCTGGTCACTCTGCAGCCCTGGTCACTCAGTGCAGCCCTGGTCACTCTGTGCAGCGCTGGTCACTCTGTGCAGCCCTGGTCACTCTGCAGCCCTGGTCACTCTGTGCAGCGCTGGTCACTCCGTGCAGCGCTGGTCACTCTGTGCAGCGCTGGTCACTCTGCAGCGCTGGTCACTCTGTGCAGCGCTGGTCACTCTGCAGCCCTGGTCACTCTGTGCAGCGCTGGTCACTCTGCAGCCCTGGTCACTCTGTGCAGCCCTGGTCACTCAGTGCAGCGCTGGTCACTCAGTGCAGCCCTGGTCACTCAGTGCAGCGCTGGTCACTCTGCAGCCCTGGTCACTCAGTGCAGCCCTGGTCACTCTGTGCAGCGCTGGTCACTCAGTGCAGCGCTGGTCACTCAGTGCAGCGCTGGTCACTCTGCAGCCCTGGTCACTCTGTGCAGCGCTGGTCACTCAGTGCAGCCCTGGTCACTCTGCAGCCCTGGTCACTCTGCAGCGCTGGTCACTCAGTGCAGCGCTGGTCACTCTGCAGCGCTGGTCACTCAGTGCAGCCCTGGTCACTCAGTGCAGCCCTGGTCACTCTGTGCTGCCCTGGTCACTCGGGGCAGTTCTTCCCACCGCTGCCCGGCTGCCGCGGGGCTCCCGGGCTCGGGCTCCTCCGGCCCCTCGCGGGCGGTTCCCTTGGAGCGATGGCGAAGCGAATCCCCGTCCCTGGAGGGGAGCAATCCCCAGGGGAGCAATCCCCCGGGCTCTGCAGCCTCTCCGTGCTTTCGCCGTTTAGGGCTTGGCTTTTTCCAGGCTGTTCTTCCACGGGGAAGCTTTCCAAAGGCACACGTGCGGCCGGGGAGCTGCGATCCCGCCGGGAATCGGGAGCAGCTCCCAGGACAGGTGAATTCCATGCTATCCCTGCCAGGAAACGGGAGCTGCTCCCAGGACAGGTGGGGTCTGTGCTGTCCCTGCCAGGACAGGTGGATTCCATGCCGTCCCGGCTCCCAGGAGATGTGGATTCCACGCTGTCCCTGCTCCCAGGACAGGGATGCTCCGCGTCCCCCCGGCCCTGCCGCTGCCCCCCAGGAGGAGCTGCTTGCCCAGGAATGTCCCTGGATTCCTGGGGAAATCGCTGCACACGGATCCAGCCCCACCAGGCAGCAAAGCAGGGCACATTTGGGGATTTTGCCAGAGCTGCCCCTTCCCTCCCCAACCCCCTTTCTTTCTTCTTCCCACTGTAAAGAGTAGGAAAATACACAATGGTAAAAAAAAATACGCAGTGTTAAGAGTACAACAGGACTTTATTATAGGAATTACTATGAAACATCTTTAAGAAAAAAATCACGTATGGAAATAAACTCTAAAACAGCCACGCTCACAAACGTCACACATCAGTTTGCTTTGTTCTTTTGAAACCTTTTTTTTTGTAGAGAAATGATACAAACATCACTGAGAATTGTACATTTTCATGTAAGAAATGCATTTTGGCTCCCAAGCCGGGCTTTCCACTCGTTAGACCTGGCTTTTTGTTCTTTACAGGACACAACAACAACAACAACCCCTCTCCATCTCCACTAAAACCATGCTTTGTGCCTCCGAGATATTTTGACCCGGCTGCAGGGTGACATCACCCAGAGGCTGTGCCTGGCCTGGGGTGTTTCAGGGCAACTTGGGTGGTGGTGGTGGTGGCCCAAGAAGGGCCCTGGGCCAGGCCTGGGTGCCCAGGGCGCTTTGGGTGCCCCAGCAGGGCTGGGCACTCCCCTGTCCCCAGCAGGGCTGGACAGTCCCCTGTCCCCAGCACGGCTCGGCACTCCCCTGTCCCCAGCAGGGCTGGGCACTCCCCTGTCCCCACAGGGCTGGACACTCCCCTGTCCCCTCCCCAGCTCACGGTCACCCTTCCCTGCTGTCGCTGTCTCAGTGGGAGCAGAGGGTGCCGCACACCTCGGGCAGAAAGCAGCGGTGGCTGCTGGCCCGGGGCTGCTCCTGGCTCACACAGGTGACTCGGGACGTGTCACCGAGCAGCCCGAGAGGAGGGGCAGTGTCCCCGTGTGTGGCTGCTGCAGCAGGGCTGACCCGTGGCCCTGAGCCAGCCCAGCCCAGCCCAGCCCAGCCCAGCCCAGCCCAGCCCGGCCCAGCCCAGCCCAGCCCAGCCCAGCCCAGCCCTGCGGCATCACCTCCCCGTCCGGGTGGGCTGAGTCCCCTCCCGCCCCTCGGTGCTTCCTGCGCTCATGGAAACCTCTCCGGGCCCGCAGCCCTCGGTAGCTGAGAGGCGCCGGAAGGCTGACGAGCTGATCCGCGTCCAAGTTTGATTTTCTTCCAAATATGCAGAGCTGCTTTGGAGTGGGGAGGAGGAACGGCAGCGTCCTGCGGCCCCCAGGGCCAGCACAGGGTAGGGAACGAGCTCCTTCTCTTCAGCACTCTCAGAATGAAAGTCCCACCCAGGGACTAAAGGATTCTCCGTTCCTGGTTCACCCTGAGCTCCTCCAGACAGACCCACACCCTACCCTGGGCAGGGCAGAGCAGTCCAGCGCATCCTGAGCCCATCCAGCAGCCGGGATCCTGTGCTCCTGGCAGCCGGGAACACCACCAGGGACAGGCAGCGTGGCTTGGGGTGGCCCTCACCTGCCACGAACTCAGGACACGCTCCTCAGTCCTTCAAAAGCAAAGGAGCAGACACCAAAACTGCCGTGGGCTGGGTGGGGTGGGAATTCTGCCGCTCTCATTTTAGGAAGCCGAAGCTTGCAGGCATCCCAGGGTGCTCCCAGCCCCGTGCATCCCGCCCTGCCTCGGCACCCCGGCACTGCTCTGAGCACCGGCAGAGCTCGGTGCTGTGGAGACAGCACTGAGACCCTGCAGCCCCAGACACCTGGGAGCAGCCCCGGACACCTGGGAGCAGCCCCGGACACCTGAGAACAGCCCCAGACACCTGGGAGCAGCCCCAGACACCTGGGAGCAGCCCCGGACACCTGGGAGCAGCCCCGGACACCTGGGAGCAGCCCCGGACACCTGGAAACTGCCCCAGACACCTGGAAACTGCCCCAGACTCCTGAGAACAGCCCCAGACACCTGGAAACTGCCCCAGACACCTGGGAGCAGCCCCGGACACCTGGGAGCAGCCCCGGACACCTGGGAGCAGCCCCAGACACCTGGGAGCAGCCCCAGACACCTGGGAGCAGCCCCGGACACCTGGGAGCAGCCCCGGACACCTGAGAACAACCCCGGACACCTGGGAGCAGCCCCAGACACCTGGGAGCAGCCCCAGACACCTGGGAGCAGCCCCAGACACCTGGGAGCAGCCCCGGACACCTGGGAGCAGCCCCGGACACCTGAGAACAACCCCGGACACCTGGGAGCAGCCCCAGACACCTGGGAGCAGCCCTGCCCCTGGCCAGGAGCCAGGAGCAGGTGAAGCCCCGGGGATGTCCCCGGTCCCCCCGCGGCTGCAGGGGACGGCAGCAGCGCTCAACAGGTGCAGCAGCTGCAGCGCTGCCGGGGCAGGAAATCTTGGCGTCCACTTCAAAGGCACGCGGGCTCCGTGGCGATCGGAGAGGAGCCTGCACGGGGGACTTTTGTTCCCAAACCCCGCCGAGAGGCAGGGAGAACAGTTGCGTGAGTGTTTGATGGCTGGGGCTCCCGCGTCTGCCGCCTTCGGAGCTCCCATCCTGCACCATTTGTGCTGCTCGGCGGGAGCCAGCGAGGGAAGCAGGCACGTCTGGAGCCACCTCCCGCGTTTGGCACGGAGCGTGCTGCCGATAAAGCACAAGAAAATGTGCTGGCGGGAGCGGATTCTGACTTTACGCTCGTCACTCGTTACTTACACAGCGAAGGAATTTGTTTATGTAATTATTTTTAGCCCGACAGCATCTCCCAGAGAGCCGCAGGATTCCGGCTCTGCTTCAAAGCCGGCGGTGCCCCCCAACCCTGGCACAAAGTGGGAACACCTCCAGCAGCCCTGCCAAGCCCAGCCTGGGCTTTGCCTCTTACCGACAGGGGGGCATCCCTGGAGCTGCCAGGCTCCGGGAGCTCCCCCAGCAGCCCAGGGACGTGTCCTGCTCCATCAGTGAGGGTTAAACCGGAGGGAAATCCAGCAATCCAGCCCTTGGTGCTGCCCCGCGGCGGCACAAAGCGTCCCGACTTCAAGGCAGTTGTAGCAATGCCAAAGGCAAAGGTTTAATTCAAAGTGAAACGCCTAGGAAAAGAAGGCCTTTCCTTTATAAACAATTTATATTATTTGACTATTACCTGATCTGAATCTCTGCTCATTACTCCTAGCAATAATAGACAACGGCTGTTAGCTTCCCTTTCTCACGTGGTTTTTGTTCCGGTGTGCGCAGAGTGAAGTTACATCAGACCACTACGGATATGTTCAGGAGTGCTCCGGCCGAGCAGAGCCCACGTGGGAATGGATCCTCGTTAGTACGGCTGATTTCACTCGTCCTGCGCCCCGCCCGGGCCGGGAGAGCAGGCGGGGCTGCCCCTGCCCAGCCTGGGCTCGCTGGCTCCTCCGCAGCCGCTCGCAGCAGCTGCCCTCTCTCTTTATTTCCTTTTTTTTTTTTTTCTCCTTTTCGGCTGATTTGCTCGATTGGAAAAGTTGTTTTCAAACCACCGGTAAGAAAACATCGTGCCTCACTTCGGTACTTGTACTTCAGAGGAGTACAGCAGCAGAGGGGGAACAGCCAAAATCCGGGTGATTTGTTGGGTGGGTTTTTCCTTTTCCAGCCATCTCCTGATGAAGCCTCGAGCACGTCCTGTGCCAGCAAGAAACCCCAGTGCTGGGACCTGCAGGGAGGGCAAGGGGAGGGAAGGAGAACGTGCTCAGCCTCAGCCACACCGTGCCAGCACCCGGGGCTGTCCCAGCCATGCCACCCACGGCCACTGGTGGGACTCGTCCCCACCCGGACACACTCTGGACCCAGCCCGAAGCTCGTGGTCCCTCCTCCAGCCACGCTGGGCCACTCACACAGGAGCGATCACCCATCCCCAGGTGCCTCTCACCGTTTACTGCCCCTCCTTCGGCGTCTCCTCCTCCTCCCGGAGCTGCTGCCGCCGTGCTTGGAAATCTTCATCTGAAAGGCAGAGGCAGGCGGGGGCTGTGGCCACCTCCACACCGGGGCACCGCTGCTCCACGGGGAGGAGGCCAGGGGGAGGCAGCCCAGCTCTCCCCAGGGCAGGGCTTCCTTGCTCAGAGAATTCCCAGTGGGACTTGGGGAGTTTCCACTGGATGGTTTTGGCCCCCAGGGGTATTTCTGCCCCACACCTGAGCCAGCCCTGGGGTGATGTGGGGCCGGGCACCACGGGGCCCAGTCGTGCCAAGCACAGCACAGCCTGGCACAGCCTGGCACAGCTTTCCTTACCATATGCATGTCCCTCCACGTCATCCAGGAGATTTGCCGTGGAAGCCGCTGTCCCCATGCTGCGCCCTCCGCTAAGGAAAACCACTTGTGGGGCCAGGATGTGGCCATGGCAGCACAGTCACCCTTCCAGCCACAGAGGTGCCCTTGGGGAGCCCCCAGGAGCACCCAAGTGACACCCCCTGCCCCCCAGCTCCCCACAGCCCCTTTCAGGATACACCTGGTGCTTCAACAAGTGTTTTCTTTTTGATTTCCTCATCCTCGTCTTCTCGGAGAAGGCTCTGGCGAGTTCAAACAGCTTCTTGCGTGTGGCTGGGAGGAAGCAGCCGGGTGAGGGTCTCACCCAAAACCCTTCCCAGAGCTGCCACGGGCAGTGGGAAGGAGAGGGGCAGGGCCAGGGCTGTGAGAGCCACCCACACCCCGACACCCTGTGGAGATGCCCTGCGTTTGCCAGACTTGGAGAGGGAGACAGGGCCACCTCGGTCCCTGGTGGGAGGTGCTCGTGTTTTCCCCTTTTGCTGGGATTTCCATGGCTTTCATTACCCACCCTCCCAGTGTCCCCAGTGCCTGCAGCCCAGCTGAGGCTGCCCAAGGACCTCAGTGGAGCTTGTGGTGGGAAAAGCAGGCTGTGACTTCCCAAGAACAGGATGAGTCTGGGAGAGTTCCAGGTACCTCTGCCATGCCCCCCTGCCCACCCCACTCCCCCTGAGCCCTGCCAGGCTGCCAGCCCGGGGCCTGCACACCGACTCACATTTGCCCATGTGTTTCAGCTTGTCTCGGAATAAGGCATCGTCGGACACGGCCCCGGCCTCGCTGGCTGCACAGGGAGCTGTGTCACCTGCAAGGCAAACATCTGCTCACCAGGAGTGCCTGAGTGGGGAGGGGGGGCTGGGGGCAAAGCACTGCCATGACCCAGTTCCAGCACCAGCACAGGGCAGAGCTGGGCAAGAGTGGGCGCTGGCACGTGGGGCTGGCTCTGGATGGGGACCCTCTGGGGACACAGCCCCTGGGACCAGGGTGCAGAGACGTGGGCTGGCAGCACATCCTCACCAGCACCTCCCTCTGTGCTGCTCCAGGGACAGCAGCCCCAGATTCCCTGGGGCTCTGACTGCTCTGGGTATTGGATCAGGCTACCCAGTGGATCAGGAGCAAGCCCAGCTCAGTCAGGGAACCAGAGACCCCCAGAGCCAGGTCCCTGTTTGCCAGGTCCCTGTTTGCCAGGTCCCTGTGCCCAGCTGGAGCCCTGCCAGGCTGCCCAGGCTCGCCCGACCCCTCGTGGGGCCATCGACAGACACCAGCTCTAATTCTGACTCTGGGCAGCTGCTCCCTCCCGAGGTTAATCAGGATTACCCTGGAACAGTCATTATGCCTCCAGGCACAATCCTCTGCTCCAGCCCAGGCACGGCAGGGCAGGGATGGATGGAGGCAGGATGCAGGAGCACCTCCACGTGGGGAGGGCAGGAGCAGCCATCCCCATCACCCAGCAGCTCCTCTGCCGTGCTGGGGGGTAGCAGGGAGGGATCAGCCACTTCCCTCCCTCCACAGGCACTCTGCAGGCAGCTGGGCAGAGGGATGGCAATGCAGGGGCTGTGGGGGATCCTGCTGCGGAGAGACAACACTCGTGTGTGTCCTGGAAGTTACCTGATAATAAGGAGGAGAAACCAAAGTCGTTGCTGACAGCAACACTGGTCGACTTGGATTTTTTTGACTCATATTTCAATCGATCTGAAAAACAAAAAGCGCAGCGCCCGCTCGATCAGAGCCTTGGGGCAGAGCACGCGGCTCTGCTGCCCTCTCCCCTCACAGCCCCGTGGCTGCCGAGGGACAGGCTGCTGGCAAGGGAGGGAGCTGGGGCTTCACAGGCTGCTGGCAAGGGAGGGAGCTGGGGCTTCACAGGCTGCTGCCAAGGGAGAGAGCTGGGCCTTTGCTTCAGCACAGTGACCACAAGCACTTTGGAGGAACTGCCCACCCACCACAAGCACACGACGAGCACGCCCGTGGTTTTCCTGCCACGTGCGGTGACGGTGCTGCCAGGACCCTGCAAAGCACCATCACCATGGCTGGGGAGGGCTCAGGGGGCATTTCCAAAGCCCCTCGTTATGGACTCTGCTGGGCTCTGCCTGAGATGCTGCAGAGGGGTGGGCAGGAGGACGAGAGCAGGCGTCCAGCGAGCAGCCCACCAGTGCAGGCAGCTCAGACCACCAGCCCCAGCCTGGCCACGTCCTGCACTGGCTCTGCTTTGGCACGAGGCCTGATCCCACGGGCAGGAGCCAGTGTCACAGCAGGGCACACACCCACAGAGCAGAGGTTTCTGAAGGCACTTTTCACCTCTCTCCAGGGCGAGGAGGAAATCCCGGTTCCTCTGGAGCTCCTTCATGAACTCTTCGTTCTGCAGGAAGAGGGCGATCCGCTCATCCTCCAGGTACTGCTTCCAGCGGCGCTCCTGCTCCAGGGAGCCCTGGCCCCGCGGGAGGAGCCCCCGAGGCACGGGCTGCCGGCAGCCGTGGGAGCCCTGGGGGAGGCAAACGTGGTCACTGCTGGTCCTGGGGGGTCCCTGCAGCAGCACCCCGGGCTGAGCTCAGCCTTTGGCCCCTCTGTTACAGCACAGCTCCCCCAGCCCCGCTGGGCACCCAGTGCTGCTCCCCAGAGATCTCCCTCCCTCCCCTGCCCCACAGGCCGGGGCACTGTCCTGCAAATGGGACAAAGGGGGACAGGGCATCACCGCCTCTGCCCCTTGGGAAGGGGGGCAGGGCTGAGGGGATGGACATCCCACGTGGGAACCTTTCGGAGCTCCTTTTGCAGAGCACAGCCTGGCGCAGATTTTTAACTTTAAGCCATCAAAGTGGGGTTGGCAGAACCTGGCACAGGTGGAGGTACGAGAAGGGTCTCAGCAGCATCACTGCTCTATCTCCCATCTCTAAAGAGCAGAGTCTGCAAAGTCCTGCTGACAAATGTCCCTGCACGAGGCACGTCCCTGTCACACCTGGGGAGCAGCACAGCCGCACGCCGTGTCACTGCCTCATCCCTGCCTGCAATATTTATCTGATTTGTGGCTGCTCCCAGAGAGCCATAAAAAGCAAAAGCACACAATTACTGGGAAAAGAAAAGGGCAGCTGCTCCTCTCCTCCCCCTGAGCCCACATGAATTGGCACGCTCCTATTCCCAGAAAGGTAATAGAGCCCGTGCAGCTCAACTTGCAGGGCAATCATTCATGAAAACGTGGCAGGCTGCATTTGGAGACGAAAAGGGAGGGAGGAGCAGGGTGCCTGCAGCCCCCCACCATGCCAGGAGGATGCTGGATGCATTTAGGGGTTCCTGTGTTAGCAAAGGGCTGAGGGAGGCCCCGAACTGTGGCATGCCCAGAGCTGAGCTGGGTGCCCAGCACGTGTTGGGGCTGCCTGTTCCCCATGGGATGCTGCCCATTGCCTGCCCTGCTGCTGGCACCCAAACCTTAAACATGGCTTAAAACCACCATGGAGCACACGTGGACTCTGAATTCCCAGGGGCAAATCCTCTGGCTTGCACTAGGTTTGCCACCCAAATTCCACTGCAGCAGCCCTCCAGTGCCCTGGCAGTGCTGCTCTCCTTAGGAGCATCACTGGTCCCGCTGCTCCTCACCAGGGCAGCAGGCAGGATTTTCAAATAATTGAAAATATTAGGTGCTTATTGCAAGTGGCATTTCTGGCACTAATCACTGGGATAATGGCAGGAAAAATATCAAAGCCTCACTGAGAGATCTCTCACACTTCAATATCTTGAACAGGGCATGCTCCAAAACTTTCAGTTCAATCCACACCCGGAACCCAGATGCTTCCAGAGCGCTGATGCTGCAAGCTCAGGGCGGCCGAGGATGGTGTGGGGCGCAGGCTGGGAGGGGTGGCCGGGCCTCACCTGTGTGCTGGCCGTCTGCTGGGGCAGGATTCGCAGGAAGTCCTCGGGGAGGTTGCCCAGGAGTGGAGGGTTCCAGTTCCTGTAGTGCGGGGGCGCCGCGGAGCCGGGCACGTCCGTCCTGCGGGGCAAGCACCGGCAGCGCCTCCGGTGAGGGAGAGACCCAGCAGCACCTGCCGTGGCAGCAGGGCACAGGGCACAGCAGAGCCTGGCACAGCAGAGCCTGGCACAGCAGAGCCTGCAGCAGTCCTGGGAACCAGGAAACCCCAGCACATCCCTGAACCTGCAGCGTTAGCATCAGCTCTGCACAGTGAAAGGCTTTCCTAGAGGGTTTGGACTCTTTGGGAGCTGCATTTCAAGCCTTGCCCTGCAACTCTGCACAATGGGTTTTCCTTCTCCCTGTTTCACTCAAAAACCAGCCCTGTGGAGCCTCAGCACTGCAGGGATTTGCTGACAGATGTAGCACAGCCTGCACAGAGGGCAGGGCTGGCACAGAGGTGCCCAAGGCTCTCTTGCTGTCCCCCAGCCCCAGAGCGGTGCTGCCAGGGGACAAGTGAGAGGCACCGAGGTGTGCAGTGAGGAGCAGGTGTGGGGCCTGGCCCCCAGCACCTGGTGTTTTCCAGCGGGGGCGAGCACTCCCCACCCCCAGAGCTGATTTTTGCCATTCCACGCGCTGCCGGAGCGCCTTTCCGGCCCCTCAGCTGTTCGTGTTTTAGACCCTCACAGGGATTTTTGAGCCAGCTGTGAGCTTCATTCACGTCCCTTGGCTTTGTCTCACTCGACCCTATAAGGAACAGGGCCAGGCTGCCGTGCCAGGGCCAGCTGCGTGCAGCCCGAGCGCCGTGTGCTGGCACAGGCTGCCCGGGAGCGGGAGCTGGGCGGTCTGGGGCTCACCTGGGCGGGGGCGTGGGCGGGGCACGGGGGTAGCGGCTGCCCAAGGCCTGGCTCTCGTAGGCGGGAGGGGAGTACACGGGAGGGGGCTCCTCGTCCGAGCTGTCCGGCTCCAGGGTCCGCTCCAAGATCTGCAGGGTGAGAGGATGCGGTGAGGGCAGCGCAGGGAGATGCTCCCCGGCCGAGTGCAGCAGCAAAGCAGGGATGGCACGGGCTGAATGCTGCTGCAGAGAGGATGGGGCAGCCTCCTGGCACTGGATCTCCTGCACCCAGGAGGGGTTTGGTGGAGTTTGGAGGTGCTGCTTTCAAGGGAAGAGGGTGGGTGAGCCTATCCTTGGGTGCACACAGCCCTGAGGAGTCTCTCTGACAGCAGAGGAAGGGTCTCTGTTGGGTTTTGGAGTGAGGGAGAGCACTTTGGCTTGAGCCTCAAGCACTGCCCGGGTCAGTCTTGGGTGCAGCAGCCCAGCTGATCCGGGCACTCAAACCTCTGCCTGCAGCAGTCGAGCAGCAGGAGGAGGCAGGATGAGACTGAGATACCCACTGACAGCTGTGGAAGCCAGAGCCCAGCAGGGACCCCCAGGCAGGTTACCTCGGGGGGGATGCTGTCCTCCGAGTCCGAGCTGTCGTCACAGCCGCTGCCGTCCAGGTTCATCTGCAGGAGCTGGTCGATGGTGGCGTCCACGGCGCCGTTGTTGGCCCTCAAGACACACTCGATGATGTCGTAGTCCATGTTGGGGAACATGGTCTTGAAGTCCTCCATGGCCTGGTTGAACTCCAGGCGCCGCACCTGCCTGGCGGGGCGGCTGTTGTTGAGCTCCTGGGCGGAGGAGCCGCCGCGGGAGCCGCCGTTGCTGCTGCTCCGGCGGAAGAGGCTCGTCATGGCTGCGGGGGCTCGGCTGTGCCCGCGGTCCCGGCTGTGCCCGTGCCCCTCCTCACCGGGGGCTGCCCCGGCTGCCGGCCGGGACCATGGGTGGGCGGCGGGGCTCCCGCTCCCCGCGGCCGGCGGCTCCGCGCCTCAGCCCCCGGCGCACGGCTGCATCCTCGCACCTGCGGAGGGGACACGGGACAGAGTCACCCACGGGACAGAGTCACCCACGGGACAGCACCCAGAGGCTCCCCTGGGGACATTTGGTTCCGTTCCACCCATGCCGCTGCATCCTCGTGGCACTGAGCCATCCCCGCAGCGGGCCCGGCACGACGGAGCGCGGATGTGCCGCGCCGGGAGCTGCACCAACGAAACGCGAGGCAAGAAAAATGGCATTACTTGCACTGCTGAGGGCTGCCCAGATTTAACGTTTCCAGGTTTGACATGTATTTATAAACAGGGCAAAATCACTCTTTAAAATAAAACATGGAGTCGGCTCAGAGAGTGTTGGAGCAGGGGGCTAAAATGCTCTGCAGCACGGCAAATCGACCCTTTGGAAAAGCCACCAAATCCAAGATTAACATTCACTTTAAAACCATAAACAGATTATACAGCTACTGCTTCTCGTTTGAAAATGCAGGGCCAAATTCAGTTCTGGATTAACTCCACTGTTTGAAACAGAATTACCCCAGGAACACTTTTGATCCATAATATCATTTTCAAAGACTTTTTCCTAAGCGGCACGCAGAGAATTCGGGATAACTGTCCCTAAATGGTATTTAATGCAGAAGAACGTGCCAAGCACATTTCTCAGCAAAATGGCATAATCAGATTGCAAGCCATTAGGAGGAGCAGTCACCTCTGAAGGTCACCCGGGCTCTCCCCTGCCCAGCAAGACTGTGTGTGACAGCCATGTCCCCAGTGCCAGCCCACAGCCCTGAGCTGCTCCAAGGCGTTTCCAGGGGCTTCCAGAGGCTGCTGAGAGTGAAACACACCTGCAGCACATGGGGAGCTCAGCAGGAACTCGGGGAGAAGTTCACTTTTTGCCACGCTGCTTAACCCCCATCTTCATCCCCAGGGACAGCGCTGCTCTGGCTCGGCACCAGAGGAATCACGGGGATGGTTCCTGCTCCAGGCACACTCTGCTCTCCTTCCCTGGCTTTTTTGTAATCCTGGAAGCATTTGCATTTGGATGCACCCCGCTAGTGGCTGCACCTCGGTCCCTGGGCTGAGCACAGTGCCCGGGGCCATCCAGTGCCACCCCCCTGTGGCATTTGGGCTCCCAGGCAGGACAGGACCCAGGGAAAAGCAGCAGGAGAATTGCTGTCAGGCACAAGGGGCCATTTCCAAACAGCACCAGGAGTCCCCTAATAATATAATATCCACTAATAATATCCACTGAACTGGTCACTCAGCCAGGAACTGTCTCCATCCCAGTAATTCTCAGCGCCCAGGATCAGCTGCCAGGAGCCAGGCGTGGAGCAGCGCTGTGCGAGCGGAGCAGGAACAATTCCGACAGCTCTGCCCGGCTCTATTCACTGAGGACAAATAAATCTGCTGGAGTCAATTAATAAAACACTGCTGCTCGCTTCCTCCTCCACTCCCCTGACTCATTCCCAGCAAAGAGCCAGCATTGTTCACACCTCTGGAATTATACTTTAATTGCAATATTGCATGGCTGGTTTAGTCACGTATTAAATTGAGTTGTAACACATCCACAGGGTGCACACCTCCTTACGAGATTTGGCTACTCCAAGAGGATGGGGAACGAGCCTGGACACCCACGGGAGCTCAGCTTGTACTGGATACTCTGCAAACACACACACAGTGAGAGCTTCTGTGGAGGGCCATTGGCTCAGCAATGCTGTGCCAGCCCATAAACCTCAAATAGCAAAATCAGCCCCCAGAATCGGGCTAGGCTGGAAATCCCCGGATCTCTATGAGGTAACCAAAGTACCTGTGGCTGGGGAATCTTTGTCTCCCAGCATCTGACCTTTGAGTGAGTATTTTAAGTCGTCCCTGTAACCAGGAGGGCCACGGCTGTGCCTGGCACTGGCAATCCCCCTGCCAGCCCTCTGGGCTCCTGTTGCCAACACCAACCCTGGGGAGGTGTTAGTGAACACTGGAGAGTGTGGGACAGCTCCCTGGAAGTGCTGGGTAGTGGGACAGAGCCACGGAAACCTTCTGGTCAAACAAAATTAGGGATGGAGACAAGATATGTTCCACCAGAAAGGCTCCGCTGCACATCTGGCTTCAAAGAGTCCCAAGGGAATGTGTTGGGACCCTCCCTGCCCTGGGATACACCCCAGGAATTCGGGGCTGCTGCGAAGGTGCAGCCGCACACACCAGGGAAGTTCACATGCCCTGAAGGCTTTTAAACGGGTTTTTCTCAAAGTCCTGCTGCTAATCCAAAGAAATGCAAATCACTGCATCAGCATGAGTTAAAATCCAGGGGAAAGCAAGTGGCCCGGTAGGCAAGAGTTGATTTAACAGGTATCCCTGTATTCCGGGGATCCTGCCCAGTTCCTGCTGTCTGCAGCAGCGTGCTCAGGTGAGCAGGGGGAGAGCAGCGGGACCCCGGGGGCAGCTGGGGAAGGGGCTCAACATGTTCCTGGCCCTCATTTCTGTGATGTCAGTGAGGGGCTGGGAAGATGCCAGGAAAAGCAAAATCCTTCGGATTTCCCAAAAAGGAAAGGAGCTGGTGTGTGAGTGCAGCCCGGGCTGGGCTCCTCTCCCCTCCTGCCCCGTGCGCAGAACGAGGCTGGGATCGCTCCTTTGGCTGCTGCCCGATCGAATTTCTCCCTGCCCGACAACAGCTCCCGCCCCGTCATCCCGCAAAAAGAACCCTGAATGTTGTTATTCATTCACCAAACCCAGGCGCAGGCATAATCCTTCTGCCTTCTGCTGCGCCCATCACAGGAGGAGCTTAAAGGCTTTGCGAGCTCCTGGTCCCGTGTCCCCGTCCCGGGGGTCGCAGAGAGCGGCCAGTGGGCAGCAGGGACATTGCTGTGGCTGGCACTGCCCCCGTGTCCCCACCAGCCCTGGCAGCACAGGATTAACCCTCCTGTCCTGGCAGTGCCTGGTCCTGGCTCACCCCAGCTCAGCCACCTCCACATCCAGCAGTGGTGGCTGTGCTGGCACTGACCTGAGCCACGGGGACAGTGCCAGGTGACATCCCAGCGCCAGGCTGGGGCCAGGCACAGAGCCAGCACTGCTTAGGAAGGGCTGCCACCATGCCACATCCACACCAGCTTTTATCCAGGTGCCTCCGCACGCTGGGAGGGGGCTGGCACTGAAAATGCCACACGTGTTTTGGTGTCACTGCACAGCCAGGACAGCACAGGACATTTTCCCACCCATCTCCACGGCTGCTGTCTCACTGCACACTGTGCTCAGGCACTGGCACACCTTTGGCTGCAGCTCCTGCCCTCAGCTCACCACTCAAAACCATAAAATACAACCAAACACAAGCTGGCCTTGGGGTGGCTCCCCCCTGCCAGCCCAGGGGTTCACCCTGCTCTTCTCCCACCCAAGCTGCCCACGACTTGCACAATTCAGATCCACCCTCACGGAGCCAAGAACGAGCCCAAAGCCTGGAGAACGCCTCAGTGAGGCTCCTGGGGAGGGATAATGCTCACAGCCGGCGAGGAGCATCCTCCTGCGCCCCTGGCATCCTGCCTGGGCACGGCTGCTCTCACCCAGCCCCCGAGCAGGCACTCGATGCCTCCCAAAAATGGGCTCTTCCCACGGAGGGAGGGCCCGAGGGGAAGCTCTGGGGCAGGCACGCTGAGAAGGGGAGGCTGCCGGCCCTCAGCTGCCCGGGAAGAGCAGCTGGGTAATCCCGGGGGCCGGCCACACCGCGGATGCCGTGCTGCAAGCAGCTCGGCGAGGAACACAACCCGAGCAGCTGGAAAAGCACCGGCACTGATCGCTCGCAGCCCTCCCTGCTCAGGGAAGAGCCTTGGAGCCTTGGCACGAAGTGCAAACCAGAATATTCCCTTCCCCGGTGTGTGCTGCGGCTCAGACAGCAGATGGGATTGCTCAAACGCTGCCCAGCCCCTTCTCCCCTGCTCTGGCCACGCTGTGCTCATGGCTCAGCCCTGACCACACGCTGGAGCTGGGACCCCCTCTGCACCCAGCATGGGGGTGACACCACCGACTGCTGCTGGGCCCCCCAGCCCTCAGGGCACTCATCCCGTGGTGGCTGCAAGCCCAGGCCTGTGGTGCCTCAGCTGGGGATGCAGAAAAGACGTGCAGAAGCATTTCCACACACAGGATTATTCGGAGAAAAGGGCCGACAGCTCCCCCAGTTCCTGGAGGGAAGACTCTTGGAAGAAGTCTTAAAACTTAGGGATGTTAAACCAGAAATAATGGCTCTGTCCAGAGCAGATGTGCTGAGTTCTGCTGCAGCCAGGCCCCTGCAAAGGGATTGCTCAATGTGGGAATGAGACGTCTGGGAATGTGACTGCTCAGCAGCTGCAGGTGTGACTATAATAGGACTGAAATGGGGATGAAAAGTAAATGACCAGGAACAGAAATTATGCTATTCTGTACCACCAAACATGCCAAGGATGTGCAGGACGGGCCCCTACCAGTCTCCTAAATCCCCTTGCCACCTTCCTCTCTGCCTCAGGGGATGCTGTGCACCCCTCCTGGGCCAGCAGCCTGGGAAAATTGCTCCGAGCAAATCCTTTTTCATGGAAACAAATAAGCACCTGAAGATCTCCTTTAATACTTGTTCGACTGCGTATTAAAATGGCTGGGTTTAAGCCCTTTTCAAAAGCAAAAGCAATCAGGGAGGCGAGCACAGTAAGCCCTGCTTGGGAACCTGTGCAGCACGTACCTCTCTGCAGCAGGAATTCCCCTCTCGGCTCCGAGAGCAAGTGCAGAGGAACCGGGAGAGCCGTGGAGTGATCCCAATCCCGACAGGGCTCCATCAGCACTCCTGCCCAGGTGTCTCACTGCTTTACCAGGGACTGTGAACACTCAACATCCACCTTGCAGAGACGCAGTGGCTGCTGCTGCCTCGGGCACCCACTGCTCTCCCAGCACGGCCATGCCCTCCTCCCGGACAGATTTATGGGAGCCCTTTGTGAGCTGACCAGATGTCGGCCCTCCACAGCACCCAGCTGGCTCCTAAACCAACAACACCCCGATAAAACCGGGGGGACACGCTCAGCTGGGCCAGCAGAGCCAGGCAGGGCTGCACCGGGGACCCCTCGCACCCACCTCCCCCTGCCACTGCCAGGATGCCGCGGGATCCACAGGGCTGCCAGGGGGTCCTGGTGCCCCCAGCCCTCTGTGCCAAGCGAGGCAGAGCCACCTCCCTGCCCCTCGGCATTGTGCAGCGCTAATCCCCGGCTTTCACACGTTTTCCACGGCGGGACCGCAGCCCCCGCCCCAAACTAAGCCCACATTAATGAGGGAGCACCAGATCCTCATCCAAAACTCGCCTGCCTTGTGAGGCCGCCCTGCGCTGGTTTCATTGAAGGTAATTTGATCTTGGTAGGACGACATTCCTAAAATAGTTGGGGGAATTCAAACATGAAATAAGGTTTCCAGGAAGGGATTAAAAAAAAAATAGGTCAAGCAAGTGTGAGCGATTAAAGTGACCCGGCATCCCTTTGTACGGTTTAACTGCGACTCTCTCCAACTCTATCTCGCATCGACGTGTAATGAATTAGATCCAAGAGGTTGCCCACAGCACAGAGGCTGATATAAGATTATTCCTGGGGGTGGCTGGTGTCGGTGACCTTTCCTCCCCCGGCTTTCAGCGCCGACATCAAACACACAGGGCCCGGCTGAGCCATCAGCTCGGAGCTTGGGAACGGGCACGGCCGGGAGCCAGCGCTGCCTGCGCCCCACGGGACAGCCCCGTGCCCATCCCAAACTCCCTGCCTCAGTTTACCCACCCCGAGGCCGGCAGGAGGGAAGCGCAGGCAGCCCTGTGCTCGCTGGCGTCCCCCCGGCGCCGGCCGCGGCCACCGCGCAGAGCCCTCGCGCCATATGTCACACAAACCCATCCTGAACCGCTCATCCCGCTCCTCCCTTTGTGCTCCCAGCGCGGCACAAAGGCGCTGGGAAGCAGCTGGGAGTGAAAGAAAATAAAAATTCCTGCGGAGACAAAGGTGTGTGGAGCTCCCTGGGGACTGGGCTCAGGGCAGGGAGTGAGGGGGACTCGCTGCCGGGCAGGTTTTGGGTTAGGTTTGGGCAGTGAGGGATAAAGGGGAGTGGGGGGAACATGAAGCCAGGCTGGGGGCAGGGCCGACCCCGCTCCTTGGATCATTAGTGTGGCTGATTCCAATTGCTAATTTGCCATTATATGTCAAGGGTCACAGAAATTGAAGGATGGGAGAGAAAAAGAGAGAAAGAGCCTGAGCAGAGGCTGTCCCTTGTCCTCCATCTCTCTGCATAGCAGGAACACACTGGAATGGACTGGGATTGGACTGGGCTGCCCCTGCCCCAGGCTGCATCTCTGCAGGATTTGACCCTGGGCATCCCACAAAGGCAGGGACAGGCAGGGACAGGCAGGGACAGGCAGGGACAGGCAGGGACAGGCCGTGCAGAGCAGGCCCAGCCTCCAGCATCTCCAGGGGCTGCTCTCCTGCCGTCAGGGTTTAAGGGCCGTCGCTCGCTGTGCAAAGGAAAAATCCCGTATTGATTCACCCGAGGCTCTGGAGCACAGACCGCACGAGTTTCTATGGAAACAAAATTAGTGGAGTAAAACTCTCCCTGCCGGCACATGGTGAATTATTCACCAGGACAGGCCCCCGGCCAGAGGGGCTGCTGAGAAGATTTAAAGGTGATCACAGAGTGGCTGCTGTGATCCCCCTTCCCTCAGGGACCAAACCACAGCCAGGGAGGATGAAAGGCCCTGGGTTTCCACGCTGTGTGTGTGGTGGGATGTCCTGCACCTCCCTCACCACATCCATAGTCCCCAGGGTCCCCAGGGAGAGGACAGGGACTTCCCCCCTCGCTTCCCCCACTCCCAGCCCCTTGCACCATGGCACAGCAGTAATCCATGGCACAAAGTGTCACTGCCTGATGTCCACCTGCCATGCACTGGCCACCCTGTGGTCACCATCCCTGGCACCCAGGATGGAGGCAGGACTGGCCACAGCCCTGCTCATCCCACAGAGCCTCTCAGCACCGTGTGAGCCAAGAGCCAGGGAAGAAAGGGACTGATTAAGTCACAGCCAGAGGAGGGTTTGCTATGAGTCACGAAGCCATATGGCTGATGCAAGCTATCCCGGGAAAGTGCCGAGCCAACAATCCGGCACTGCCGTGGCCTGGGTGTCCTGGGACACGGTGTCACCCTGTAACTGCACCGGGCTTTTGTCCTCCCTCCTGCCGGGTGACATTGCTCAGCAGAGGAGAACCTGCTTGAAAGGCTACACCTCACCAGGGACAGGTATTTAATTAAGGCTCTACGTCAGGCCCCTCCTGCCAACCAGCACAGGCTGCTCCATCCCGGCACAACCCGGATTGTGGGGCGGAGAAAATCCCTGAAAGGAGGAATGTTGAGTTCGCTCCATCACAGGAATTACACAGGACACTAACCTGGACTTGAAGCCAGACCAAGGCTCAGAGAAGCTCAGTCTCCTCAGCAGCAGAGTCACTCCTGTGCCAGCACAGCCCTGTTCTGGGTGGCAAAGGGATCCAGACCCCCAGCAGTGGCTCTGCTCGTTGCCCCCTTTGCCACTGGCCCAGCCACCACAACGGGTCACATTCTTCTTCAAAATCCCATCTTGCTTCCCTTTCGTTATTTTTAAGTTTGCATGATTAATTCAGATACATCCCACCCCAGCTGATTTGCACTGATCATAGCAATCACCAGCCAGGGAGGTTAAAAACCACAAGGATTTTAGAAGGAACAGTTTAGGCTCCGGGAGCTGGGAATCCTCCCCAGAGACCGTCCCCTATCCCCACCACTGCCTTACAGCCCCAGCACGTGCTCCCAGTGAGCCATCTCCACCACCAGAGCTCCAGCCACGGCTCTCTCCATGTTCTGGAGGTGATCTCCCTGTTTTGGCCCTGCCCAGCCCTGCTTTCCTGCGCCAAGGACAGGGCCAGGCTCCATCCCGCAGTGCTCGTGTGCCCATCTGCGTGTGCCTTCCCTGGGGAAGGGAGAGCGAGGGCAGGGATCGACCAGCTGTCAGGCAGAAGGAAGAAATACCACTTCCAGGAGTCAGAGCTCATTTCCCAGCAATAAAAGCAGGCTGGGGCTGGAAAAAAAAGTACCACTAATGGGGATGCACATCCCACACCACTCCAGCCGCCGATAGGAAAGTACCCAGGGGCTGTAGCTTGGAAAAATAAAAGCCATCAACAAGGCTTGGTTTTAAGCAGCACAGCTGTAGATTAGGCCCAGATCAGAGCATGAAGGATCTGCCATTCCCCACACGGATTGCTGCTGTGGATGATGCCCTCCATGTGCCAGCCTCGGCTCCCGGCTCCGAGTTATGGCTCCTCCAGCAGATGGAAAAGAAAAGCTTACTGCTTCCTTGCAGGGAGGGGAATGGCTCAGATCAGCATCCGCCCTTCCCTGCTCCACTCTCCATCCTCCTCAGCCCCATCATTCCCACTCCACCCACACACACTGCTCTGGGGACCCGAGGAACAGCCAGAGCCTCCAGTGCTCGTCAGTGCCACCTAGAAAGGAAGACCTGACGAGTTTGTGCTTCCTGGAGTTATTTGAGGGTGGATTTTATCTCCTTTCCCATCTATTCTCGGTGTGCCTTGGTGAGGAGGGTCCTCACTGCTGAGTGGGCAGCCTGCCTTCCCTCTGCCAGGCTCCCACCTCCTGAGCAGGGCTGTGAGACAGCTCTGCCTCCCCAAAACAAACCCCAGAGACCCAGGCAGACCCCAGGGACCGGGACATGCCTGCGTCCAGCCAGGGGACAGCTCCTGCAAGGCAGTTACTCTGGGTTTTAAAACACACTTGTTTGTTTGTTTGTCGCTGGGCAACAGAGAGGATGGAAAAAATGTCAATGTCATATTGTCACCTATGAGTCACCGCTCGGCACGGGTCGAGATGCCCCGGTCCGAGCACGGGGAGCCCGGAAAAGGACCCGCGGCACCCCTAAAGAGCTCACTCCAGCTCTCCCTGCCTGCCTGGCCCTGCCCTGCCACCTTCCCCATCCCCACACATGGGGACTCGAGTGGCCTGGGCACATCAGTGGCCTGGGGACATCGGTGGCCCAAGGACAACTTTCGGAGCCCTGGAAGGCGAGGCAGGAATTTGCATTCCTATTTGCATTTCCTAATTGCGCCTGCGGGTTTCCTGGGGCAGCGGCCGGCTCTGGTTTCCATGGCAGGTTTTGTGCAGACCTGGAGAACCGAGGGAGGCACAAAGAGGCCACAATGGAGCTGCCACTCACCCGCATCAAAGGCGGCCGGCGGGGCGGGCCGGGTGCACGGCGGACGGGGCACCGCAGCACCGGGGGACCCCCGCGGCAGGGCAGGGGGACAGGCTGGCTGGTGGCCGATGCCCGGGGACAGCCGCGGTGGGGACACGGCGCTGTGAGGATGCTCTGCGGAGCAGTGGAGCCGCCGCCGCTGTCGCCCAGAGGCAGCAGCTGCTCCGCGCCCGTCGGAAGCGCTGCAAGAGCTGGACGCAGATGTTCCCCCTGTTCTCATTTCCTGTTATTTTCTGCCAGCTTTCCACCCGGCTGGGTGGGTTGCTTTCTCCGTGCAGCTTCCCTCTCCGCTCAGGGATGCTCTCGCTCGCTGCTGTGCCCGTGCGGCTCCCGTGCTGAGCCCGGGGATCCGGGAAAAACAGGGATCTGGGGAAAGCCTGGTCCCCGCAGCATTGCTGCAAGCCCAGCGCCTCCGAGCAGAGGTGAGGCTCCAGCCAAAGTCCCTCCACCACAGTGACCATGGTGACAGAGACGCTGCCACCACAGCCACGCCACAAGAGAGGGACCCGCCTCTGCCTCACACACCCGCGAGGGGCTCTGTGCTGTTATTCCAAGATTTTTTCTTATTTTATAGTTACCAATTATCATCACCGCCACCTTGTGCTGCCCCAAAGCCTCCCAGCTCTGACCACGAGCACCCCACAGGTGAGTCCCTCCCCAGGGTGAGGGCAGCAGCCCCCTCCCCACACATCCCACGCCGGGATTTCACCCTCACAGCACAGACCCTGACCACGAATGGCCCTGTGGATGCTCTCCTGGCTATCCCACTGCAATGCCTGGGTATCTGTGCCCCTGCAGACAGGAGATTAGCACCAGCACCCACTGCCAGGCTGCTGCTCCCCGGGGCTCAGGGAACCACAGCATCAGCACCACGGCAAAGCTGCCCGGCCACGCCACCAACGCAGTCAGGTGTCGGCGCATTTTGTTCATTTTTATCTCATTTGAAACTTCTTTAATAAAATGCTGGAAAAGTCCAAGCTTTCCCAGGACCTCTGGCTGGGAAGGGGATGGGCGCCTTTGACAGCAATAATTTTGGCTGTCAGGTGCTCTGGCAGCAGGAATGGGCTGTGGACAGCGGGGGATTGGTGCACAAGGCTCTGCCAGCATCAGGCACATCCTCACCACGGCGAGGCTGGGTAACAGGGTGGGAAAGGCCACAGGTGCACAGCTACCAGGGTCTGCTCTGCCACAAAGACCACCAAGAGCTTCCCACTACCCCCAGCAGCAGCTCCAGCCAACCTCCACTCCCACAGGGCTCCCCCGGGGTCTCACTGCCCCAGCGCTGCACTCCCACCAAGAGCTTCCACAGGAAAACCTCTGTGAAAACCACAAAAAGCTTCTGAGCGGAGCAGATGCCGCCTCAGCCTGTGTTCTTAGAGATGGAGGAGGAGGAGGAGGATGTGAGGAAAGCCACAGCTTCCCCAACCGCGGGGCAGCCCCGCCAGCAAAGGCCCAGAGGCAGCCTCAGGGGTCAGCCCAGGATGGTGGCTCTCCCGTGGAAATCCTCACGGCTCCAGCCCCCGTGTTTGTTGTCAGTGGCAGCAGCAGGAGGAGGTGTGAGGAGGAGGTGCGACTCCACTGCTTTTTAAGAAAATAATAAAAAAGAGCCTTTCCAACCCGCCTGAGAGACAGACGGTGCAGGAGAGCACTGCTTTGCACTTGACTCCTTCTCCATCGCTGTCTGCCCACAACCCCCTGGCAGCAATTTCAGCGCTGGACAGGAACCCCAGGTGAGGCTCAGCCTGGCAGGAGGGTGCCCTCCACCCTTACGGAGGATGGCAGACGTGGCTGAGCTGGGCACCCAGTCAGGGGCTCACAAATGGCCCTGGTCACCCGGGAGGTGACCCTGGTCACCCAGGAGGTGAGCACAACTGCTGTGGCACACCAGGGACCCGCCGATTCCTGCACCAAGCCATGACCCACCTGGCGGGGATGGCGGGGTGTGAGGGCTGTGAGATGTATGAGGTGTGTGAGGGGTGTGAGGTGTGTGAGGGGTGTGAGGTGTGTTTGGTGTGTTTGGTGTGTGAGCTGTGTTTGTTTGGTGTGTGAGCTGTGTTTGGTGTGTTTGGTGTGTGAGCTGTGTGAGCTGTGTTTGGTGTGTTTGGTGTGTTTGGTGTGTGAGTTGTGTTTATTTGGTGTGTGAGCTGTGTTCTTTTGGTGTGTGAGCTGTGTGAGCTGTGTTTGGTGTGTTTGGTGTGTTTGGTGTGTGAGCTGTGTTTGTTTGGTGTGTGAGCTGTGTGAGCCGTGCAGCTCCAGGAACGCGGCGCAGGGGACAGGGACGATGTCCAGCAGCACGAAGGCACCAAACGCAAACCGCAGCGCCCGGAGGGGTCACGCTCGGGGACCGGCGATGCCCCGGGGCCGAGCGGGACGCGGGTCCTGCCCCCCGGCCGAGTCCGGCGGCCCGGGCCCGGCCCCACGCGGGGACAGCCCCGAGCCCTGGCCCCACGCCGGCCCGGGGCCCGGCCGCCCCCGCCGCCCCTGGGGCTCCGCACACGGGACCCTCCCGAGCCCGGCGGGCCGGGCCCCGTGCAGGCCCGCGGCGGGGCCGAGCAGCCGGAGCAGCGGCGGGGCCGTGCCGGGGCTGCGGCCCCCAGCGCTCGGCTCCGGCCCGGCTCCGCAACAGGCGCGGCCCCGGGCCCGGCCGCGGCTCCTCCCGGCCCCGGTGGAGGCCGAGCCGGCGGCGCCCCCGCTCCCCCCCAGCCCCGGCGGGGCCCGCGCGGCTCCGGGCCCGACCCCGCAGGCCGAGCGGCACCGCCCGCCCCAGCCCGGCCCGGCCCGGCCCCGGCCCCGGCTCAGCCCAGCCCGGCCCGGCCCGGCCCGGCCCGGCGCACAAAGAGCCCCGGCCCGCCCCCCCTTACCGGCGGTCGGCGCCGCGCTGCGGGGGCGGCGGCGGGCGGCTCCAGTCACGCCGGGAACCATGGAAAGGAGCCGGGACGGGAGACGTACGTGGCGGGCGGGCGGGGGCGGCCGTGCCCGGCAGCGGGGGGCGGCGCGGCGGGGCCGGGGCCGGGGCCGGGCCGGGCCGGGCCGGGGGGGCGCGGGGAGCGGGGCCGAGCCGAGAGGCTGCGCGGGCGGGGGGCGCGGGGCTGCAGGGTCCCCCCGGGCCGGGGTCCCCCCGTGGGGAGCGCTGCAGATCGATCCGGCCCGGCGGGGGCATCGAGGGGCGGCACCGCCCCGGCCCCGCCGCTACCCGAGGTGAGACAGCCCTGACGGGGTCCCGGGCATCTCGGCGTCCCCCCCGTTGTCCCCAGGCTTCCCCAGCGCCTCCAGCCCTGGGGTCGGCACCCTGAGTGGCCTGGAGGCCAGTGTGTGGAGGGAGCAGCATCCCGAGGGTGGATGGATGGATGGATGGATGGATGGATGGATGGATGGATGGATGGATGGATCCCAGCTCTCCAAGCTGGCTCTCAGCCTCTTCCACACTTCTGGAGTGTCCCAGGCTCCTGGAGCCTGGAGGTCCAGTCTCGTAAGGAAGGGGAGACAGCACTGCTGCCCCACAGCTGAACATCCCAGGCTGGTTATAACCAAGCATCACTTGGAGCAGACAGCAAAGCCGTGCCCGTATCGCACGCTCTGGCTGACAGCTCAGGACGGGAAGGCGCCTCCTCTTACAAACTACAGGAGCCCTTTTACACCGGGCAAACACTTCACTTGCACAGAGACCAGAGCGAGACTGCAAACAGCAGCAGCTCAGAGCCTCCGCTTCCCTCGTGGCTCTGCAAACCTTCCAGATGTGCTGTGGGAAGAGCTCCACACCTCTGGGCACCACGGCCTCCCACAGCACCCTGCCCCAGCCTGACACTGCTCGGGTGTGTGGCTGTGGGTGCTGGAGCCCGAGCACGCGTGTGGGATGGTCCCGAGCTCTCATGGAACAGCTCTCCATGCTGAGATTTGTCCCACTCCATCGTTTCCTCGGTGTCTGGGAGCTGAGCAATCCTGGGTAAGGCTCTGCCAGGGAACATAGAGTAAGAGTGGAAATACTGGAGGCAAACCTTCGGTTTTCAGTGCGTACAGAACATGTGCCACATTCTCTTCCCCAAGTTAGCGCAGATCAGACTCTTCTGAGGCACAGCGCCTGGCAGTGAGCTTTGGTGGCTGCAATCTCCTCCTAATCCAGGCTTGTTTCAGGGAAAACAGGCAATTTTACATCCCTTTGATATGGGTCTTAGCTGCTAGTGATGCTAGGAAGTAAGAAAGAAATGGGCATAGAAATACACAACTATGAAGAATTAAAACAGTGAATTTAATTCAGCCAATTCCAACAAAACTGGTAATTCCCTGAAAAACAAACCTTGCACAGAAAACACGGAACAGAAATGGTTTTCTCTTGACAGCTGGTGAGAACAACTGGGTGAAAAGGTGAATGGAATATTTCTGACTTCTCTGGAAAACAAAATGTTTCACACATCCTGAAAATGCCCTCTTTTTCACTAAATGGGTTGGTTTGGGAGGCAGGGATTGTAAATGCTCTGCAAGGAAAGCACAGGTCTGTGCTCTGACACAACCACTGACTGCAGATGCCAAATGTCTGGTTTTCAAACAGCACTGACACTTCCCTAAAGGAAAAGCTGGGCCTTTTAAAAATCATAGAGACACGGAATGGTTTGAGCTGGAAGGGAACCTCAAAGCTCAACTCATTCTAAGCCCCCACGAAGAGCAGGAACACATTCCACTGGACTAGCCCAGAAACCTGAAGAACAACAAAAAGTGGATTGTTTTTAAGAATGGTAAGCCTGGCTTGCCCAGTGGTCCAGCTTTGGGCTTGAGGGCCATGCAGAGTCTGCTGAAGCGACGCGAGGCTGCGGCTGTCGCCAGGCGTGTGCAGGGAGCTGGCTGGGCAGCCTGCCTCAGCTCCTCCAGCACTGAAATACTCTTTCCAAACCAACACCAAAAAAGGTTTGTTTCTAGGTCAGGACCTCAGCACTCAATTTTTACCAGGGGCTGACAGTCCAATCTGAGCACAGCTGTAAAATGGATTCGCGGGAGAAGCTTTGGCATTCCTTTTGTAATTAGAAAACAGCCACTGAGCCGTGTGCCTTTAAAGGTGAAAGCTATTTTTGACATAAAAATTAGCACGTAGTTCCTCTGTCATCCCTCGGCTGCTGCGCTGGGAGCTGTGAGTGAACAATCCAAAGATAAGCAAGAAGTATAAACATGCTGAATTACACAAATACATAGAAGGGGGTCAGGTTTAATTTGTTTTATTCTCTGACAGTTAGGAGACAAAGAGATTTATTTTTACACTTTTTCTACTAAAAAGCACTGGTTAAAAGGTCCTTAAGCACTGAAACCCCAATGGCATTTAAAAACTTGAAGTGCTTTTAATAGCTGCCTTTTGAAAATACTGTTAAATCTATTTTTGAGATGGATAAACTAAGCTACCAATGAAGCAGGGCAGGAGTTTTTGGAAGGGGCCAGCAGTGAGAAACTGTCGTTCATTTCTCAAGACTCAGCTCCTGCTCAGGGACCCTGAGATAAAAACCACCACAGTGCTCGGAGCTTTAAAAACCTGAGCGTCCTTTAAATTCCAATTTTCTCTCTTTGGTGGGAACCTAACCCCGACAGCCTTGAAAATGAAGCCCAGGCAGTTTTCAGGATATGGCTCAGAGTGGCTGTTTCTAAAATAAAAGTGAGGGAAGAGCGAGCAGAACTTGGAGGCTTATCAGCACCCGGAATGCCCCGGCTAATCCTCGGCAGCCCCGGCCCCTTTATGTAACCTGGGATTGCTGCAGCTCAACAGCTTACTGGGGTCTGCGTGGTTTTCTTTAAACCTCTTGTGGACAAATGCAAACACATTAAACACTCCTTTCTTCCGCTTCTCTGAGGAAAAAAATCATTGTAAGTGGGGAAAAAAAAAGTTTTATTTGTGAATGAGGGCTAATAGAATTAAACTCGTATGCTGAGAATAAAACGTGTTTCTCTCTGATCCATCTTGACTGAACAGAACCTTCCCAATTTACAATACTCAGGTGTAACTCTCCAAAATAAAGTTGAATCTCAACTTCCTCTCCACCCCACACACTCTCTGGAGGTGCTGGGGTGTTGCAAATAAAGAGGAGTGCCCCTTTATACCCTGTGCACCGTTTCTGGCAGCGTGGCTGGCTGTGCTGCAATACTTACGTCCCCGTGGCCACTTCCCCCGGCTCTCCTTGCCCGGAGTTCGCCTCTCCGTGCCCTCCATCTCACTGCTCTGACTTTCCACGGCACACATCCTTCCAAGGCAAAATTCAACTCTCAAACTCCCGGCCAGTGCTAAGCCATTCACCTCACGCTGAATGCTTACGGAAACTTCAGAAGGGAAAAAAAATAAACCCCCTATTGAACTCCTTGCAATCGGAGACCTGAATGGGCTCGATATAAACCCCACTCGAACCAACGGCAGCAATAGGCTTCCCTGGCTGTTGGATTCCATCCAGCTTAAAAGTTTCCATGAAATAAACTAGGCTAAGCGCATCAGCTGCATAGAAACTAACTCGGTGTAACAGGAGCATCTGTTCTTCACATCCACCATTTTCTCAGAGCCTGAACTCGGTGGCGCTGCGGCGGCGCGAGGTGCCAGCGGATCCCGGCCGCGCCGGCACCGGCACGGACATCGATCGGCAGGGAGCATGCACGTCGTAGAAACTACTGCACCAGGTAGCTTTTGTTTGTCAGAAAAACAGCTTAATGTATTTGGAAGGATGGCATTACAGAGCGAAGTCAATGCCCGCACTGAGACAGCGGAGGAGCACACCTCGGACCCATTAATACACGGTACAAAGCAAATGTTTACCCAAGTACAAATGAAACAGGTCGACAATTAGCTAATGCAGCTTTGTGGACATAAACCAGGTACAGTCGAGCAGAACCAACATAAAATAAAAAGGAAACAGCCCTTTTCCTACGCCACGCTAAGAGCACCGTGGTTAGTGGTTTGGGAAGCCTCTGTCACGGTGAAAAATTTCCTGCCGGTGTTTAATGTGTTTATTCTACTGCTACACTGCTGGGATAAAAATAACAGCTGGCTGTACAAGGGACCCACTGTCAATACTGCAGTAATTGACAACATACAATTAAGTCTCACACCTGTTTATTATAAGTAATTCATAGATAACCACTTCTAGTACACATTTTCATACTGGCTTTTAATGCTTTTGTTCTCTCTTTTTTTTTTTTTTTTTTGTTAAGCTCAGGGATACCCAAATTTCATCTAAGGGTCATCGCTGTGGTTACCCAGCCCCAGAAGGCTATACCTACTTTGGGAAACTGGTGCAAGGTGGTGTGGTGGCCAGGGGTGGCAGAGATGGCTGGGGAGCTCCAGGTCCCAACATGCAGGACGGTGTGAGGTGGCAGCGGGGCCGGGAGCGGGGCTGGGGACATGCGCTGGCGGCCGGCCCTGCACGCCGGGCTCTACACAGGGCCACAACAAACACCTCTACACACCTGGAGTGAGAACAGTGGTAACAAAGTCATAGCTACATATTCTTCTCTACATTTTTGTTTATTGAGACAAACTAATTAAAAGGCACAAACATAGGGCATATGTTTACATGGACATTATAACAAACATATACATTAAAAGTGTAGGAATGTGTTTCCTTTCTGCTAAACAGAAAGTTCCTAAGCTTTTATATATACAAAAGTTGTACAATTTGATGTCCTAAAGTACAAAAGATCATTTATAAAATTATTTTACACTAAGCTCTATTATTTTTTTTTTTGTTTGTTTGTTTTTGTTTTACTATGTAGTCCAAGCCCCTAGAACAGTTTCACATAAGGATACAGATACCTGTCACCTGAGCCAGCAGCCTGGCAATCACTGCTCGCACGGACACGGCCGGGGAGGAACGGAGTCCAGTGTGACTGGTCAGTCCTGCTAGCACTCTGTGAAAATGCACACGCTAATCTCCAGAGCTCTCAAATTCATTAAGATAAAAACATCTCAACTGTAATTTCTTTTTTTTTTTTTTCCTCTTTTTATTTTTTTTTTATTTAATGTAGAGTCTTGGGTTTAGGGTGGTTTGTTTTTCTTTTTTTTTTTTTTAAACAAAGTTTTAAAAATGTGAATATGTGACATGATAGTCTAAAAAGTATATCTGTTTCCCTAGACTTTGCTTTCTACTTTATGTACAGATAAACAGGTTAAGAAAAAAAAAGCACATGTAGCTTAAACATGTGTGACCATTTATGAGCAGTTCTGGGCTGGACAGCTCAGCACCCCAGAACTCCCACAAATTGATAGAAATGTGTTAACACAATAGAAGAATAACGTAAAAATGATGATGTTTGCAAATATTTACAAAGTTGAACAGATTTGCACAACACTTGATTAAGAAATAGGGGAGAAATTAAAAGACGCTCTCTGCTTGTCCTGGAGGGGCATCCTACCTAGTTAGTGGTTAGAATAAAAACTGTATACAATTTAATATAAGACAAAACTTCTAGTGAACAACTAACACGTCTGTCCCCTGCTGAAACACCAGCAGGCTCTGATTGGGAGGCAGAGGGCATAAAAATCACACCCAGGGCCTCCAGAATCTTCCAGCTTAAAGCAATTTTTCTTAAGTTTCCAAGCACTCCTTTTGCTCCTAGATAAGAGTCCCATGGGGGTCTGACTGTTCAGAGACCATGTTTACATACATTTCGACTCCTCTTCTGTCAGCCATGGCTGTTTCTCACCAAACAATAACAGGTTTGTTTTTTTTTAAAAATGTTGACTACAATGCTCTATTCCCTTAGGGTAATATGTTGGGTAATATTTACATCTCCAAATATCAGGTCACAATCCCTATTATATGTTGAAGTTAGAATGATAAGTTATCATATGCTTTGCATATCAGAGCTGGTATCACCTTTCCCATAGGGAATGCTGCCTGAAATTACCATATTCCCAAAGGTAAAATGCATATTTTCTCCAAAAATGCATTTTTTTTTTTAAAATGACAACATTGTAATGCATTTACTCATTAAAAAAAAAACAAAAAAAAAAACATCAACACAGACAAAGGTCCTACACTAGCTCAGAAACAGTGGACTTGCTTGGCAGGTTAAAATGAGCCATCCACCCTGTCACAGATACAGAGGGGTCTTTGCTAGTGTTTAGATTAAAATCATTTTCTAAGTTATAATTTGAGGGGATAAAACATAAAACTGGTTTTTTTAATTACCTTTTTTTTTTTTTCTTTTTTTTTTTTTAACTCTGGCAAATAGGTATCTGCTCTAATTCAGCATCAGTCAGCTACAAGGTAAAACTTACTTTAAATGAAGTGCTCCAGTGAAACTCAAGCCTGAACCATGTGAGCCAAATCAAGGGGAAGATGCTACTGTGGTCTCTGATGGTGTTGCCCCAGTGTCTTAATCTCAATTTATTATTAACTAAAACAAAACAAAACAAAACAAAAAAAAAACCCAACAGAACAAAACAAAAACAAAAACAAAAAAAACCCAACCAAACAAAACCCAAAAAAGAACTGCTGGTAAGGATTCCATTTTAATCCTTTTTAATACTGTTTAGAACTTGTTTACCAGGGAGGAGAGGTGGGCAAGGCCTGGGGCAGGAAAGGCATGCTCTCCACTGGTCTCATGGCTATGTTGAGGGGGCCAGCCAGCGTCATGGGGGTGGGCAGGTTCATGGGGGACGTGATGGTGACGGGGTGCGCTATGTTCACTGGAGCGGTCACCGGGGTGGGCAGGTTCACCGGGGTGGTGAGCGTTAATGGAGAGGTCATGGACAGAGGACTGGTTATGGTTACAGGATGCCCTAAGTTCATCGGACTGGATATATTAACTGCACTTGATACATTTACTGGACTTCTCATGCTCATTGCAGCTGCCACTGTGACTGGGTTTGTGATAGTCCCAGAAGCCACAGAGGACGTTATATTGAATGGAGTAGTAAGAGTCACAGGCGTAGTAGCAGCAGTGGAGGTTTGGCACAAGTTAGCAGCTTCTAAAAATGAGACATAAAAAAGACAAAAGGTTTTTAACACATAAAAAAAACCGTGGACAAGATTTAAACAGAACAAAACAGAACGAAAAAACCCAAAAACCAAACAAGAACAGGCACAAATTCCGGAATAATTTTCTTTAGGTATTATTAGTAAGTTAAAACTGTTAACATTCTATAGCCTACAGGAAATACAAACTCTCATGCAGGTCATTTCAATTCAGTATTTTTTTTTTTTTTCTGACAAGTCAAGTGAGGTTGTCTTAGCAAGAGGGTTTTCCAGGTTCATAAAAACAGTATTGTACAATCAAAAAAATCCTCCCAAGAGGAACAGTAGAAATAGAGGAGAGAGTGTACATACCGAATGGTACGTACTCTATAGCCTTCTCAAAGGTGAACTGACATTCTGTGAAGGTTTTAAAAAGTCATTATTAGGGACTGATAAGCAAAACTCGTTTCAATATTTACCTGCTTATTTCAGTCTTAATTATTGCTACTGAACTGCTCCACTGCTCGCAGTACCTCCACTTCCAGGCTACCCATCCCTCAACCCCCATCAGCTCCTCAGCTTTCACACAAGCTACAGCTCCACACCACGCGGGTTTGGGGGGTTTGGAGTGAGTTTGCAGCAAGCAGGACTGAAGTGCAGAGCGAGGGAGACCCAGGAGGCCGGGGCTGGGGAGCGGGGCCGGCGGGGGGACGCGGGGGGGACGGGAATCACTCCACATCCATCAGCACCACCTGCCGGCTACCCACACCGGGAACGGGGACAGGGAAGGGCTGGCTGCTAAAGGAACCGGGGAAAATACACTCTGCATCAATGTTACTGAGCCGTGTCTGCTTCCACATTTGTAGGACAGGACCCCAAGCTCAGTTACAGCCACGTGTCAGAGGTAAGCCATGAGCAAAGAGTCCACTTTGCCACTTGGGCAATAGAAATGTAACTTTGAAAGCAACATTAGCCCCATTCAAGGGTTACTGTTGGTTCTTCAAAGTCCATAGCTAGGAGGGGTGGAGAGGAAGGGAAAGAGTAAAAAAAAAATGAAATAAAAATTGTGAAAATAAATTGTACTAGACTGAAAAAAAATCTTATCTAGTGTAGTAAAGCCACCACAAGTGGAACTAGCACAGGAGAAGCAGCATGGAAAGAGCAGCTCAGGCATGGCACTGACTGGTCTAACTTCACCTTCAAGCACAGTCACACCCAAAGACACATCCCACCCATGCCCCTTCCCCAGTGAAGCTAAAAGCACCAGTCTGGCACCAGTGCTACCCACCCACCTCCCTCACCCCCCATCCTGCCCCAAACCACTGTTCTGTTAAAGCACATTCAACATTCTCAGTAAGAAAGGAACAGGGAACAAGACATGGGAAAGAACAAGCAGAAAAAAATTCTCAGTGATTTTCTAAATGCAACACCATTTGCTTTATCTATGTAGTCGCCTGATGATAGGTAATGTTTCTGTTATCACTACATTTTAACATGAATAAGCTGTTTCTGTATTATCTGATCACAGAATTCAATTACTGGCATAACAAGGGGAAAGGAAAAAAAGCCTAAAATACGAACAAGAACCTAGAAAATGAAAACAGATTGAAGAAACTGAAAAGAAGGTTAGGAGGAAAGAAAAAAATAAGGTGAGTCAAAAAACATTCCTAAGAACAGCCAGTGAAAAACAATAAGCAGTGGTCACTAAGAACTTCTAAAACATGTAATCCACAAAGTCACATGATGGGCATTAATAATCAAACTGTTGTGAAACAAATAAGCAGCAGTAACAGGAGAGTTTAAACTACTATATCCTAAAACCACTGAACTGAAGCTATCTGTTCTCTACAAACTGACACAATGACCAACAACAGCAATTGCACTTGGATTCCAGCAGCACAGGTAGAGGGAAGCTGTGAGCCAGCACTGATGAGAAACAGGATCACTGGTTAGCTCATTTTGTAATGAAAAAAAGCAACAGAGAGAGAGGGAGAGAAAAAGTTCTCTGAAGTCTATAAAACTTCATGCAAAGACAGTTACATGATGATAGAGCAGATGGAATAAATTGGGAGAGAGAAGATGAGCAGGACACAGAAAGCACACACAGAAAGGACACACAGAGAGCACACACAGAGCACACAGAGAGCACACACAGAGCACACACAGAGCACACACAAAGCACACACAGAAAGCACACACGTGCAGCCTGGTGCTGATGCAAGGACAGAGGAGGGGTGTCTGTGGGTGTGCACACAAGTGAACAAGGGCAGATGTGCACAAACACAGCTAAAAGCCACATGCAAGCCACAGCCCACACTCCTGCCCTGGAGCAGACACAAGCTCCCCTCTGTAAGTGATGGCTCTAAGGACACAGGCAAGCACAGAGAGCAAGTGATGAGCAGGCCACTCAACACAGCCCAATCTGGGCCCTGTTTCCTCCTGTTCTCTCTTAGCTATGACTTCTAAGAACGAAAGTGTCATGTAAGACATCCTTCCTGGCACCCCCAACTCCCCAAATGACTGTGAACTCCATTATCTCACGAACCCAACCACGTCAATATTGGTTTGTTTTACCTTTCTTCCTGGCTTTGACGGCCTCTTCCCACAATCTCAGGGTCTCTACCTGCTTCCCAGGCCAACTTGTTACGTGTTGCTGCTGCTGCTGCTGTTGCTGCTGCTGCTGCTGTTGTTGCTGTTGTTGTTGTTGCTGCTGCTGCTGCTGCTGCTGCTGTTGTTGTTGTTGTTGCTGTTGTTGCTGCTGCTGTTGCTGTTTCTGGTTGCTGGTCTCTTCACTCATGCATGCTATGCCAATCAAGTAAGAACACAAATTCACCTTGCAAAGTCACTCTGTTTTCTGCTGAGCTCACAAAGGCAACTTCTACAAAGAGCCTGTGGAATCTCACAGGATTCCAAGAACAAAATCACAGAGGTGTTTAAAACAGTATCGTTAATTCTCTGCTTTATAAAACTACTTTTCCAAGAGCTAAAAACCAAAATATAAGTCAAGAACATCTACTTTAACTGTCAAAAATGGACTTCTTTTCTCATCATTTAGTTTATATTTAGGAAGAATTAAATTAAAGACTCCAATGAGTCTCTAGAGCTCGAGCTGATTCCACTTTTTCTAAACTTTAGCTCTAGCTTAAAAATGAAAAATAAAAAAGCCTTTTTACTTTTTATTGCAAGTATGAGTTCAAAATTTCAGTTTACATCAGAGAACAGCCTGTCACTACTCTCTGGCCACGGTACAGCTCATCATTTCCACCTCTAACAACTGCTCTAAATGCCTCATGTGAACTGGCTTAGCACCACCAAACTGGCTTGGGAAGCCAGAGATGTAACCCTATACCTTGAAAAATACTTCACATCCAAATTTCCTACTAAGCTCAACAATCAGGCATTTCAGACATTCCCAGTACCTTCAAATCATCCCGGAGTAACAGGAACTGCAAAGATGTTGTAAATTAATACAGTTTAAAAGGCTTTAAGGACAAAGTTTCCAAAGACATTCCTTAGTTCTGCCTCTGGATTCCTCTGAAAACCCGTTTTATATTACTAACCATGTGGGTTAACTTAAGTTACAGGTATTTTAATAGGGAAAATTTGAAAGTCAAGTCTTCATTTGCTTGCTAGGCACTCCCAGGTCCAGACTGCAGCACTTCCACAGAGCTTAAGACTAGAAGGAGCTATTACAAACATCTCATCTGACCTCCTGCACAACACCAGTCAGATGCCATTAATGCCCAAAACATATAAGGCAGGATTTAAATCCTTTTCTTGTCAGCTACTGCCCGAGGGAGGAAACATTGAGCCCCAGGGTCAAAGCTCAGAGAAAGCAGAGAAATCTTTCTCCTGATTTTGATGAGCTTTAGAGGAGGCTTCAGACCTGAAACCTGGCAGATCATAGCAGTTCTTAAATAGTCTAAAATCTCCAAAGTATCTGTTGGACTTTTAGGCCTGCACAGTTCAGGAAGTAACACTGAAATGAAAAGGTGAGAAAACCTGGGAACTCCTTTCTTCAAAAGATGGGTCACTGTCATGAACTGCAGACCATTCCCAAGGGTTAAGAGCACAGTCTAGCAGCAAACCAACTCCACACACGCCAATTCTTGAGCTGAAGCACATTCTGTTACTAAATATCTACCTTTAAGAGGTGTGCCCACCCAGACTGACAGACACGTAGCTGAATTTCAAGGACACCAAAGGCAATTCCCTTCGCACACACACTGTTATTAGAAATGTTTGTAAAACGTTCACCTACTTTTATTGATGCCTTGTTTACAGGTATTACAGTTGATACTTTGGCTCTGCCCGTGTGTCTTTAAGTGGCTGGTGATATATGCTGCACTCAGAAGTTTACCACAGATATTACACGATACCTTTCCTTCATGGCGCACCATGTGTGTCCGCAGTCTGTCTTTGGTGGCAAAGGCAGCAGTGCACGTCTGGAGGGGACAACAGGTACACGTGAGGTGCAGACAGAGCATACAGCATCACCTGCAGACCCACTGGGAGCCCACGGTGCCCTGCAGGTCCTAACAGTGCCCTAAGTGTATTGACAACTTTAAGTTTTAGCTGTGTTTATAGAGAAACAAAAAGCAAGCTGCTCAGCAAAGACTGAGAATGGGATTTGCTTCCGAGACAATCAGGACAAAAATCATCCTCTGTACTCCTTGAACTTTCTTAAAACAGAAGGTTGCCTTACCCACCATGCAAGAGGGAGCTTATAAAAAACGCCTACAACAGGCAAAGTTGGTTTCTAATATAATTTTACTGTACAAATATGAACTTGGTACCTTACACTGCTCAATTACTTCTGTTCCCATCCAGAACATGGAAACAAAACCTTTTCCTAATGCTCTTCTTTTTACCCAAGGCTTTTATTTAATAAGATGAGTCACTAAAACACAGGTTGGAATAAGCATGGATATTCCAAGCAAAACAGTTAATTGTTCAAGGGCAATCAAATTATTTCTCCTAGACTCAGTCATCAACTTACGACAACTTGCTTTGCCCTTCCAGCAAAATAACAGATCCAGAATCAACCATTCCCACCCATTTTAAATAGATGTGCTGAGAAAGACATTTGATTTGAACATGCTGAGAAACACAGTGCACACATTACCCCAGAAATGAGCACTGAGCTGAGGATGCTGCTACAATCCTACTACTAAGTTAAGCATATGGTAAAACAGAGTAACTATGCTGTTCTCCAAGAAAGCAAAAAGCCTCTAATCTTCCTAAAAAAGCAGCCATGCATCTTTTTAAAGTTCCACCAGAACTCCAGTGCTGTGGTGTGGTGGCGGATGTGGCTTTACTCCTAAACCTGCTTTTCAAAAGTCCAGGAGCAAATACAGTTCTGGAAAGATTCACCTGAGTACTACTGACACAGCAATGCATTGTTCTTAATAAACCATTTTAGCCCTTACTTGGCATTTGAAGGGTCTCTCTGTTGAGTGAACATGTTTAACGTGACAGCTTAAATGATCAGGCCTGCAGGAAAGAGAGGAACAGGAGAGAAGTGCACAGTGTTACAAACACAGAGTCAGGACACCTTGGCTAGTGCTGGTCACTCCCTGCAGCCCCCATCCCTCTGACAGCCACGATAAATCCCTTCCCCTCACCTACCAGGGGCTTCACCTGTAGCACCTCACGGCTTAAAACCAACCTGCAGCTTAAAACTTAACTCTGCTCTCCTCACACACCTGAAAATGGCACATTTGGTCACACCTTATGTAAAGATGAGAGCACAACAGCTCTAAAGGTTGAAGTTTTCTCTGTTGCAAGCACAGGTACAAACAGAGCCAGCAGCAGTGCAAGCTCCCCCTGTGCTCTGTCAGTGCCCTCCACCCTGCTGTAAGACCAGGTGACAGTTTACCTGCCCTGCCACATCTGGTCACAGACCATGGCAAAGGCTGGTAAAGGGGCTCTGTGCCCACCCCCAGTGACACAGACATGTCTTATGGGACCAGGATAAGGCTGAGAAACCATTTCAAACCACTCTCCTAAAAAAGTGACCACTTCTGGCCACCACTAACCTTGCTCAGATGGAGACTCCCCCACCCTAAAGGCAGCCAAGGCTCTTTATCCCATCACCAACCTCCTCAGAGGTTTGGTTCTCCCAGCCCCTCACTAGGAAAGCTTAACCTTCTTGCTCATGAAAAGCCAACAGCGGAGCATGCCGGGATTTGCTGGACGGTACCTTGAGAAGCCTTTTCCACAAACACCACAGGTGTAGGGTTTCGTGATGCCACCTTCGTGAGACCTCACGTGGTAGGTCATGCGATCCTTTCTCTTGAAGCGCTGATTGCAAATGGGACATTCGAAGGGTTTCTCGTCCGAGTGGGACAGCTTGTGCCGGTTGAGGTGGTAGACGTCCCTGAAGGCCTTCCCACACATCTCACAGGCGTGGTTCTTCTTCACGGGCTTGCTGGGCTTCTTCACCGTCTGCGTCACCGCCATGGCCGTGGCGCCGGCGCTGCTGCTGGGGTTGGTGGCAGAGGAAGACGTAGTGACTGTGGACAGGATGCCTGCGATAGTCGAAACCAGCGAACTCCGGCTGTTGTCACCAGCGATGGTCGAGATAAGGGGCACCATTGTGGTGGGAGTTTTCTTTGGCCGTGACACTAACTTTATCCCTGTGTGGCAGGACTCGTGACGCCTCAAATGGTAGCTGTCCCTGAAAGCTTTGCTGCAGTAAGTGCACACAAAGGAGGTTTTAGGTTTTTCCTTTTTAATCCCAACAATAGCATCCTTTAATGTTTCTGGTGCAGGCTGAGGTTTCTGCGTTATTGGTAAGGGCAGAATCGGCTTCTGATCGGGCGGCTCAACAGCAGAGCTCAGGAGAGGCAACAAACTGTTCTGTGCTGCCTGCTGTTGGTGATGGGAGGCTTCGTGTGCCTAAAACCAAACATTCACACTTAAATTCTCTGGATGGGTGCTCGCTCTGGCACGGTGAGAACATTTACAAACGACAGGCAAGCACATTCTAGACCAAAAGCCACGGAGGGAACAACAGGGGAAGGTTACATAATGCTGGTTTCGGACAAGATAAACTGCTCACGCTGTAAATGCCCCGGCTGTGCGGATCCTGTGGTAAGCGTAGCACACAGCACAACAAACAAGGAATTATTAAGTTTCTGGAGGGCAACTTTTTATGGAAGACAACTGGGTGCTTGTCAGATCTTCTGGTAACAGCATTTCATCTTTACATAACAGGCAACTCATTTTGCTAATGATCGTATCAGATGGCACCTCAGGACTATCTCTGGAGAGGATGAAGGTACTGACAGGAGTTGCAAAACAAGGCCCCACCTTTAAGCCGAGCTTAGTGCATGCTCAGAGTTGAACTGCAGCCACAGAGAGCCAGGATGCGATAAGGCGTCTTATTTAAACAGTGTGTTCATGCCCCTGTGCCAGCCCTGAAACCAAAGCAACTGGAATCGGGAGCTGTCTAAAGCCACATCTCTATATTTAGCAGGTTCCTGATGCATTTATCCACTGACCACTGTGCTCTCTGCGTCTGGAACTAACAAGAATAGCGGCACGGCCTTTTTCTCTTCGTCAGCGGCTACTTTGTGCTGGGAAGAGAAGCTGATCAATAAACACTGGGAGACACCTAGAGATCCTGGAGAACGCGGTTTGGGGGTGCTGGGAATAAACCCTGAGAGCTGTTTGAAAGCAGCCAATACCAACTAACTTTGAACTACAGAATCAGTGGCAGGAGCCACAGGGCAGGGAAGGGGGGGCCCAAAGTCAGCACTGCTCAGCTGAGCTGCAGCCTGCCTGCCACGGGCTGTGCTGCACCACGCGTGGTTATTCTAAGGCAGAAACACTGTTATTAAAACTCATCCAGTCAGACTGGGACAAAACCCTGGCAGATACAATTTTAATGTGGTTTAGAAACCACACAGACCAATTCAGCCTAATGGAGCATTAAAATAAATCACTCCAGCACCTTAAGCCAGTTTAAGTGCATCTGTATTCAAGATGTGCCTCAGTCTCATCAGACCAGTTTTAAATCAGGCTCGTTATTAACGCAGCGTGCCAGGCCTGAAGCTGAGTTTGGGGAAACTTGCATTCCCATTAGATCAGTACTGCAGCCTTCCAGGATTCCTTTCCTATGGTTTTCCTCACAAAATAACACGACTCAAAGCTGTGAGAGCTGAATAAAAACACTGTGCTGGTGCACGACCCTGACCCGTCTACTTTTACATCTGCTGGGGTGGACAGGGTTAGGAAGCGCACTCAGGCTAATGCTCTTCCCATGGGAATCCATTTCAACACGTCCTTTGGATAAGCCAGTATTTCTAGAAGCTCACTTTGGGCCTTTTTCCTGTCCTGGGTGCTTCGCCTCTCTGGATGGCAGCAGGGACTACAGCCCCCCCAGAGCATCTCTCCCTTGCTGTGGGGCAGCTCCTGCATCACTCCAACCTCGCTTTTTGGGAGCCTGATGCTGGTGATCTTTGGATAAAAGCCACGGGTGGATACCAACACTAACCCACGTGGAAAGGAATACAAGCTCCTGAACACTCCAAGCCTATCTGACAGGAAAACAGTTCACAGCAGAAAGCCTGGACTGGGGACGTTAACAGGAGACAAAACTTGTGGGATCGTTAGGAGCCAGACCAGGCTGTCCACGTGTATCTGCATTTTCGATCAGTCTGTGCTGAAGCTCGGGATGCAACAGGTAGGCTGGGTATTACCACACCTGCCTGGCCACAGCAGGCACCTCAAACAGGAGCCCGAGGGGCTGCTTTATTCCAGGGAGCGATTGCTGAAGAGCTGGATCCAGAACCCTCCTGGAGGCGACGCTGCTAAATCAGGGCACGGCACAAGCTCCAGCAGCTCCGCTCAACTTTTCCCTGACTTCAGTGACAATTGTGGATTTTCAGCCATTTATTTTCCACGTTTTTAAAAAGGTTTAGACACTTCTACACTGCATGAAAATAGAGTTTGCACGATACACACTGACAGCAGAAAACTGAGCAAGCTGCGCACATCAACACAATTTTAACTTTAAAAAAAATCCGAAATGTTTTACAGCTTCAAATCAGAATTAAACAATGTTGTTAAACTGCACAAGAAGACGCTGCAGAGCACCTAATGATAGCTCCAGAGATACAATTTCAAAGGCAGAGCTAGCAGATTGGATAATGGAGAGCCCAAATCCTTTGGACAAGGTTCAAACTTAGGCAGTTTATGGATATTTTTAAGCCTCAAAGAACCGTCAGCACTTCAAGGTAATGATGCACTTATTCCTACAGATCCAGTGGAGACAGTGGACATAAAACAATGTATATTCATCAAGCTACAGGCTATGGAGCTGCTGCTTATATAAGTCTGCTTATCTTGCTTCCCAGGGAGCCGGCGTTATTCGCAGCCCCTCTGCCACCAGCCGTGTTCCTCAGTTTCCAAGGGCCATTAAAGCCTTTTAAAAAAGGATCAGGCAGCATTTTTTTTTTAACTCCCCGTTGGAGAAGGGAAGCCAGCACCTGCTGCACGCCTCTGGCAGGCGCAGCTATGCAGGCTCCCACCACAGTTTTACTTGAGCCAGTGTTAACGTCAAGTCAACATTTTGGGGATATTTTGATGGCCTGGGACAGGCTCTCGTGCAAAATCCCCTTGTTCTGTCACTAATTCCTTCTCTCCTGGGGGGGCAGCAAACAAAAAAACCCTGCAATTCGTGACCCAGAGTGTAGGATGTGGCATTGTGAACTTCCAATGCCAGAGGCTAAAATATTTTTGTGCTCCAGCCTTAATGTGAGAGCAACAAATTAGCATGAGTCATATCTTGAACACTCCATCTGATGGATGAGTCCTCCTCGCATTAACAGATACAACTTTCGCTTCCCGAGCAGATCCCAAAAGTGGCTTTCAAACTATGCATTTTGGGGACTAAGAAGATCCAAACAAGAACTGCTTATTCAGTAGCACGATTGTTTCTTTAGAAAGGGACACAATTCATCAAAATGCCACCTAAAAACAATCAAACAACTTTATTTGGAAGGAGCAGTTTACAGTCGCGCAGCCCAGTGGTACAGGACTAAAACTGAGACCTCGAAACCTCCTCTAAAAACATTTGGCTAAAAATTACAATTTTCTATTCCACGTATGAAGCCGTCCCTTAGGAATCCTGTCCCAGCTGGAACACACACTCGGTTTAACACTCCCCCCAGGAAGAACGAGTGTGAATATTCAGTCACTTCCATTTGTTATTTAACTGGGGAGAAGCTTTTAAATCCACGCTTTTTAACTAGTTTTAACTAATCAGCTGGATCAGGGCTGACGTGCTGCTGTGAGGATGGGAACGAGAAAAATGAAAGTCACATCAGGACCATCCCAGTGCTGCTTTCTGCTGGATGCATTGGCACGCTCACACCCCAAATCATCGATTTTTAACAAAACCACTCAAGAAACAATATCCAGCATTTATGACGAGCTCTGAAAGCTTTATTATTTAGGGAGGAAAAAAATAATAAATTTAAAAATCAGAGGAAAATTTCCACGTCACAGTTTTATGAAGATGCTTCCGAGTCGCGCGCTCGGAAAGTGAACTGCTGACTCCTTAATTAAAAGCAGCAAAGCCGACTCCTAAATCAGCGTGTGACATCACTACTTCAAAACTCAGCACCTTCAAAAAAACACGGACGAGCAGCGAGGAGCTGGACACGTACTTGAAAGCATTACTTGGCATTTCTCAGCCTGCTGCAATACAGTCCTGCCAGCCCAGGAAAAATTTCCCCTGGAAAACGCTCAGCTGGGAGGCAGCGAGGCACTAAAGCAGCCCCGGCTCGGAGGGAGATGGCCCTAAACTAAGCAGATTAACTTCTTAGCGTGAAGTTTCCTACGTGCGAATCACAACTGCCCACTAGAGTGAGAAATAATTCACCAGACCTCAGCCAAACCCGATGGCATCACCCGCATCCCTGACGAAAAGGCGGAAAACCCAGCGCCCAGCTCCCGGTACCGGCTCCCCGGAACATTCCCGGCGTGTTTTCGGAGGCAGAGAACCCGAGCGAGTGACTCATCCCTGGGTACTTGCAAGGGACGAATTTTTCCTCCCTAAAGGAACGGTGCTCGCTCTCTGGCGGATTTATTCATTCAACTCAGGTTTTCAAACTCGTGTCACGGGTTGGGTTTGGGTTTAATTCCGAGGAGGACACTGAGGAAGCGAGCGGCCGCCACCGGGAATGTGCAAAGAGGATTATTTTACCTTGAGAAAGGTGATGTGCTGGGCGCTTTTTTTTTTTTTTTTCCCCGCTGCTGCTGCTGCAATCACACATTTTATGTTTTCCAGCTCAAAAAAAAAAAAAAAAAAAAAAAAAAAAAAAAAAAGCAGGAGAAAACAATCTGGTGTGAAAGGGCTCGCGAGGCTCACAAAAGCCAGGCGAGGATTTTTTTTTTTTTTTAGGTTTTTTTTTTTCTGGTACATTGGATTTTCTTCGGAATTACATAAACAGCGGTGTTTTTAAGTCAGTCTTTCACCGACAGAAAGGGGGAAAATTGTGACTCAGTTGGCAAAGGGAGGGGTTGCACGCTCCACCGTCCCTATTCCTCCCCATTCCCGTTAGGATTTCGCCAGTTTTTACAGAAATCCGGCCCGCTCGCGTCCTATTTTAAAAGAAAACAAGCTCCCTCGTCAGCCGGCCCTGAGTCAGGCTGTTTAAAGAGGGATTAATTTATTCTCCCAGACACGGCGTTTGTTCCATCGGGGTTTTGTTGGAGCCCGGTGGAAGCTTGGGGGTTGTTTTTTTTTTTTTGTTGGTTTTTTTTTTTTTCTGTTGTTGTTTTTCTTTTCGGGCGGGGGGGGGGGGAAGAGAGTGAAAACCAAGCGAACACCAAAAAATAAAAAAACCCCACCAAAACCCAAAAACCCGCGCGATCTCATGTTTTGCGGGGGAAAAATAAAAATAAAACACAAACACGAATATCGGTGGCTCGCAATGAAAGCGGGAAGGGAGCGCGCTGCGGGGCGGCGGCGGAGGGAGAAAGTGCAGGAGGGAGAAGCGGAGCCGCGGGGCCGGTGAGGCGCTGCCCGGCGGGCCGGGTCGGGCCGGGCCGGGCCGGGCCGGGGGCGGGCGGGGGCCGGGCGGGCGCGCTGAGTGACAGCCCGGCCCGGCGGGGACCGGCGGGGCCGCGGCCGTGAGGGAGGGAGGGAGGGAGAGAGGGGGGGCGCGGGCAGCGCCGCCGCCGCGGGGCCTCACCTGAAAGAGGAACGCGGTCCAGTTGGCCTCCATGGCGGGGGCGGCGCGGCCCCGGGCGGCGGCGGCGGCGGCTGCGGCGGGCGGTCCCCCCGTCGCTCCCTCCCCCGGGCCGCAGCTACATGGAGCCGACAACAAAGCGGCGGCGGCGGCGGCGGCTCAACATGGCAGCGCCGAGCGGCCGCTTCCGCTAACCTCGGGCTGCACCACTGCGGCCCAGAGGGGGGAGGCGGCGGCGCGGCGCCCCGGCGGGGCGGCGATGGCCCGGGCGGCCGCGGCGCCGCCCCCGCCGCTCCCCTCGCCGCGGGGCGGGCGGCGGGCCCGGGCGGCGCGGGGGGGCGGCGCGGGCGGCGGGGCCGGGGCGGCGCGGCGGGGCCGCCCCCCCCGCGGGGCTGGCAATGGGCCGGTCCCGGGCTGGGGAAGCCGAGCTGTGGCGAGAGAAGATGGAGGAGCGGCCGAGGTGTCCGGGGCCGCCGCCGCCGCCCGCCCCGGCCCGGCCCCGGGGCCGCCGAGCCGCCCGCCCGCCCCTTCTCCCCTCCCCGCCCGCCCGCCGCCCCCGCCCGCCGCGCCGGCAGGGAGGGAGGGAGCCGCGGGGGCGGCGGGGGGCGGCTTCGCCCGCGGGTGCGGGCGGGCGGCAGCGCCGGGGGCGGAGGGGGGTGTGAGCTCGGGGCCGCCCCGGGGGTCGCCCGGCGCCGCCGCCACCTTGGCACGGTCGGGCTCGCCCTCAGCCCACCCGGGCTCGCCCTCAGCCCTGCGGGGCTGCTGCCGCCTCCCCGGGCCGGCCCTGCCTCGCACCCCGCCTGGCCGGGCTCCAGGAGGGCCGGGCCCGTCCCGCAGCCCCGGGCCCCGCCGGCCTCCCCCGGGCCGGGCCGTGTCCCCCGGCCCCGCCGATCGCGGGGTGCGGGCCATGCGCTGGCCCTTCCCGGCTCCGCACACCTCCAGCGGGCCAGCGGAGTGGATTCGCCCGTACCTGAGGCATCCTCGGCGCAGCACATGCATGCAAATCGTAGCCACGAGCAATTAAATACATACGTACCGTTAATTACGTGTTTACACACATCAAGCACGTCCCTGACAGGCGGCAGGACGGGGCCCAGGGACGGCTCCTTGCACCTCCCTGGCGCTCCCAGGACAGGGAAGGATGCGGGGAACATTTGTGCCCTGCCTCAGGTGGCATCTTGGGGACACCCAGCGTTTCTGCGACACCTCAGTGCGGCAGGTTTAACACTGTCACAGGAGGGGGCTTTTAATCCTGACCTCCCCTCGCCTTCCCTGGCACCGGGGAGATGAGAACAGGCTTACAGCACTTTATTATTTATTTTTCCCCCGGCTCTGGTCAATCCTCTTTGCTCAGGCCTGGATCCCCGCTGAGCATCCGAGGCCTCGGCGGCTCCGGACACGGGAAGCAGCGGCCGAGGTGCCCAGGCTGCAGCGAGCCGGGCTAAATTCGGCCTCTGCCACTTCCTCCCGTGTGGGACACCCGGCTGGTTTGTCCTGTCTCCTGTTCCAGATAACGCAAAGGCTGATCCCGAAGCTGCAGCTCGGCGAAACCCCGGCGCTGCAGGGAGCAGGGATGGTGGGGACAGAGCAGGGAGCAGGGGACACTCGGCAGGGGTCCCAGCGTGCTGGCTCGGCTGTGGCTCTGTGCAGGTCACCTCGGCCCTCCCCGGGCGTTTCTTCACCTTCCGAGAGCGTTGCAAAACAGTCCTTGTTCTGTTCCGAGAGATGCCTGCGGTTCTTTCACGCCTCTCAGGCTTTTTTTCCTTGAAACTCCAGTGCCAGAGTCGAGTGGTTATGTCAAAACGTGTTTGCATTTGAAACAAAAAAACCAGAATTTCTCAGCCTTGTGACCCCGGAGGGAAGTTTTGTGCCCCGGGGCTTGGCTGCCTGGAGTGGCCCAGCCTGCTCGGGAGCACCTGCAGCTCCGAGGCTCCGTGTGCCTCAGGGACTTGGGAGCCTGCTGGGTTCTGACCCCTCTGTCTGCACCCACAGTAGAGCTCCGTGCTGATGCACAGCACTGGAAACTGCAAAATATTGCCCTTGCTCTGCAGAAGCTCCAAACGGAGAGAAACACACCAAAAAAAGGAGCCGAAGGGGGTTGCCAGCGCAGCGCTCCAGCAGCCCGGCTCGCCTGGAGATGGTCTCTGCTCATCCCAGAGGTTTTTCCCAGCCGTGATGCGGGCTCAGCTGGGTCACCCCCGCTGCCCCCCGTGTCCCCGTCCTGCCCGGTGCTCCCACCCCGGCGCTGCCCCGGGAGAGCCCGGAGGATCCCCGCGTTCGAGGAGAGGGGACACCACTGCCGCCCCTGGTTATTCCCCTCCCGGTCGCTCGGTTATTTTTGTTAACGCTTATTAAGGAAGACTTGGGAGAGCTCTTTGTTAAGGGCTCACACTCACTTCAATTAAAGGCTAAGAAAACTACCCAAGCGTATCACTGACTCATCGGAGAAATCCCGAGCAGCACGTAGCCGCCTAAACTCCGTTCTTGTTTTCACAGCTAAAGGACCGACAGGGGACACGGGAACAAAACCTGCGAGACTCGCAGCTAAGCCAGACGAGAGGGAAACGGAGCTGGAAGCCACTTCCCTCTCGGCAGTGCCCGCCGGGGCCCTCCCAGCCCCTTTTTTCCCCCGACACGTCCCGCAGCTGAGGGCTGGGCTGGGAGCAGAGCGAGCCCAGGCGCTGAGAGAGTCCCCGGGGGGAAGGACTCGCAGGAGCTCTATTTGGAAAGGGCAAGTCTGTGCCAAACCTGACGAACTTTCCTTTACCCAGAATTATAACTGGAAGTCTAAAAAGCCACAGTGTTTGAAAACGCATATTTACATTATATATGCCCCAAAGCAGAATAAACAAAGGTTAGATTTGTAAACTCTCCATCTTAATTAAAGCAGCGCTGCTTAGGACAAACCCACATAACAGGCGGCTTGAAGTGTTGTGTTATTTAATTTATACCTTCCAGCTCCCTTAGTCACGGAGCTGGGACAGCGATAGCATCAGCAGCCACCCCGCTGTGCACAGGGAATTTCTAGGGCACTGGGAACCCTGTGGCCCATTTACCGCCGTCCCGAGGCTGCGCTTTCCTGCCTTTTCAAACTCAAATCTTCCCTCCTTCTCCCTTGGCACTTCCCACATCGTTAGGAAGGAAGGGAGTGCTGCTGGGTGTCTCCGGTGCCAGTGCCGAGGCTGCTTGTGGGGACAGTCCCAGGGCCAGGCCATCCCCGGAGCTGCCCCTCGGTGCCACCGCCGTGCCCTGCCCGGTGCCAGCACCACGCGTCCCCCAGCCCCTGGCGGCAGCCCCTGCTCCTATTCTGCTGGGCCAGCGGGTGCTTGCATCACTCACAATAGAAACTGTGGTCAAATATTTCAGCTTTAGGGGAACTCCTTTCTGTTCATGCTCTGAGCAACACGGCGGGCTTTGAATTTCGCAGCTCTGTGGGACTGGAGAGCCCTCGAGAGTGTAAATAAGCTGTGCTGACGGTGCTGAGAACGTGCTCCCCGCAGGCAATTTCCCTTCAGCTGCCTCCCGAGTTCCGTCTTCTCTGGTTTCTCTCTTTGCAGCCTCGATTCCCTCTCGGAGTGATCAGGGACACTAAACAGAGACAGCGAATCACATCTGCGGGAGGCAGGTGAGGAAGCAGAGTGTGGCTGCTGGGAGGAGCCACGGGATGATCCAGCATCCTCCAAAGGGCATCCCACGGTCTGGCACTGCCCAGCACCTGCTGGACGAGCATCCCTGACCGCAGCGAAACGCGGGTGGAAGATGCTGCAGGGACAGGAAAACCCATTGCTAGGCAGAGGGAAAAGGAAATGGGAACAGAAAGGAAAAGGGAAAAGGAATGGGAAAAGGGAAAGGGAAAAGGAATGGGAAAAGGGAAAGGGAAAAGGAGTGGGAAAAAGGAAAGGGAAAAGGAGTGGGGAAAGGGAAAAGGAGTGGGGAAAGGGAAAGGGAAAGGGAAAGGAAAAGGGAAAGGGAAAGGGAAAGGAAAAGGAAAAGGAGTGGGAAAAAGGAAAGGGAAAAGGAGTGGGAAAAAGGAAAGGGAAAAGGAGTGGGAAAAAGGAAAGGGAAAAGGAGTGGGGAAAGGAAAAGGAAAAGGAAAAGGAAAAGGAAAAGGAAAAGGAAAAGGAAAAGGAAAAGGAAAAGCTCTTGCCATATGGCTGCCCACAGTCACGGTCTCCATCGCACCCTCGGGGGTGGCAGCGATGCCCTGCCCTGCCCGTGCCGTGCCAGGGTCGCCACCCAGCCGGTCCCGGGGCTCGGCGGCAGCGCTGCCACTGCCGAGAGCGGCGGAGCCTCCTCGCAATTAGCGCATCTGAAAGATCGCTCCACTTTCCAAAAGAGGGAAATGGGATGCAGGAAATTACCAGCCAGCTCGGCTGAAGCGCTGAGAGGCAGGAGAGCGATCAGGGGAAGCAGCAGACGCTGCTCCAGGGGAAGGAGAGCTGTCAGTGGGATTCAGCAGGGATGGCCGAGCGCTGCTCCCCGCTCTGGTGTCCTGGGTTTAGCCCCAAACTCTGAGGTGCGGTGATGTGCGAGGAGGAGGGAGGGAGGGAGGGAAGCCAGAGAAGGCAGCGGGATGTCCGGGGCAGTGGGGCTGTGGTGCCAGGGCCACACGCTGCTGTGACAGCAGGGACACCCCCGGGTCCGCACGGAGCTCCCACCACACTCCCACCATTCCAGGGCTCCCCGAGCGCCGGGCGATGCCCGAGCTCCCGCCAGGCAGGAAAAGCCTCGCGGTTACTCCATGCTTTAAGCATTCCCTGGTGAAAGCATTCCCATGGCAAACTGCCCCGCGATGGTCACTCCCTTCCCTGCAGAGCTCCCGAGCTCTTTCTGCACCTCCCGCACCCCCGTCCCCCCTCGGCCACGCTGCCGCACCCGCCACGGAAAACCCCTCCTGCCTTCCTGGGGTTTCCTCCTCCTCCCTAATCTCTGCCACCCCTGCGAATCCATCACTGTCCCCTCTCCCTGGGGAGCCGCAGGATGGGATCCCCGCTCCCTGCAGCCTGAGCCTGGCTTTCCCCGCGGGGCCCGGGGCTGTCTCTGCCTTCCCCCGGGGCTCGGCCGCCCCGCCGGGGCCCAGCACACGCCGTGACCGTGCGGGACACGCTCGGAGCTTCCGGCGGGCGAGGGACAGCGAGCCCTGGGCTATGTTTAGCCCTGCGGCCGCACGCCGGGAAGTGCCCTTATCTCTTCCCACCTCCTTGTCCTCAGCCGCGCCTGGGCTAATCTCTGCTTGGCACCTTGAGCGCCGCAGCTGCCCACGCCGCCAGCGCCCAGCGGCTTTTTGTTGTTATTTTTAATAATCTCCGCCACAACTTTTTTTCCCATTAAACGGCCGCTGTCATCCGCGCCCCCGCGGGGAGGAAGAGCCGGCCCTCGATCGCCACGGCGGCCCCGGGGATGCCGCTGGTGTGGCCTGCAGGTCACTGCCCTGTTCCTCTCTGCCACTGCCGCCGTGGGGACACACGTGGGGACACCCCGGCACAGCCACACGCGGGGTGCACAGGGCTGGCCACTGGTGTCACTTGGTGGGGATTGCCCGTACTTAATATCAAATCCTAGAATCGTGGAATGGTTTGGGCTGGAGGGGGTATTGAAGATGATTCAGTTCCATCCCCTGCCGTGGGCAGGGACACCTTCCACTGGACCAGGCTGCTCCAAGCCCCGTCCTTGAACACTTCCAGGGGTGGATGGGGCAGCCGCAGCCCCTCTGTGTCCTTTTGACTCACACGGTGTGTGCAGAGACCAGGAGATCACAGCTTTGCCTGCCTCACATGGGCCATTTCAGAGCCCTCCTGGCAGGTGCTCACCGACCCCTGCTCCCCCCCTGCCCTCAGCACTCTGCCTTTGAACCTGCTGAACTCTGCTGCTCTCCAGGAAAACTGCTTCCCAGTTTGATTTAAAAACTTCCCGAGCCACAGCCCGTACCAATTACTTAGCAGCGCGCTGCTCTGGTTAATCACCAGTGACCATTTTTAGTAATAATTCCTGCGGGGCCAAGGACTGCAGGGAAACATCCGCTCCTGCCTTGCTCCCCTTCCCACCATCTGCCCCGGCTTCTCCCGGGCACGGGATGTACAGCAGCAGGCACATAAGGTCAGTGCATTTAGGGAAAAACATGAGCACTGAATTAGAGCAGCCGAGCCAGCGAGGAAATCCTAACGCTAATCCCTGATCTTTCACTGACACACGGCAAAGCTCGGCCGAGCCGGCTGCTTCCCTCCTGCCCAGCCACAGCTGGAAAACACGGATAATGCTGCATTACCTTCCCTGCAGGGCTGCTGCGATTAATAGCAGCAGAGAGCTCTGAAATCCTTCAGGGATGGGGATGGCAGGGATTAATAATCGGCTAGATGGTCCCCCAGGACCCTTTGCCAACACCGTGCCCCATTTTCTTTATTCTTTGCTATTTACTTTTATTTTTTTTCTGGGACCTGGGTGGTGTTTAATCTCATTTGGCAGTTATGGATTGTCTCCAAAATAATCGATGTTTGTGCATTCATCTGCATCGCTCAGCTGATCCCACAGGGATGAGCATCCAGCGCCGGCAGGAGCCTCGGGCAGAGCATCCCTGCTCCCACTGGCCAAAGAACCAACTTTGCTCCACGTTTCCAAGGGGGAAACAAAACCTTTGGTGGCAGCAGGCAGCTCTGCCTCGAATTAATTTCGGTGCCATCGGGAAAATATCCTGTGTCATCCTGCAAATCAGGCAGAAAATGACGCTCCCCATGCCTTCCCTCCCGTCTGCAGCCTGTGCACTGTAAAGGCACGCACGTGTGAGGATGGAGAATCGATGGATTCAGAGTCTGCACAGCGGAATATTTTCCCCATGTTTCATCTGGTATCAAAAACCACTACAAAAACACCGCCCTGCCCTTTGTCAGAAGGAAAATACCCAGAGTTCAGCAAACTGCCAAGTTTTTCATGTTTAAATTTCCGCTGGCAGCTGCTCTCCGCCAGTGCAACACCCCGTGGGATGCAGCCAGCCCCAGAGCCCCGGATCCACGCTGGCAAATCTTCCCCGGTCTGAGCTCGTCAGGATCTGTCGCGTCATCAGCTGCGCAGAGGGCAAGCAAGTCATGCGAGAAAGGGGCATTTCTTAAAAAAAAACACAGGACCCGAAGCGTGAATCGTGGCTGAGTCACTGAAACACGAAACTCACTAAAGGGATGAATTAGAGCTATTAGAATATAGAGGTAATTACTCATGTGAACAATGCCCTGCTCGACTCTTTAATGATTACACAAATTAGTGCATAAAATTATGTTAATGGCTCTGCAAGCGGCACATCCACGCGGGCCGGCCGGCGGGAGGGGACGCAGGGGTGAGCAGGTCCCCCTCAGCAGCCAGGAGCGAGGTGAGGGAACGCCAGGAGAGGCTGCAGCCCCTGCTGCGGCTCTGCCGGGCTCTGCGCCTGTCCTGCCCCGCAGCTCTGCCAGGCTCCGTGCCCATCCCGCAGCTCTGCCAGGCTCCCTGCCCGTCCCGCGGCTCTGCCAGGCTCCGTGCCCATCCCGCAGTTCTGCCAGGCTCCGTGCCCATCCCGCAGTTCTGCCAGGCTCCGTGCCCGTCCCGCGGCTCTGCCAGGCTCCGTGCCCATCCCATCCCGCAGTTCTGCCAGGCTCCGTGCCCATCCCATCCCGCAGCTCTGCCCTGCTCCATGCCCGTCCTGCGGCTCTGCCGGGCTCCGTGCCCATCCCGCAGTTCTGCCAGGCTCCGTGCCCATCCCATCCCGCAGTTCTGCCAGGCTCCGTGCCCATCCCATCCCGCGGCTCTGCCAGGCTCCGTGCCCATCCCGCAGTTCTGCCAGGCTCCGTGCCCATCCCATCCCGCGGCTCTGCCAGGCTCCGTGCCCATCCCGCGGCTCTGCCAGGCTCCGTGCCCATCCCATCCCGCAGTTCTGCCAGGCTCCGTGCCCATCCCGCGGCTCTGCCAGGCTCCGTGCCCGTCCCGCGGCTCTGCCAGGCTCCGTGCCCGTCCTGCGGCTCCGCTGGGCTCCAGGACCATCCCGCAGCTCTGCCAGGCTCCGTGCCCGTCCCATCCTGCAGCTCTGCCCTGCTCCATGCCCGTCCTGTCCTGCAGCTCTGCCGGGCTCCGTGCCCATCCCGCGGCTCTGCCAGGCTCCGTGCCCGTCCCGCAGCTCTGCCAGGCTCCGTGCCCGTCCCGTGGCTGTGCCAGGCTCCGTGCCCGTTCTGTCCCATGACTCTGCCAGGCTCCGTGCCCATCCCATCCCATCCCGCAGCTCCGCCGGGGTAGGACAAAGCGCTGCAAGGAGCACGCAGTGAGAGTGGGCACATCACTGGCTCACCTTCAGGCGTGCGGGATTTTAGGCGTTCGTTACACAGGGAACTGCCTGGAATCTTCATTTTCCCTAATAATTCAGCTTTCTACTTGAAACCGCTCCAACTGCAATTCCAGACAAACTGCTCTTCCCGTGCAGGTGCAGCGAGGATCATTCTGCACTCGGCATGGGGGACTCTCACCAAAGCTAGGGCTGTTTTCAGCCAGTCTAGAAATTACTCTAATTTGGCTGCACAGCTAAAAACTCTGCTGTTATCAGGAGCAAGAAACCTCACGGCACAACCAACGCACACAGATCAATGACAGAATCCCCTGTTCTAAAGCAGAAGTTTCTGTTGAAAAAAAAAACAACAACCCGAAACAAACAGAAAAAAACCCCCAAAGTGTGGTTTCTAGGAGAAACCACAAGTTTTCTACCGTTTCTATTTCGGAGCTAGTGTTGGGTTTATTAAGTACGGGGCCATCAGGACGATGTGCAATTAAGGAGGAGAGATTCCCTCCCTCTCCAGGGCGCTTTTCCGAAGCGCTGGCACAAAGAAGGCAGTATCGGGCCGGGCTGCCCGGGCAGCTGCGCGGCCGAGGGCGGCACGGAGGGGCCACCGAGCCCCGGGGCGCACAATCGCCCTCAGTTGTACCAACAAAGCGGCACTATCGGAAGCGCAGGAGCATCCCAACAGGCGGCTTCCCTGCGGGAACGGCAGAAGCACCGGGGAGGGAGCGCTGCCGCTCGCGATGCAGCAGAAACCCACCCGCTGCTGGGGGGGAAAATGGTTTGGGAGAGGGGCGTTAGGCTGTCCCCTCTAACAATTTAACAAAGGCAATTCCATTTCCTCGCCCCTTTCCACCTTCTTCAGAAGGAATGGACTCTCCAAACACTTCGTTTCAGGAAGAACACGTTCATGAAAGAAGACACCTGGTGCCTTGGTTGGCGTCGGTTGAAATCCTAGCAAATACCTGCCCGGAAGAGGCGCTGGTGGAACAGCCCCCGTGGGCTGCCGTAATGCACGGGGATATTAAAATCCGTGCCACTTTTACCCACCAGCCCCAGCCGGGCGGCTGGATGGCTCCCAGGGCCCCGCCGGGAAGCTGATTCCCCTCGGGGGAAGTCAAGCAGGCACTTACTCAGGTTCACTTTCATCCTTGGAGAAGCTGAAGGGCAGAAGAGCTGGCACCGGGCTCCCCGCGTTGTGCCAGGCAGGAGTGTTGCTCCCCAAACTCAGCGACTCCTCACCATCTCTGTCACAATGTTAATGAACTCATAACGTGGTATAATTAAAGACTGAGAGTGTGTCAGGAGGCACAGCCTCCTCCAGTTAACTTCTCCTAACGCTGTCAAACCTGGTTCGTAGCACATTTCTGAGATATTAATTTAATTCCTCTATTTTATGTCAATCAGAGAACACGATGTTCCCCCCGAGGACGGTGGAACACGCTGGATCAGAATCTGAAATTAAAACACAGGGCACTTGGGGAAAGCTTGGCTTCACCCTGTGGTTTCCCTGCTCCAGCACTGCCTGGCTGGCTGCTCACAGCACGGTGACAGAAACAATTTTACAGGAAAAAAGGTGGAATGCACGAGAGCTCCACGCTGGGAACAGGTTCATTACAGGGTCTCAAAGGGCTTCACAAACACCACAGCTGGGACACGGAGAACAAAGTGGGAGGGTGATGCTGGGGCAGGAACAGGAGCAGCAGCTCCTGCAGGAGTGACCCGAGCTCTCCCCTTGGAGGGGAAAGCCCAAACGAGAGAGAGAAGGCAGGAGTGCTCTGTTCCATTTGCAGGTGAAAGGCAAAGGCAGCCTCTCCACTCCTGGCAGAGGTGTGGTCCCCTCTGGCTCTGAGAGACTCCACGTCAGGAGCTTTCCAGGAAGGTGACACTCCACAAATCCAGCGAAGAGAACGCTGTGTTCCACCTCCTCTTCCTGGCAGCCAGTGCCCTCCCGGGGCATCCACAGGGTGATCCAAACCGCTGAGATAATCCCAGGAGCAAACAATCCCCAGGTAGCTGATCCACACTCAGGTGAGCCTTGGAGCACAAACTGCACCCACCGGCTCCCCGGTGCCAGGCTTGACAAATTACAGCCTTCCTGCACCTCCAGCACACACCTGGCACAGGGAATTCCGAGTTACAGCCTTCCTGCACCTCCAGCACACACCTGGCACAGGGAATTCCGAGTTACAGCCTTCCTGCACCTCCAGCACACACCTGGCACAGGGAATCCAGGCTGAACTGCCCCTGAAACTGGTGCTCTATGCAGTGATGAGCTCCTGGTGACCTCCCTGGCTCAGACCTAACCCCTGTATTTCAAAGTGAGGGTGGTGATTCCTCGGGGCTGCCAGGGTCCTCCACTCCTCCTCCCCGTGGGTCCTTTGGAGAGTGATCCTCTCCAAGCTCCACTGCAGCCCTGGCACACCAAACTCTCCAGGCTTTGCTTTGTGAAATGCCCTGAGCTCACCTGTACCCTTTAAAATCACTTTCACTTCCCTCACTACTGGTGATGGAACAGATCGATTCCCAGGAGAGTTTGGGGTTTTTGGGCTGAACTTCCCCTTTGTTTCCCCAGCTCACACCCACGTGCACGGAGCCCCTGCTTGCCCTCCCTTGCTTCCCACATCCCAACAAACTTCTCGGGCAAGTCACCCACCTTCCCCAGGGCCACAGCCACCCCTGGGCATCCATCCCCTCCCACGAGGGAAGGGGCTGTGCCCAGCCTGGCCACGGGTGCCACAGGGCTGCAATTCCCTGTGCCCACAGCTCAGGGATCTCACCAAGATCCCAGCTCCTGCTCCATCCACGCACACCAGCAATGGCCATTTATCCCCAGGACAAGCCCATCCACCTCCCCTTTGCCCCGTGATCTCCTATCCACACTCGGTTTCAGGCTCCCTGCTTCAAGCAGGAGAATTCACTCCTTTCCCCTCCCCATCTCCTGAATTCCACCCCTTTCCCAGGGAACTGATCCCTCATTGAGGAGCAGCTCAAACATGGGCGCTTCCTGTGGAACACTCGGGCTCTGTTGCACACAAAAGGCTTTTGTGCAAACCCCAACGCGAGGGCGGCGGGCGAGGACGAGACTCCGCGACCAACGACGACACGGGGGCGTGTTTTTGTAAAAATTTTATTTGTCAAAGAAAAAAAAGCAATGGCCAATTGAAACCTACGTCATCTTTAACTCCAATTTTTGGTCTTTAAATTTAGAGAAATGACTTATTTACTTTTTTTTTTTTTTTTTTTAAACAAACCCCCCTTTTTCCCCTTTAAGGTTTACCATCTACTCGTGCTGAATCCTTCCAAGGAGATTGCTCCAGCGTACCTCTCCAGGTCCTCGCTTTGCTCCTTTTACCAAAAAAATGCAAAACTCCATCGTGCATCTTAAGGGCTCCAATCGTCAAAAATAGGAAAAAAAATATCTTTGGAATAGCCAATTGAGTTGAATAAAAAAATCCACACGAATGCGGTTTGGTTGGGGCAGGAATCCACTCCTATGTTCCTGGTAATTTGATCCCGCTCCATGAATCCTTGTAATTCAGCCTCCCTATCCTATCCACATTATGATTTGAATCCAATGATCCAGCTCCAAGGATTGGGATCCAGTGAGCCCTCTCCAATCCAAACCTTTATAACCAGCAAAACCAAAAAAGAGGAGGCAAAAAGTTAGATACTGTAATGAAAAAATAGGATTCTGGGGAATGATCAGTTATGTTTGCCATCAATTAAATTCAGATGTACAGTAATAACTATCAATTCCCCAAAACAAACTTTCCAATGGTGATGCTCAGATAATTTCTTTAGAAATGTTAATTACTATTTGGAGGAAACATTGTAAATATTTACAATATGTCAACTGGAAATGCCAACATACTCAGCGCATTGGTGGGTACGAGGTTTTGTGGTTGTAAAAAATGGTTTTACTAAACTGGAAAAGCTTTAACTGCTCGGTCTATCCACCTACTATGGAATGGCTGGACTACAGCTGCACTCCCAGCTGGAGGGAACATTAACAATCGGTGTTTTCACACGGATCGTGAGTCAATCGTGAATTAGTCTGAGGGGGCAGGGCTGAGACTTAAAATTATTCCCCACTAGGTTTGCTATTTTTATTTTGCTTTCATTCTGGTACTTATAAAAATGCAACAGCCACGCTGTATCAGTCACACAGAGGACATGCAGATTTTAGCAGTATTGATATTATACTCTGATTGCAAGTTCTACTACAAGTGTACGGATACTACGGACATGGACACTTGTAACCAAACGCTGCGGGACAAATAAACCAATGCTCCCCCCCCAGGCCCCGGTCATTCCTTTAAAAAACTAGAATGGAATAGAGAATTACAAAAGCAGGGATTTGGCCACAATTGCCCCCTCAGAAAGAGAAGTTTTAAAAGAGAAGAGCAATCGCAGCCTGCGGTGACGAGAACATGCCTGAAGCGACACGTGGGGACACGTCTGTGCTCAGCCTCAATTCCCCTGTCTCTCAGTATAAGGTCAATACTGCCAAGTTCATCTGTGACAATAGCACTTGGAGTCATACCATTGCCTCCATTATTGATCTGATCCTCCTCAATCCTCCTTTTGACAATCCTAAAATGATTGACATGTGCTCCACAATCCTTTAATCCAAAGCATTCTTAATCCATCTCTTCAGATATGTCTACAGAAAGACACACGAAAAGGCAAGATAAAATGTAAGATCCCCCAGAAGAGACAAGTTAGCCACAAACATCCCAACATCCCCAGCTCGTCTCGACCACAGCGGAACACTGAGACATTTACACAGCAATACCACAGCTCCAAGAATGTTGGTATTGAACTAGAACTAAACCGGAACAATCCTGACTGACAGCAATTAAAATACAATTTACCAAAGACAGGAGGGGGAATGTCGGTGTCGAGGAGCAAATACTCACTAGGGATTTTACACAAGAATGCAATTCAACACTTCAGCCAATTCGAGTAAAACAGTTGGAATTTAAAATTTAAAAAAAAAAAAAAATTAATAATGAAAGACTGTACTAAGTAAAGGAAAACTGTGTACAACATGGGGTTCTACAAAAAGATCAGAGCTAGTGATGTTTATGTACGAGATCGGGATCTGCTGTGGCGGGGAGAGTAGCGTGGAGATCCTCTGCTTCTTCTTGGGGAATAACTGCGGCTTCTGCTGTTGCTTCGACTACGGCTCCTGCTACGACTACGGCTGCGGGACCGAGATCTTCCATAGCTTGGGCTTCTTGGGCCATCAACTTTAACACGGATGTAGGCAGTTTCTCCCTATTGGACAGACAGAACTTTCGATTGAAACGTCGAGGCTTCAGGGCCATGTTTCAGGCATGCTGACAGACTGCAGACACTGTTACTACGGCCGGGACAGACAGCACAGCTTACACGTCAATGTCCGAGCCTGACCACACACTTATTTAGCTGCTCTGTAACCAAACGGTGAACGCCACACGTTCCTTACCTTCACATCCTACTGTTAAGCCCCTTGTATCCAATTCTGGCCAAAGAAAGTAAGTGTGATACCTACCTCGTGCGATCTAAATTTAGTGTTATCCAGCTTTCGCACAGCGTAGGTCATGTCTTCCTTCCGCACAAACTCCACGACACCAGTGCCATCTCGGAAAACATCAGCATAACATACATCACCTGCTTCACGCATGTGATCCTTTAAATCCTGCCAACTTCCACTTGGAGGCAGCCCTACAGAAAAACCCAAGACGTGACTTTAAAACCGGATTACAGCAGCGAAGGAGAGGCGCGCTCAGCATCGCGGGGACACCGCTCCTCCCCTCCCAGAGCACACGGGGTGACGCTGTTTAAGGGGAAGCTCGCAGCAGCACCGCGCCTGCAGGACCCCGGGGGAGCACTTAGGCTGAGAGAGAGAGAGAGAGAGAGCAATGACTCACCCGAGACGATCACTCTGTACTCCGAGCGCCGGGACGGGGGGCCGTACCTGCCCCGAGGGGCTCCTCCCCCTCCGCCGCCGCCGCCGCCTCTGCCGGTGCCGCGGCCGCTCCGAGGGAACTCCACGCGGAGGCGATACCCATCGTAGTCGTAGCCGTCCCGCCCGTAGACGGCGTCCTCCGCGTCCCTGCGGGCGGCACGGGGCGGGCGGTGAGCGCGGCCGCCGCACCGCCCGCCTTTGTTCCCGCTTCCCGCCCGCCTCTCCCCGGCCGCCGCCTCAGCAGGCGCCGTTAGCGCGGGGCGATGCTCCCGGCCGGGCAGCGGCGGCTCCGCCGGGGCTGGGGGGCTCGGGACAGCGCCACAGGGCTCTCACCTGGGGTCCTCAAACTCGACGAAGGCGAAGGGCGGGCCCCCGCGGCGGTTCTTCAAGTCGATGTCGCGGATGGCGCCGTACTTGTAGAACACGTCCTCGATGTCCTTGGTGCGGATGTCGGGGGGCAGGTTCCCCACGTAGATGCGGCAGTCGTTGTTGCCGGCCGGGCCGCGGATGACGCCGCCGCCGGACATGGCGAGGTCGGCAATGTTTGCGGCGGCGCGGGGCGGTGCGGGCGGCGCGGGGCGGCGGTGGCGGGGCCGGGCCGGGCTCTCGGAGCGCTCGTCACCTCCCCCGACCGCCGCTTCAAAATGGCGCCCGCGGCTCCGCTCGCGCTGCCTCTGCGCGCACCGATCTCACCGCGGGCCGCAGCACCGGCCGCAGCACCGCCCGCGCTCACGGCGGGCCAGCGGCGCGCGCGCGCGTCTTCCGCCGCACCCTCAGCCTTCCGCCCCGCGCGTGCGCGGTCACGCCGCAAAGTAGTCCCCGGGTTGTCGCCGCTTCGGAGACGCCGAGTCCGTGCGGCTGGCGCAGCTGCGGGGCGCGAGGGTGCGGCGAGCTCCGGTACGCCGTGGGGAGCCTCCGGTAGCCGCGGCGGGTGAAAAACGCGCCTCCGTGCAGCGGCTTAAACGGCGGCGGTTGCGTGACGTCACGTCCGGTGCGGCGCCCCGCGCCTCTAGGCCCGGCCGGGGAGGGCGCGGCCCACAATGCACCGCGCGGGACGGCGGGCACGCTTGGCGCCAAGCGCGGGGCGCGGCCCACAATGCACCGCGGGGCGGCGGGGGCGGGCATGGCGGCGGCGCCCGCGCTGGGCCCTCAGCGCCCCGAGTGTCCCCGAATGTCCCCCCAGTGTCCCCCCAGTGTCCCCCGGCTGGCCCCGCTCTGTCCTGAAAGGCCGCGGGGCCGCGCTCAGTGCTCTGTCCCTCAGGGTCAGCGTAGGACAGCGCTGTGGCCGCTCCCCGGGGGCAGCACCCAAAATGGCCGCCCCGGCCCCCTCAGCGAGGCCGCCCCGAGCTCACAGCCCCGGCAGCGGCCAAAGGCCGCGGTTCAATCGCTCGGGGTTGTGTTCTCCCCTTGCTGAAGGTGGTTCCTGGGGCTTGCACGGTGAGCTGGGGTGAAACAAACTTCAGGAATGGACTTGGTGTCAAAGTTAATAAAAGTAGAGGCACAAAAAGCGTTAGAAATTGAGGTAAAGTCATGTTTGAGGACACTCTGCTCCAGCCAGAAGGGTGTTCTGTGTAGTGCACTTGTGAAGGTTTAATGTAGGGTCACATGAAAAACAGGTATAAAAGAAGGCAGAAAAGGAAATCCTGGTGAAGAAGCAGGATGATAATATCCAAATATGTTACGTTTATAAAATGATAATTTAAATGAAGCCGCTTTAAAATACCACTGGAGTTCTCTGCATTGTCACAAAGCCCTCACCGATGTGTTAAAGCAGCTTTAGAGTGAGAAACCACCTCGGTGTGCCCCAGTGCACGAGATAAGGCTAAAATGTGGGTGAGATCGCGCTAAAAATTATTGAATTAAATGATCTTGAGCAAGCTAGGATTGATCCCTGGGTGTTTGTACTGGCACGAGAGACTCCACGTGGTGCTGGAGAGGTTCCCTCAAGCCTGAGGGGTTAAAGGAGTGTGGGGAAAACCCTTTCAGGCTGGTGAGTTAATTAAGGGATTGTGAAAAACGCCTCCTGCCTCTTCCTTGGAGCCCATCACGCTGCCCTCATTTCTCACAAGTTAATGAAAAATGCATATTAATGCAGATTCCTCTGGAAAAGCAGCAATCCCGTGGCTGGCAGGGGAATATTTTCAGTGGAGCATCGTTTGTGCTGGTTTTGGACAGGGCTTGGAGCAGCCTGGGACAGTGGAAAGTGTCCCTGGCCATGGCAGGGGGTGAAAAATTAAGGCTCCTCTCAAACCCAAACCTTTCTGTGATATTAAAAAAACCCAACAAATCCCCTCCCCACAGAACAAAAACCACACACACAGATCCTGATTGTGCTTTTCCCAGGTGCAGGGAAACTCCATCCTCTGCCAAGAAATCAGTCCCTATTTTCAAAAACTTATTAAAACCACTGAAAGTCATCCTTAAAGGCATCATAAAGCAATGGTAAGTCTGCCTGCTTGGCGAAAACCCTGTTGCATAATTCCTTTTGTGTCTTAATAATCCTCATAACTGCTTTAAATGCTTCTCTTAATTACCTTAATGAAGTGTCTCCTTACAGAAGTATTGGATGTTTTCTTCCTCGTTACCAGTGGAGTGTTTAGCTGGATTTGCTGCAGAACACTTGTTTCTCAGAGTCATTTTTGGCTTTCTAACAAAACACATACGTGGGGAATTAATAACTTATGTGGAAAAATAAATTACTGTTGAGGCAAAGGCGAATAATCTTGCTGAATAAAAAAAATAAGCAACTGTAAAATGACAAGTTTTTGTTCTCAAAATGGGAGCAATGGACAGCAGGGCTTTCCAAAGGGAGAATAATGCAAATATTCCCCATGTAACACCATTATTGTTATTCCTGATGAAACTTGGGGAGCAGGAGGTTTCCCAAGCAGGGCTGCAGGGCTGGGGCTGTGGCCCAGGGCCTGCCACGGCCCAGCTCTGCCACACAGAACCTGTTTGTCCTAATCCTCACTGCTCAGCACCCAGCTGGGATCAGGCCTGCCTAATCTTCCTGTGTTTCAACAGAACAGTTCAGCAAAGCTCAGATTGTCTGGGAGAAAAGGGTCGGGTTTTTAAGAGGCATCTGTAACGTTTTATTTTATTTTATATTTTTTTTTTGAGAACTGAGCAATGAATTGTCCAAACTTGCCATTTCCCTCCTGTAACAGTCCTTTGGAACCTGCTGCTGGAGGGGTTTCCTTGGCATTTCACCAGAAAACCACACAGGCTGTGACTTTGGAGGTGAAATACAAAGCTGACATTTTGGGGGGGGGCTCTGTGTGTGTGTGTGTTCATTTTAAACACTGCCTCACAGTTATCAAACTTCCTGTTTTGCATGCAGGGGAAAAGATGCAAAAACACCAGCCTGATTTTGTCAGAGAAACTCCTGGGTTTAAGATAAGACAAGGAAAGTGTGTGTAAGCTTGAGAGTAATTCCCATGGCAGGGGATGGTGACAGAGCTCGTTTTGTTTATGCAGATTTATCTGCAAGCAAAGAGATTTCCTCTGCACATGCTGGGGCATGTCTGGATGCAAACGGAAAACACAGCACACTGCCAGTGGGAATTGTTCCTGGAAGCCAGCCCACAAGGACACACACGGGTGGGGACTTAAAGGAGAAAAGCCAGACCAGCAGAGGTGACACCGCCGGAATTCAGATTGTCCCAGGTGGGTTGGGAATAATGCTCATTTTTGCAATTTCCACAACCCTGCTGTTTTTCCTTGGTGAGAAGAGCAGAGTGGTGGGGCACAGGGAAGCAGAATCCATTGTGTGTGCAATAAAAGGTTAATTAAAAATAAAATAAAAATAATTAAAATGGGTTTGCTGTGAATTCTGCTGTCTTGTTACTCGGATTCGCAGCAATTCCCACATGCCAGCACACCCTGGCTGGGGCTGGGAGGGAAAGGGGCAGCAGTTAGCACGGCCCTGGAAGTTTCATTTTCATGGATCTCTTTTCCTGAGATGACATTTCTGTTGAGCCAGAGCTCTGCCATGGCTCCCTGCCTCCCGCTGTCACCGAATATCGCAGCAGCTGCTTGCATTGCTCTTCCCTCTCCCTGCCTGGTGGGATGCTCCAAGGCCTGACGTGCAGAGGGAGGAAAATGAATGCAAACTGTCAGCGTAAATAAACCTGCTAGCGTTTGTTCCTGCTAAGGAATAAATAAGTGGGAAGGAGCGGATCCGTTTGGGTCGCTCCTTCCTGAGGGAAGCTCGCGGTTAGGCGGGGATTGGGCAGTCAGGGTTTTCCTGCAGCTGCTCCTTTTCCTTTTGCTGTTTTGATTTCCCTGTGCATTTTCCAGAGCTGCCTCCTCTCCCCTCAGTGCATTCCCACACTCAGGTGTGTGGCACAGGGTTGGCTGAGCCATCCACACTGGGATTCAGGAGCTGCTGCCGTAGGGCACCGGTGGCACAGGAACGGGAACTCTCCGGCCCCTCATGGCACTTCCCTTCCCACCACTTGTGTTCCAACCCAGAGTGATCAGTGCCGTCCTGATACAGGGAATTAAAGCAGTGTTTGTCCATCAGAAGTATTGATAGCTTCTTATCTGGTGTGTGGCATCTGTCACCGTCCCTGCCAGGACACCACAGGGCCATGGCACGGCCACGGGCAGCGGGAGCTCTGCACTTACACATCCCAGGGATGTCTCTGTGGGGGCCGTGCCACCGAGCCAAGCCCCGGGAGCGTGGATAGAGCTGGACCTCTTTGTTCTCCAAAAATAACCCCAATTTGCCAGGCCTGAGTGGTTCCTAAAAGGAGGTTTTCCATTAGCTTTCCGTGGAGAGCCGCTGGCAGCGCTGCCGACGTCCCCGCGCCCTCCCCGACCCGGGGCTCTCAGCACCACGCGGCCCCTGTGGCATCGCTGTGGCCTCGCTGATTTCATTGAACACAAGGAACTGCAACGAGACAGAAATGCATTAAGGTTGGTTTCAAGCAGGATATTTTTAAACACAAATAAAGTTTTTGGAGCTGTTTCGTGGGCGCTGTGACTTTTATGTAAACACTGGAAGAGGCTCGGCTCTGCGATAACCACGTGAAACAAAAACTCACAGAGACCAGGGTGGGAGGGACACTGAGCCATATATTTTTCCTGTTAGAGCTCAATGAAAGGCAAATAAACGAGGAAAAATAAACTCAACGTTTACAAAAGGCCCAGGGTGGGAGCAGCCACCAAGGTCCGGAGCAGTTTGCTGATCCCAGGGCCCAGGTGCTGCTGAAAGGATTCTGCTCCCACTGGAAATCCTGTTCCACAGCATTTTATTATCCAGATATTCCTAGTCTAGGAAACATCATGGTTCATATCCCATTAATTCTTAAGGAGAAGGATGCAAAGTGCTTTAAATGAGCAGGCCAGAAGATGTGCCAGAAATTAGGAGTGGAGCCCTGGCAGTGGCCGTCCTGTGCTCTGCTCTGCAGGGCCAAGGAAAAACAAGAGAATTTGATTTGTGCATGATACTGGACTTGCTGGTACCACAGAAGCCCAACTAAAACATGAAATACAACCTATTCTTTTCCTTTTCCTAACAGGCCTTTTAGGTGCAGTTTCTTGAGAGCAGTAGATAGGAATATCAGGTCTTTGCCAGCTGTGTCATTTAGAGCATGAACGATGGATACTAATTGGATCATTTCCCAAGAAGCATATGAACATTTTTATCCTCTGAAATACCACACGTGAGAAAGAAAGGATCCGAGGAGCAGGAGCTGCCTGGGATGAGGAGCCTGGGACAGCTGGGCTGGCGAGGGCAAGGAGCTGCAGCACCAGGAAAAGCTGCAGTTCCTCCATGGGAACCAGTTAACCATAAATCCAAGGCTTTGGATAATGTCCTGGCATAGCAAGGACTTCACTGCTTCTCCATTTGTGTTCCCATCCCGAGGGTTTCACCACACACACACACACACACACACGTGTGGCATCCCCGTGAGGCTCTTCTGCTGTCAGCAGCAGACAATACCTGTGCTGCTGGGCCGAGGGCGAGCACAAAGCAGCGCCTCCCCTTCTGTTTGCTCCGAGAGCATCAGCGCTGTCACTGAGCAGCTTTTTCCCTCTAGGGCTCATTTTTGTTTATTATTCCCCTTTCCATTCCTCCTTATTTTCCCAAACTGATTGCATGCCTGCTTGGAGTTAAACACACACTGTGATGGACTGGGGCTGAAGTGCCCCTGGGCACTGGTGGGACTGGAATGAGCTGGAAATCCACCTTCCAGACCCCTACACTGGTGGTTTACACTGAGGGCACAGCTTTGGATGTCGCTGGCATCCACTGGCTTCTGGGTGCTCCACAGCAAAGCCAGGTGTGTGCTGGTGGCTGACCACAGGCTGGCCTGGATGTCAGCATGGAGCTCACCTGGATCCCAGCATGGAGGCTCACCTGGATCCCAGCACAGAGCTCACCTGGATCCCAGCACAAAGCTCACCTGGATCCCAGAACAGAGCTCCCCTGGATCCCAGCACAGAGCTCACCTGGATCCCAGCACAGAGCTCACCTGGATCCCAGAACAGAGCTCCCCTGGATCCCAGCACAGAGCTCACCTGTATCCCAGCACAGAGCTCCCCTGGATCCCAGCATGGAGCTCACCTGGATCCCAGCACAGAGCTCACCTGGATCCCAGAACAGAAGCAGAGCTGTCCCAGGGCTGTTCCCAAGGCCAGGTGTCTGTGCAGAGCTGTGCTCTCCTCCCACGGATATTTCCAGGCCGTGGGACCTGAGCAGTTGTGACATTCCCGTAAGAAAACCACCACCTCTGCAAACTTTGGCAATGTTTGGCTGGAAGCCTCTGCTCTTTTCTGGCCATGAAGTGCATTCCTGACACCTCTCCCTGTGTATCCACGAGAACCATCTCCTCAGACCAGGGATGGGGCTGGACCCTGCCCAGTAACTCCCGCCCTGGGAATTGTCACGCAGGGGATGGGGTGCACTTGCAGCTCCAGATTGGAGTTTTCCTGGCTCGTTCTGGAGATGCCAGATGGAGGTGGGTGTGGGCTGTGCTCCCCTCTCTCCCTGCTCCTGCCCTGGTGCCCTTGCTGAGCCTTTGGGCTGTGCTGGCTCGGAGCAGTGCTCTGCACAAGGACAGCCCTTCCCGCTGCACTTCCAAGGCCGATTAAGCAGGAGGCAGAGTAGCCTTAAGCATTCCTCTAATTAAAACAAAATCCCTCATGGCCTCTTATATACAGAGAGATATTACAGACTTAAGGGCTGTATAAAATGTGTATTTATTGATCAGACCAACTGTTGCAGCTCCTCCTGTAGAGTTCAGTGAGAGCATCACCATGACCAGGCTGGAGAGGAGGGCGGGAGGGAGTTTGGCCAGAGCTTCCAGTGGTGCCAGCCTAGGGCGAGTCAGTGCGTACTCGCCTGCTATAGATACATTTATATACATTTATATACATTTATATGCATTTATATACATTTATATACATTTTTATACATTCTTATACATTTATATACATTGAAATACTCAGCTGCCCAGCTAGGCATCACCCCCAACACCCATCCGGGTCCTGCTTTCCCAGGCCGTTCCCTGGCTGTGGTTTGTGGAGTTGTACCACAGGGGGCTGTTTCTGGCTGCTTTTCTTCTGAGCCCACTCAAATGGCTGTTCTTTCGATTGCAGGGAGGCAAGAGCATTCCTGGTAAAGCCTCAGAGTGATCGAAGGACAGGACGTTCTTTCCAGGGAGAAACAACCACTTGAAAGCTTTTGCAGGCTGAGATTTTTTGCTCAGCAAGTTCCTCCAATTTGAAGCACAATCCTAAAAAATGTGAATGTGTGGTGGAAATGTCTGCAGGCCTGGATTAAAGCGGTGCTGGCAGATGAGCCTGTAGCTTCCACAAGATAAACACTACAGAAAAATAGTGTAAATATGGGGGATTCTATTTTTTTTTCCCCTCATTTTTTCCCCTCACTTGGGCCAGGAACTGCTAAAGCTTAAATAAATCATTGCAGAAGTGAGACTGACCTAAATTATTCTACACAGTGGAGACCTTGTCTCCTGCTTTTGGAGATTCTTGTATTTAAGCTGTGCCAGAACAGGGTTTAAGTTGTCTGTGCAGCAGTAGTTCCTTCCTACGCCCTGGGGAGCTCGGGGGAAGGTGTGAGCTTGGCTGGCGTGTGCCAGCAAGGCTGCTGGGGAGGCAAAGCCACCGGCTCACACACGCTGGGGGAGCCAGCGGGGAGTTTTGGTGCCGCACCTTCCCGTGCTCGGTGCTGGCAGCTTTCCCTGCCCTGTGTGGGGCTGTCGCTGTGCCGGGCTCCACTTGTTCCCAGTGAACACAGAGTGCAGTGCCTCATTAATTCATGCATGTGTGTCTAATCAGGGAATGCACAAGTGCCCGGATAATTTGCATTTGAGCACCCAAGGAGGTCGTGCATCAGCATCCAAACTGGCCCTGCGTGAGCACTCACACTCAGAGCCCACACAAGTGCGGGGTGTTCCTGCAGGGAGCCGGGTCAGCGCATCCATGGATGGCTCATTGCCGTGCCCGTGAGCCCCGAGCAGGGCACGCATGAGCAGCCGGGCAGCTCACGCAGAAGCGCCCGTTATTTGGCATACAAATGCCCGATTAGCCCGTGCATGACTGCTCAATCACCGCATGCATGAGCACTGAGTGGTTTGCACATGGATTCCCAGTAGGTTCACTGGTGAGCACCCAGTGTGTTCCCGAAGCAGGGACTCCCCTGGGGACTGCAGCCCGTGGCTGGAAGGAGCAAGGAGCAGAGCGGAGTGAGCGTGGCACGGGGACATGGCTGATGTGGAAGTGCTGAGCTGGGGCAGGAGGAACCCCCAGCCTGCAGCCAGCCCAAAGCCACTGGCATGTCTTAGCACCTCCCAGCCCCTCTGACGGCAGCACCGTGCTCTGCGTGACCACAGGAACCCAGCTTTGGCAAGTGCCGGGGCTCACAGGAGGGTGGAGTAAATGACCACAACAGCCCTTCCAGCCTTAAAAATGTAGGAAGCCTTTGATGTGCGGGCAGGATGCCTTGCAGATAAAACACGTTGGGTGTGGGGCTTGTGCTGGAGCACCAGCCCAAGGAGAGGGAATACAGAAAAAGAAAAATGGAGAAATTCAAAGTAAAATTACCCATCATCCTGGCCCTGGTCCTGCAAGCACCCAGTCTGTGTCCCCTGCACAGCCCACTGAGGGAGTGAAGCCACAGGACACGGTCACAGAGTATGTGGCTTTGATGTGACCTTTCCTTCAGTGTTTATGTTGTCTCCAAACCTGTTTTTCTGTTCAGGAGAGATCTGATTAAAGGGAGTTGCCAGCCCTCAGTGCATCCAGCAGGTCTGGGAGCCTGGGCCAGGGTGGTGGGAGCTGGGAGCAGAGGGCTGGGTGGCTTCTTCCCCTTCATCCCCCTGCATGCACCGAGGCAGTTCTCACATCCCTGTGCTCATACGACCCCACCGAGATTCCAGAGAGACTTCCTTATTTATGGATTTATGAACTGCACACCGCAAGTCACTCGCAAAAACTTGCAGGGAGCAGCTGACCTGAATCCATATTAATAAGGCTCACAAGTCGTGGAGTGTTTTCTCTCATGCCTGTGGGATGGCAGGAACGCGCTGCCTTGTGGCACGCAGGGTTTAGACAAAAAGCCGTCTATAGCCTGTCACATTTTTAAGCCCGCTTGCCTTGGAGATAAGCCCAGCCTGCCCTGCCGTGGTGCCACGCTGCAGCTGCCTCTGCTCTGGGACAGGCCTGGGGACACGAGGAGCGATGGCACAGGGAAAGGCTGTGCTGGGTTTGGGGACATCATTGGGGTTTCAGAGCCCCGGTGTGTGATGCTGCTGGGAAGTGTGGGATCCAGTCCTACAGAGGAGCACTTCTCCTTGGCAGGGACACCTCAACCCCTGCACTCTCTGCCCGGCTGCTCCCACAGCAGTTACAGGGAGGCAGCCTCTTCCCAGCTGGGAAACCTAGGGGATGGTCCCAGGTCTGGGATTCCTGCACTCTGGTCTCACGTTGGGATGAAAGCCTCTGCAGATAAGGCAATAAACCAGGGGACTTGGGGCTGCTCTTGCTGTTAAAGGACCACTCGTGGTGTCCAAACCCTCCGCGTCAGCGGTGGCAGCTCCCGCGGGAGGTTTTAGAGCCTTTCCTTTTATAGGGCTTTTTCTTTTTCCACGGGATTTATCCAGGTTCAATAGCAGGGATTCAGGGAGATAATCACGTACATTAACCAGGGCACTGGAAACTGCTTCGCAAACAAGATTGATCAAAGCAGCCCAGGATGGAGAGCAAACCCTCCGGAATGCGCTTTGCAAAACACTTGCCAAAACAATTGACTCCTGGTCAAAAATAACACATTGGGCAGCCCTGGGGGGCTGTGCCGGGGAGGGACCCGGCTCCAGCAGCCAGAATGCTGGTGGGGGGCTGCAGCCATGAGCAAGGGCTTTGCGGATGTGATGAAGAGGCCAAACACCCTTGGGATGGAGCAGCAGTCCTGCTCCAGGGTGCCCACACCCTCCGTTCCACTCCAGAGGGGAATTAATAGAAGGTGCTTTACTGCTGCTGTTGTTTTTATTGATTATTGGCAAAGACAGTGACTGATGGTGGAGTCTAGAGAAAGGAGGGGAGCAGAGGTGCAGGAGACGTGCAGGAGGAGGAGAGAGGGAAGGAATTCCTGCAGGGACAGGAGATGAAGGTGACATTTCAGCTGTTGTCTGCTGTGGATCTGTGCTATAAAATAAGGCAGTGTGCCACGTCCATGGCGGGGCAGAGCAGAAATAATGGGCTGAGTCATATCACAGTGAGTTTAGGTTAAATAAGAAAAATTTCCTGTGGGGGATAGTTCTGCAGAGGTACAGCACGGAAGTGGAGCTGGTGGAAAGAATGCTGCAGCCACACTCACACTGTCAGCCCTGCATTTGGATCTGAGACCTCTGCCTTTCTTGTGGCAGATGGACACAAAGTCTGTGGTTTTTTACTCGTAATCGCCTGGGATTAGAAACACATCCCGAGGGAAGCATGTGGCCATGGGGCAGGAGGAGCACAGCCTTAGATGGCAAACTGCTTCTCACGCCAGGCCCTTTTCCTGTGAATCTCTGGGAAGTGCTTTATATAGCCCACTTGGAGGAATTTCTAAACAAATGCCTTTTGTCACTCTTCAGGAACGCATCTCCCTCCATCAATACTCCAAGCACTTTCTTTGTCAAGGCCACGCTCCTTCCAGGGCAAGGAGCAGGGCTCCCCCACCCCCTCTGGCTGCAGATGCTTTGGGAGGAGGCAGGATGTAACTGGGATAGGGTTACACTGGGATTACAGAAGCAGCCACCAGCTCTGGGGACTGCAGACTGTCACCACTGGCGTTCAGGGCCACTCTTTGATACCTTGTCCCGTTGCTCCTCAGGACAGCTGCCGCCTGTCCCGGGCCAAAGGTGCCCACGGGCTTCTCCAGGACAGGAGGGAGACAAGTGCTGGTTCTGTACTGGGAAGACACCAGGAGGTGCACTCTTGGGGATGTCCTGTGCAGGGTTAAAAGTTGGATTCAATGATCCTCGTGGATCCTTTCCAACTCAGAGTACTCTGTGATGGGAGTCCTTGTGGGGAAGCCCGGGGCTCGCACTGTGTGGGACAGGCAGGATAAGCATCGCCCAGCAGCTGCCTCTGCCCTTAGAACCCGCCGAGCCCCATCAGCTGCCGCGGCTCAGCTCGGCGCTGAGAGCAGAGCACAAAGCTCCCCGATGCGATGCGAGCGGCGGCTCCGTTCCAAGGCTCTGCGCCGCCCGGTCTGGGATGCTCATGAAACAGATCCACAGGCTCAGATCTGCTGCCTCAACAGAGACTCGGCAGAGCTATAAATAGCCCAGCCAAGCGTGGTGCAGCGAACCTGAGCGGAGCCGGCTGCCCTCGTGGGCAGGCTCCATGTGGGCACGGCCGGCTCGGCCGCTCTGCAGCGTGGCCTGGGGAGCGGGACTGTGTCACCTGCCCGGCCATGGCCTTGTCACCCCCACTGTGCTCGTACAACCTCAGTGCCGGGCACTGCAGTGTTCATTCATCCTCACTTGCTCTTCTGCTGCTGAATTCTCTCTTAAAGCAGGAGCTCAGGTCTGGACCCATTAAGGAACAGTAAATATTTTATTTGCCGTTGGAGTTTTGTCCAGTATCTCAGAGGCTGCAAAGGTCACACCAGGAAATATCCATTTCATTAGCAAAGGGGATGGGCCCATTCCAGGGCTGCTGGCTCGTGGAGTGAACCCAGCCTGTCCCCTGGGTGCTGTTACCAGCTGTAAGCTTGCCTTCTCTCAGCAATCAAATCAGGGAGGTTTCAGGACTTGGAGTGGTTTTCTTGGTTCTCAAGGCCATGCAGGCAATTAAAACTCGTCCTGTAAAGAGGCAGCCGAGCCTGGGCAGTGCTGTCTCTCTCTCACTACTGTTCAGGCACTGCAGCGTGAGAATGGGGACAGCACGGGAATCAAGATCTTTTTGTTTTGCTGGGCTTTTCTTCAGGTAGCTTCTGCAAAGGGCTTCTTGGCACTGCTGCTCGAGTGAAATGGAGCAACCAAAACGGGAGCTGGCTGGCTGCCAGCCGGCAGAAGGGCACACAGGGGCAGCCAGGGGGGCAGGTGCGTGCCTGGAGCACGGCTATCGAGGGCAGGGGCCCTGTGTGGGACAGCCAAGTGTGCAAAGCACTGGGGTCACACCTGTGAGCCAGGACCCCTGTGCAGGAGAGCCAAGTGTGCAAAGCACTGGGGTCACACCTGTGCGAGGACTCCTGTGCAGGAGAGCCAAGTGTGCAAAGCACTGGGGTCACACCTGTGTGCCAGGACCCCTGTGCAGGACAGCCAAGTGTGTGAAGCACAGGGGTCACACCTGTGTGCCAAGAGCCAAGTGTGTGAAGCACAGGGTCCTGTATTTCAAGTGTGTGCCAGGGTCCTGCTGACCCCTCACTGCCAGCCCTGGCACAGGATCCTAAGAGCTCACGGGCAGGTGTGTGAGCACTGGGTTTATTCTCCCCTCTCGGCTTTCGGGTGCCTGTGGAACATTGCGATTCTCAGGGTGAACGCACGGTGAAGAAGCTCCAACCCCAGCCTCTGGGTGTGCAGGGACAATTCCCGGCGGCGCAGTTCCCGGGTTTGGGGTTTTATCGGCTTTCCCCCACAAAACAAGGCTGGCAGCAGAAGGAGCTGGCAGGATGCCCTGAGCCATCCCAGGGGAAAAGCGGTGACTCCCACAGGATGGGACTCTGGCATTTGAGTGAAAGCTGGTCATTCCCCAGACTTTGCTGGGCATTCCCCACGCTTTGCTCCCTGTGAGAAAACCCCAAGAAACACCGGAACACTTTGGATGTGTCCAGGAGAGGAAATGTGTCTGAGGAGATGCCGAGTCCTGCGGGGGACACTGAGCACCTGCCTGCTGTGACCTGAAAACCTGGATATTTGGGGTGCATCGTCCAGCTCCAGGGAACATGGATGTGTCCCAAATGGGGTGCTAACAGCCTCAGGTTCCTCTCTCCTGTTAGTGCTTCTCAGCTGTAAATATGTGCCACTGTGGGAGGGCACCTCAAGGCTCAGGAGATCCGTGATCGTCTCAGGTTGGAGATCTCAGACGAAAGGTGCCACTGAGGTGCGAAGCTGCAACTCATCACCAACAACGGGACTAGATTTGACTCAGGCTGAGCCCTCTGACCGAGAACACTGGTGTGTGACCCAACCCAGTGAGATCCCCTTAGAAGGGTTCAGGCTCCCGTCGGGAATCAGGCTCCCCAAGGCTGAGGGAACCCTGCGGGGGAATCACGACCCCCAAGGGCAACAAAGGCTCCTCTAGGGCTCAGCCGCTCCAGGGGATCAGCCTCTTTCCCCCGGGGATCGAGGCCCGAGGAGTGGAACCCCGGGGGCACCACCGGTCCCTCACGGCGCCTCACGGCAGGACCGGCCCCTCACGGCAGGACCGGCCCCTCACGGGCCCCTCACGGCAGGACCGGCCCCTCTCGGCCCCTCACGGCCCCTCACGGCAGGACCGGTCCCACACGGCCCCTCACGGGCCCCTCTCGGCCCCACATGGCAGGACCGGCCCCTCACGGGCCCCTCTCGGCCCCTCACGGCCCCTCACAGCAGGACCGGTCCCACACGGGCCCCTCTCGGCCCCTCACTGCCCCTCTCGGCCCCTCTCGGCCCCTCACAGCAGGACCGGTCCCACACGGGCCCCTCTCGGCCCCTCAAAGCCCCTCACAGCAGGACCGGTCCCACACGGGCCCCTCTCGGCCCCTCACTGCCCCTCTCGGCCCCTCTCGGCCCCTCACAGCAGGACCGGTCCCACACGGCCCCTCACGGGCCCCTCTCGGCCCCTCTCGGGCCCCTCACGGCGCCCCCGCCCCCCCGGCGCCGCCCCTCCCCGCCGCGCGCCGCCCCGCGGCATTGTGGGATGAAACAGGATGTAGGCAGAACAGCGCGGGCGGACGGGCCGGGCGCGGCGGGCCGGACGCGCCGCAGCCAATGGGCGCGCGGCGCGCGGGGCGGCGCGGCCAATGGGGTGGCGGCGGCCCGCGCGCCGCAGCGGGCGGGGCGGTATTTGAGCGCGGCGCGGCGCCGGGGCGCAGAGCGCGCGGGGCGCCGAGCGGAGCGGAGCGGAGCGGAGCGGGCTGAGGCAGCGCGGCCGGGCCTCCTCACACCTCCTCCTCCTCCTCGGTGCCGTGCCTCGCCCTCCCGGGGTGGCCCTGTCACTGTGAAGGTGAGCGATGCCTCCGCCGGGCCGGGGGTCTCCAGGGCTCGCCCGGCACCGGTCGCTCCGTGTGCGGGGTGGCGGCGGGGCCGCCCCGAGGGCGGAGGTCGCTGCCGTGGCCGGGCGGGACCGGCCCTTGGGGAGCGATCGGAGCCCGCCCCTCCCTCGGGGTCTGCGCCGCTGCGGAGCCGGCCCCGCTCCAGGCAAGGTCACCGCGGCCTCGGGCGCCCCCGGAGCTCCCCCCGTGAAGGTCACGCAGGGCTCCGGCTCCCGGGAGCCCTGCGGGGGAAGGGGCTGTGCCGCACCCCCTTCCAGGGCCCTTTTCGGCCAAGGTGGTGGATGCGGTTTGTGCAGGGGTTGGGCCCCGTCCCCAGTCACGAAATCCATGCTGTCCTGGTGGGGGAGCGGTGGGTGCTGGGCTTGGGCCGCGTTCTGAGCCGTGGGATCTGTGCTGTCCTGGTGGGGAAGTGATGGGTGCTGCCATCCTCGCGATCCATGCGGATGCCGGGCTTCAGCCCCATCTCATTTCTAGGGTTCTGTCCTGCCCGGAGAGGGAAAGAGTGATTACCGGGGCCTTGTTTCTCATGCTCTTCCCAAAGCCCCAGCTTGTCCTGCTGGAGTACTGGGCTTGGGACTTATGCTCATGTTAAGACCTCATTCTACCCTGGTAAGAAAAGGGTTGGGTGCTAATTTCCCTCCCAAGGCCTCATACTGCCCTGGAGTGGCAGCTGGGGCTGTGGTCTTCCTCCTCACAGACCACATCCTGCCCTTGGCGGGGAAGGGGTGGCTGCTGGGGCTGTATTGTTACCCCTCCTTAGGCCCATCTGGCCCTGAGATGGGTGCTGGGGCTTTGTGGTTTTCCTCAGAGAGGGCCAGATTGGGTGGCAAGACCCCGAGGGCCGCCTGTGATCTTGTGGTTTAGGGTTATGGTGTGTATGTGGTGCTGCTGGGCTGCCTTGTGGGAAGGATGGCCCTGTCACCCCCCCAGGAATGAGCAGAGACTGGGGCCCTGCTGTGTGCTGTTCAGGTGGGTGCAGGGTGTGACACTCCTGTGGCAGGTGCAGGACACCCTCCCTCCAGCAGCACAGCCACTGCCAGCCCGTGTGGTGGCTGGCTGTGGGGATGCTGTGCCCTGGAGCAGTGCAGGGGAGGGTGCTGTGCTGGGAATGCCTCCTGGCCAGCGTGTGCAGCCCTTCTGAAGGATAATAATTTTTTCCTCTGGCGCTGTTGCCCGCGGCAGCACAGGCCTGCACTGGGATGCTCCTCGCCTGAACAATGAGGAGGGAAGGTGCCTTTTGCAGGTCACTCTGTGCCTGGTTATGCAATGGCAGGTGCCCTCTGAACTCTGTGAGCAGTGCAGGTGTGTGAAGGCCTGGTGTGTGTGAGGGCTTGCTTGCTCTCCTTCCCGAAAGAAGCTTTCCTGGAAGAGTGACCCACAAGTGGATTTCTGCTGCTTCCCTCTTCCTGTGGACTGGACACCCAGAAGACTTTTCCAAGGGATTGTCAGATTCCTGGGTGGCGAATCCAAATCTACAGGCTGTTCTGAGCTGTGTCTTCTCTTCCCTCGGCTTCTGGGCTGCAGGCAAACCCCCACTGGCTGAAACCACAGCATGGAAAGGAGCAAACTGCCGGGAAGTGGCTTTTCCTGGGCTCTGATAGGGGCATGTGCTCTCTGTTGGCATTGGAGCTCAGTTCCTGTCATTCCTCCCGACGCTGTTAGTGTGTGTTAATAGCAGTGCTCTATTAAACACTATATCTAAATTGTATAAATTAAGGTGGCAATAGAAGTCTTCAAGTGCAGGCAGAGGGAAGAATTGAAGTATTGTAATCAGAGGGCTGCAATTATGTAACTGGATTCTCTTTCTCTCTGGGTAGCAAGCTCCTTTAATTGCTGTAACAAAGCTACTCCTTCAGTTTTCTGGGACTCTTCCAGGAAGTGATCATTGCAGCAGATTTTTTTCACTCCATAGCAGAGCTAAAAATGTGTAGTTTCACTGTTTCAAAACATGCTTGGTAGTATCACTCAAGACTTAGAGTGCTGTAAAAGGATTTAGGAAACTTAATGGTGCTCTGCAGGCTTAATTGGAGGCACTCCTTGCCATTAAGAGGCTTATTCCCACAAAGTTTTAATGTGCTGGGGTAAGAGCTGCTGCAAGGTGAGCAGCTGTGGTCCTTCTTGGTGCAATCACCTGCATCCCCAGGTAACACGTGCCTCCAGAGCAGGACTTCATGGTGCTCCTTCTCCAGGGCTTGAAGGAAGGCTGCAGTGCTGGGATCGTCAAATCCTGGTTTTGTAGGATAATATGAACTGTGCTGGAAACTTCCTGGTGCTGACCACCTCCCTGGAAAGGCCATGTCAGATCTAATGGCTGCACTGGCTGGTACAAAGCACTTCAGTGTTGAGAGCAAAGGGGGGCTGCACACCTCACTCCAGAACAAGTCCTGGACTGCAGTAGCATTCTGGTTTGGCATCTGTGTAGTGGTTCCCAGGTGAGGAGGGGGCAGGAAAAGGAGGGCTTTGCCAGGCTCTGGCTCTGTGCTGGGACTTGCTTCCCCTGCCCTGTTTCCAGGCTGCAGAGTGGTGTTAACCTGCTTCTGCCTCTTCAGACTGGCTCTGTCCCGTGGGAACAGCTGAAGGCTGGGTTTCATGGCAGAGCAGCAGGGCGGAGAGGGGGTGATGATGGCTGAATGTGGAACAGCACTCCTTCCAGGCTGAACTAGCAGCAGGAATTGTGGCACCTGGGATGGGGTAGAGTAAAAGCCCTGCTGCTCAGAATGTGCTTCCCGAGCCTCCGTGCCAGTGACAGACAGTCTGGAATCTGTTGCTTGCAAGGCTCTGAGCAGAGGATGTTCCAAAACACTGGTACACCTGGAAGCAAACTTGGCTGGAGCCTATTGATGTACAGGAGGGCTGTGGCTCTCTGCAGATCCCGTCTCCTCCCACACATAAGCTTTTCCTGCGTGTGGTTAATGCAGGTGGTGATGCTGGGCTGTCTCTGATCTAACCTCCAGCCAGTGCTGGTGCTCCCAGCTGTAAGGGGCACCTTGGCTTGTGGGGCTGCTGTATGCAACCCCGAGAAACTCACTGTGGCCATAGCAGGGGTTTGTGGTGTCGCCTTGTGACGCAGCGTGCACGGAAAGGACAACCTCTGATGCACAGGAAGCATCTCCTGTCTGGGAAGGGATTAAAGGAATCTATGTTCTGCCTTAGGTTCACGATGTCTGACAGAAAGGCTGTGATCAAGAATGCGGACATGTCCGAGGACATGCAGCAGGATGCTGTAGACTGTGCTACACAGGCCATGGAGAAGTACAACATAGAAAAGGACATTGCAGCATATATCAAGAAGGTAACTCCGGGATGAGGGTGCTGTGCTGGCTGCGACTTCCCAAAGCTCCTGAGTCTGTCAGGAGCTGAGTGGCTGAGGCTTCATGCTTGCCTGCTGGGAGGGAGAAGATACTTGGCTTCTTGGCTGCTGTTTTCAAGAGGATGGAGTGACTTCTCCAAGGTCAGGGGAGGGCTATGGCAGAGCTCTGGCAAGCTCTGAGCAAACTGCAAGTGCTGTCCCTCAGGATTTGCCAGCCTGGAAAGGGCTGGCTGCTGCCTCTGTTTGGGACCTGCTCCACAGACCTGCAGCACCAGTGCAGGTGGGATCACCCCGATGTTTCACTTGGTGGGCAGCAGTGCATGTGTGGTTCTGGGATGGGCCCTGTGCTGGCTGCTGGGGCTGTGCAAGCTGCTGTGTTAGAAACAAGGCAAGCAGCTGCCCTGGCTGGTGAAGAGGTTCTCTCCCCATTTGCAGGGGCCTTTTAATTAAGTCTCATGCTTGATGGCACCTGGGGAGCTGTTGGTTCCCCCGTAGCAGCTTCTCAGAATGGACAGGCAAAGTGCTCTTGGAGGAGGGAGATGTGACTTCAGAGGCAGTGAAGTCCTGGCACCTGGGCTGGTGTTTGGGCCTTGCTTGTAATCTGAACTTGAAGGCAAAGGATTCAAAGGTGTCTCCTGACTTCTCAGATCACTTTGAGGCATGACTTAGCTCTAAGTGCTCGGGGCAATGCAGCCTGCAAAGTGAGGGAGTGCAACAGAAGGCATCCAAAAAGAACTTGGCCTTTATTTCATGAGAGTGTGTTGGGAGGAGGGAAGCAATTTGATGCACCTTCGTGCCCTGGCAAGAAAGCCTTTTCCTTACTTCAAAGGTTACCTGCAAAGAGTTCAAACTCTTCTGTTGTCTGAGAACTAGGACTGGCTTTAATCTTGGATGTTGAGGCTGTTCTGGCTCTGTCTCAGGGGAGGGAAGGCTGTTCTTGGGAGTCGTGTGTTAATTAGAGGCAGGAAAATGGTCTTTAACTCCATCCTGCCTGCTAAGCAGGAGAAGACTATTGAGCCAGCATTGCTTGCTCACCTCTGACCTCTTGGGTCTCTGTGCTCTCTGTCCTGTGAATCTGCCTGCTCATTTTCAGTGTGGATTTTCTCCCCTTTGTGTACAAGAGTCTCAAAGAGCAGCAGCCAGGCTTTTCCTCCTTCCTTTTTTTTAGGTGACCTTTAAGCTCAGATGCCTTGCTGGAGCAGACATGCCAAAACCCTTTTTTTATTTTTTGTGAGTGGGTTTGGAATGGGAGAGGAGAATTATGCCCCTGATTAGCCTACACACAGGGCTGTACCAAGGAGAGCTCTTGTATCTGCTCTTCCTGTGCCGGGCTGATGGTGCTCCAAGGCTCAGAAGATGTTTTGCTTGTATTGAATCCTTCAAACAATCCAGTGCAGAGGTTTGGTTGCTTAATTTAATAGTGTCTTGCAGTGGGGAATCTCAAGATGCTGCAGGTGGGAGGAGAGGCGATAGTGTGTGAACAGAACCAGCTCAGAATTTGTGCTCAGAACTATTTTCATGTGGGCTTTCTTGGCCTTAATGCCTCTCTTCTCTTTCTTCAGGAATTTGACAAGAAATACAACCCAACTTGGCACTGCATTGTTGGCAGAAACTTTGGCAGCTATGTAACACACGAGACAAAGCACTTCATCTATTTTTACTTGGGTCAGGTTGCAATTCTTCTCTTCAAGTCTGGATAGGAAGTAGGAGCGATTGAAATTTGGACTGTAATGCACTGATGGCTGAAGCCACGACTCCCTCTAACATGGCTATGCCGCTGCATGGACTGTATACTATATTTAATGTGTATATGTTGCAGTAAAAATCTACTTCTGTTTAGTTGCCTGGGAAGAAGGCGGCATTTTTTTGTTACTGCTTTTTTTGGTTGTATTGCACTAGGAAACCTGTAAATGCTTAAACAATGGCCTTTACGTGGGAAGAAATAAAACTATTCCACAACAGCTCCCTCACTGGTAACTCCTTCTTTGAGGCTGGGAAAACTTTTTTGGGCAGGCCGAAAGCCCCTGACTTCCTTACTGAGTCCTGTTAGACTGTTAATCTTGCAAAGAGGAGCAAAGCCAGTGTGAGCCTCTGTCCCACCCTGCAGACTGTAGAGAGCTGGCTCTCCCAGTACCCTCGGGGCAGGTCTTAGACCTTCCCTGAAAGCTGGTGGGGTGGCTCTGGGTGACGTGGCTTCCACACCCAAGGTGATCTCCACCTTTGACTGTGATACAGGCTTGCAGCTGGCACCCCTCGGTGTTCTTGCTCAGTGCCCTTCGCTGTATTTTTGGCTCTGCTGAAACATTGACCTAGACTTGAGTAAACAACTCAGCCTGGTCTAGAAGGCTTCAAAAACAGCCCCTGAGTTCCTGCTTGTTGCAGAAAGCAGCATCCTGTGGCTGAAGTCGTTAGACCTTGATACTGAGTCTAAAGCCACGTGGCCCGGCCCCGCAATGGAGTAGGATATCAAATTGGTGACTACTGACAACAGCTCTATTCGGCATGTTTGTAGCCAGTTGTCTCAACACTGCCTTAACTTGATGCTCTCCTTAAAGCAAGCTAGTCGTGTGGAAGACTTGTAAGTGGCCACTGTCTCTTTTTTTTTTTCTTTTTTTTTCTTTATTTTCTTTTATTTTGTTTTCTGTAGCTAATAAGCTATTTCCGGAGGATTGTCCTCCATGTTCTGATATCTGCTTTTGTTCTTAAAGCACAGTACCAAGAAGTTAAATTTACATGTGATGTTTGTGTGAAGGAAACTCATGTGACATCTGCTTCAAAGGCAGACAAATGTCTTGGTCTCCAATAGGTTCAGCAGTGATGTTGTCTTAGTACGTACTGACTCGGGATTACACTGCAGGAAGTTCTGATCTGGGTGTGCAGAAATGCTGTGTGATGGCAAGTAAATCCCTGGTGCTTGTTACAAGCTCTAATTATTGGTTTGCTGACTAATGCATTGGCAATACCACTGGGCTGGTGAGCCCAGCTTGTGTCTCTGAGATTAATTTGGTGTTGGGAATAAATCATTGCTGGGGGCAAAGGGCAGAGTGAAGGGAGCTCTTTGTGAAATGATTTGGTGACCCAGGTTGATGACTTCCTGAAGTAAAAGTCCTTCTTGTCTCTGTGCAAAATCCAAAGTATGCCTAATTTTGTATTATGGATAGAACAATGTTGTAACTAGAAAGAATGTAGCTGTCATAAGTTCATGTCGATGGAAATGTCTGCACTGGGGTAATGTGCCTTGGACTGTCTGGGGCACTCGTGTGGTCTCGTCTCTTCAGAACTCCACTCTGGGTCTGAAAGGAGAATGTTTTGGGTTTGTTTTTTTCCAAGCATGAGTCTAATGTGAATCTGTTCACGGTCTCTCGTGGAGCAAGATCTGTTCCCTTCATAACTGCAATTGCTCAAATACCATTTATTTTTTTTCAAACATTAAAGGTGAATTGACACATTTAAACAGCCTCTGGTTTCTTCTTCCTTACCAGCTGTCCTGAGCTAAGCCTGTCCTTGTCCAGAGAGGGTGAGCAGCAATTTCTCTGCCCTGGAAGATGCTGATGACCCAAAGAAGGCAGGTCAGGGAGGGAGCAATGACTGGAGGAGCTTAGGTGGCTCCTCTGTGCTGGTGCTGACCTGCAGCTCAGCTCAAAGGCTGAGCCAGAGGGAGGGATTGAGGGAATTGTGTCCTGCTGCACCCTGATGGGATGCTCTGTGCTGAGTAACCCAGATCTGAATGGGTTGGAGCTGACCTCTTAATGGCTTCAGGCAGCCAGGGGCTGGTTCAGCAGCTGGGGGCCTGGCTCCTGCACAGGAAGGTGTCTCCCTGCTTCCCAGGAAAGCAGGTTTTCCCTTCAGGCCTCCTCCCTGTGCTGGAGAGAAAGCTGAGAGCTGAGTCTGATGTGTTTAATGCCTCTCACAGCGCGGGGGCTGCGGGCTTACCCTCAAACAACCCCCTCAGCTTGTTATCTTGCTCCTGATGCAACCTAAATTTGGGGTTGTGGCCTCTGTGATATTTTGGAAAAGCTGTGGGCTCTTCCCGAGCACAGCAGTGTAACAGCTCTGCTGTGGCACAGTAACACCAGCGTGAGCAGCGTGACTCAGCCGAGCCGCTCCACGCGGGCTGAGCGCTCGCAGGCAGCAGCACGGCTGTTACACACGGGCCATCTGCTCCAGCCTGCACCTGCCAGTGCCCCAGAGCAGGGGTGGTTTCTACTTTAGGGGAGCTGGCACTGATGCTCTTTTCTCAGTAGTCCCAGCCTTTTAGCTGGAAGTGGAATTGCTGGCCTCGAGTGCCAGCTGGGCTGTGCTCGGGCTCTTCATTCCAGGCCTGGCTCAGACTGGGTTAATACTGTGGCTCAAAGGAAATGTGGGGCCCCGTGGGGCTGGGCTAGTCAAACCCCCTCGGTACACAGGGCCCTTTGACAAAGCAAGAGACAAACTGGCTCCTGAACCCCAGCTGCAGCACAGGAGGTTGCTGATCCAAACCTTAGCTGAAACACTTCTCCAGCCTGAATTTCATCTGGGAAAATCCCATTCCACTCATGTACCCAGGGGCTGTGGTACTGCTGGAAATCAGTCTCTGGTGGAATGAGGAGGCCCTGCCAGGGGTGGAGGGATGGTGTGCCCTGGAGCTGACACACACAAGTACAAAGTGGGCTTGGTGCTTCCTCGGATGTGTCACTGCAGCAGGAGTCCTGCTTCAGGCTGAGGAAAAGGAGCTGTTGCTCACATCTTCAGGAACTAGGCAGTGAAACAGAAGTCTTTTAACCTAAACCACCCTCCTTGTAGCCCTGGGGCCCTGGAAGACACAAACTGCCTAAATTTGAGCAGTGCTTCTACACAGCTGAGAGCAGGGGGAGGGTTGAACATGGAGCTGTGTCCCACTTCCCTCCCCTCCTGTTCCCCAGCAGCTGACGAGGCTCTTGGCTTTGACTTTTTCCATTGCTGGGCTCTGCTTTGTCTCCAGTTTCCAGCAGGCACAGGTGTCCTGGATGATGCCTCAGAGCATTAGCTGTTCCTGTTCTGGAGAGACCAGTGGCGTTCCCAGGATGGCTGCTCAGTTCCAAGCAATTTGGAAACATCTGGATCTGGGACACGGAGTGGAAGGTACGTATCTGCAGGGGGAACATCTGGAGAAAGAAACTGCTTCCAGCTGTGTTTGGGCAAAAATGCTATTGAAATGTAAACTCAGTTTATGTTGTCCTGCCTTGAAAGTGCCTGGGTGCAGGGGACTCTGAGGCTGCTGCTGTGGGTGAGCTCTGGGTGCAGATGTGCCTGCAGATGTGCACTCGCTGCAGGGACCGGTGAGGTTCGTGGCTGGCAAGAGTGACACATTGTTTTCTCTCTTACCAGCCAAGTCATTCAATTCCTCAGGCTGAGTATTTCTTCCAGATGTGGAAGTGCCTTACAAAAGCAGATCTGTGTGGGGCTGGGGCTGGGGAGCTGTGCTCTGTGGGTATCTCTACTAGACACTGCCTGGAATTCACTCTTCTGCAGAGTGAGCAGAGTGTAAAGCCATGGGAGAAGGTGCCAGACCATCAGCAGGCAGCCTTGCTCACTGCCTGCCTGGCACAATGTTTTTCCCCTTCTCTGTGACCACCTGGGACTCTGGGAAGGGACAAGGCCTGGGAGTTGCACATTGCTGCTGTGGGAACACCCAGGCTGCAGGGCAGTGCTGTCCTTCCCTCCCAAGCAGCCTGCAGCGTTGCCATTGCAGTGTTGTGCTCCAGGCACGTGGAAGCAGAGCCTGTCGCTGGAAAACCCAGTACCCAATGGACCTGTTCTTTCTCCCAGTGCTTTTGCAGGGGATCAGTGATGAAGAGAGAGAACACGGAAATCATTTTTATCTCACTTTCAGCCTCTGCTGGGTAAATCCTGAGGAGGACGGTGGCACACAGTGAAGGAAGCAGGGCTGTGCCATCCCTGCCCACCCAAGGTTTCCCTCCTTCGTTCTATTTATTGAGCAAGGATCCTGACACCCTTTCCCAGACGGTGACTCACAGCAGCTCTGTCTGTGCACAAGCCATGTGTCTTGGAGCACTTCATAGATATGGGAGCTGCAGGAGCCTCGCAGGAGCCAACTGTGTTTATTAAAAGATGATCAGATGTTTCCTTCCTTAAGGCAGTGTCTAGCTGAGGCTGAGTAATAACTCATTACCAACGAGACAAATAACTGCTAATCATCAGGTCAGTGCCTTTGCCAGCCCTTCTGGTAGTGGTGGCAGATGCTCTGAGCAGTGGTGGGCTCAGCACCTAGCACAGGGGGTAAGAAGACCCTCACTCCGGTCCCTGTCCCTTCCCCTGGGGCAGCCTGAAGAGGAACAGCCCCAAGGCTCTGCTCTTCTGCTCAGCAGGGTTTGGCCCTGGGTTTAAGCTCAAGGAACAGCTTTATCCAGCCCTGGTGCAGCATGTTCTCTGCTGCCTGTGGAATCAGGCTGCTGTAGTGGCCTTTGCAGGCCACGTTGTGCTGTCCTGGTGCTGGAGACTCGGAGCAGTCAGAGCTCCTTGTGGCCTGATGGAAAAATCAGCAGTGGGCCAGGCCAGTGCTGGAGAGGCATCCCAGGAGCGCTGTGGGGCCATGGGTGAGGTGGGAGGTCATCATCCCCCATGTGCCCCATGCTGACAGGGCTGGGCTGGGGACAGGCAGAGCAGGGCCAGCTCTCATCCCTGGGGCTGGGACCCTCTTGGGCTGGCTCAGAGGCTTTCCTCAGACGCCATCCTCTGGTGCATCCACCGCGGTCCTTCCCTGCCAGATACCATGGCATCTCTCCATGTCCTTTGTTCCCTCCCTTGCCTGTGCCTCTCCCATGATTTATGGCCGTTGCGGAGCAGCCTGGCTGCAGCTCAGCTCCTTGTCCAGACCCCTGGGCTCCGTGCCCTCGCTCCCAGCCTGGGGCAGGGAGGCTCTTGGGGAGCACTCTGACCCCCCTGCATTCGGGCCCCCTTGCATTTCACCATGTGAGTGGCCTTTTCTTTCACCTCCTTCCAGCTCGGGTGTGAATGAAGTGCTTTCAGGGGGAGGAGATTGTTGGGAGCCCAGCTCTGCCTGTGCATTGGTAGCAGCTCGTAAAAGCATCCCAGGAATTCGCCTCGGCAGCCCTGTGCGGGGTGAGCTGCTGAAAGACGCCTTTTGTTCCTGCAGCCCAGTCCCACACACCCTCCGACAGGGCTGGAATCTGCAGAGCTGGACGTGTGCTCCCACTGCCTGCCACGCCGCACTCAGGCCCTCGGGAAGAAGTTTTCCCACGTCTTACCCTGGCCAGGGTGAGCAGGGCACTGGAGAAAAGTTTGCTGGCAGGTCAAGCCAGGCATGTGTGACCCCAGCCTTAGCCCCGTGCTGCCTAAGCTGAGTCAGAGGGACGGAATCCCTTCTTGGAGGGCTCCTTCTCCCCGCGGGGTTTGATTACAGGTTTGGGGTGTGATCTCACGCCCATCCCGTGCAGATCCCCGCTGCTCGCCTGCTGCCGGCCCGGCTGGCGGGGCCGCTCCGGCGGGGAAGGCTGGGGGCTGAACCGGAGCCAGGCCGGGCCCCGCCGCAGCCTGCACACACACAGCCGGCTGGCACCCGGCCCGGAACATGGCTCTGGAAAAAAATAAATGCCTTTGTTGTTGTTGAGGAAAGCCCGGAACGCTCCGACAAGGACACAACCTCTTCCTAAAGCTGGGTTTCAAAGCCCGCCTTTCTCAGAGGGTTCAAAGTGACCTGGCCAAAAGCATCTGCTCCTCCGTGGGTCAGCCCGGATGGAGCAAACCCTGACCCACGTACAAGGGCTTCTTCTGAAACCACAGCTTGCAGGGAGACCGAGGGATGGCACCCATGTGGCCCCTTCCAGAAGGGTGCCCACCCAGGGGTGCTGGTAGGGAGCTTTTCTGTGCTGTCATTAGCAGAAGAAAAGCTTTGGGTGACTCAGCAAGCGGGTGCCAGACCAGGGCTCGGACACTGCCTCTGTCCTCAGCAACACTGACACATGCGGTTCAGGCAGAGCCTGGGCTGGCTAAAGATACCGTGGTACTTAAATATTTTATAGAAAATCATTAAGCAATTAAATCTGGTGGATCTCACATAGTAGAAAAAGCAGCTTGAAGCCTGTGCAGTAAACAGGGCAACGCTTCCTGCTCGTTTGGGATGTCTTCTTGGAGTCTTAACTACAATCCTTGCTTCAAAATAACTATAATTATCTCTTAATTGCCATTATTGTTTAACATTTTTAGCATTTGCAAGTGCAAACTGTTACAGTTTTCCGTGCAGATACAATCAGTAGCCAGGGCTCACAATGAAAGCAATTAAAATCCTGTGATTATCACAAGGCTGCGTGTCTCTACACCAGCTTCAATCTGCATCACTTGCCAAAATGTAGGCTAGAAACTCAGACAAATTTAGCATTTATTTAGTAACCCAGCAAAGCTACTACCTCTTGCTGCCTCCAATGATTTGCATCTACGGCACTTTTTGGAAGGACGGGAGGGGAGGGGAAAGAAAGCAGTTTCTAGAATACATCCCGGGAGAATATACAGCAAGAAAAATTATGCACATGAATTATGCATCTGAATTATGATTTCACTCCTATTTTTGTCCAGATTAGCTCATGTTTGGTGTGCATCCCTGGCAGGGTGCTAGCAGAGCGAGCTCCAGCTCCCAGCAGGTCACTGCGGCTCTGGGTCCCGTGGTCCCTGCTCCACTGGCAGCCAATTCCCAAGGGCTCACGGAGCTTCCTGGGGCTCCAGCCCCCCAGTAACAGTGGCAGCCCCTGCTCCTGCACCCCTCTTGGGCTGGCCAAGTCGTTTTTCTGTGCTAATTGAATGCCTCTCTTCTGTAAACACACAATGGATGGAAGCAGATTTGGGTGTAAACTAAAAAAGCAGGTCTGTGCTATTCTGTACAGAGGGGGAGGTGTTTGCAGGCTGTGCTGCCACCAGCCAGGCTTCAACAGTGTCCCCTGGGTCCCAAGCATCTCCTGGGGAAGGCACACATGGAAACATCTCGGCCTCTGCCAGCCCCAGGAGAAGTGCAAGGGGAAGGCAGTAGCGGGGCTTCCAAAATCTCACCAGATGCAACTGCAATCCCAGCACACAGCTGAGTAAAGCCAGCAATCCTTCCAGGAAAAACTGCTTGGGAATCCTCAGCCCCCTTCCCAGGAGGGCTGGTGACCCCAGGCCATGGACGTTTCCATGTGTAAGGAATTTTGATGGCCCTCATTGCAGGGGGGAATTGTCCTCACTGGCCAAGTCAGCAGGGCACCTGCACCCAGCTGTGGGGTCCAGCTCGGGTGGGGGTGAGCACAGGGCACCTTCCTGTGACGGGGCCATGTGGGGAGGCTTGGGGGGCTGTGAATGCTCCCTGGCTGGGTCCTTCCCTCACCAAACTGCACATCCCATCTCTGCTGCTGCCTTGCATCAACATCCCTGACATCCCAGCAGTTGTTTGCATGAGAAAATGAGATTAGGAAAGTATTTCAAGCATTTGTGTCTGTTGTTCAGTGGCAAACAAGGCTGGAGCCAGTGCTGTTTGTCCCATCAGCCGGCCCAAAGCTTGGGAAAACAGCCAGGAAGGCAGTGGGAGACACCCAGCTAAGCAGCAGGGGCTGAATTTGCACATACCTTTGGAGAGTGAGAAATGTGGAGTGTGGTGCAGGCAGAGGCTGAATCCCCCTGCCAGGAATGGGGTACCTGTGTGTGCACCTTTGTGGGTAGCCCGGGGACACCTCAGAGGATTGGGATTTTTCTACATTCAGGTGTTTCCCATCTGACTGGAAATGCTGCTGGTGGGCAGTGAAAAGTCATTAAACTTGGGCAGTCAAAGGAAAGAGGAGCAAGGGCAGAATTAATGGAAACAGGCATCTTGGCAAGTCTGGGCTTGAAACCCCTGAAATTGCCCTCTGAGTTTTGGGTCAGTTGTGCTCCCACAACTCAGGTTAACCCACAGTGATCAGGTTAAGGTGAACTAACTCTCCAGTTTGCCTTTTGGAGAAAGGACACAGCTGGTGAGGGAGAGAGGCACAGAGGAGGCCAGGAGAGCTGCAGCAGCTCCAGGTCACCGTGTTTTCAGGCTCAGCAGGTCCCTGCCACATCCTGGAGCTGTCCTGTGGCTCCTGCTCAGTTTGGCTTCCCCGTGGCAGCTGTCATTATCCCTGCATTTTCAAACCACCTGCCTGGATTTCAAGGAAGTCATCCATATATTCAACAGGAATATCAATTTCCAGGAGCTCCGGGGGACCCTGAGATTAGAGCAGCCAATACAGGGGTTCTGCTGAGCTGTGCTCACCCCTCCAGTGCTGGAATTCCTCTTGGATGGGGTTTGTGCTGGGGGTGCAGGGAGCTGGGGAGTTGTTTGAACTTCCCCTGGTCTTTCTGGGGCTCAGGTGTCCTGGGGTGGGCCCCCATCCCAGCTGCTGGGATCCAGCCCAAGCATGCAGCCCAGGGAGGGCACTTTCTCCACATTCTTGAGCCAGAAGTGGCTCCTGAAATCAATAGAGAAGGAAATTCCTCTGCAGCCTGGGGAACCACCCTGTCCACATTCTTCCCCGAGGCCTTCAAAGGAGCTGAGGAATTTAATTCCCACTAATTTGCTTTGAAAACACCAACTTAAAATTGTAATTACGGCCTGGTGTCTTACTGCTGAGGGGAGACCCCAGCAGATTGCAGCTTCCTTGCTTCACTAAGACATCAGTTTTGATGATTTATTAAGACTTACATTTTTAACAATATGACGTTGGTTAATGTTGGAAGATGTTCTTACAATTAATGAAAATTTCATAGACTGACTGGAGAAGAAAGAGACCATTTTATGTCCCCTACCAGATGGCCTAGACCAGCTGCTCACTTTTTTCTTTGAACTGTGATTCTAATGACTTCTCTGTCCTTTGAAGTCTGCTTAGAGCTGCTGAACCAGATGGATTTGCATGATAGTAGCAGTTCACGTTTAACAGTGGAGGACTTGTGCTATTTTCCCTCCTGGCCACTGCTGAATGCTGCAGTTGGGGGATTTGGAGGGGTGAGTAAACCTGGAATATTGCCAGGCGCTGGCAAAACGTGTCTTGGTGTAACATCACTGGCTCTAGGGGAGTTACTCCCCAAACCCACAATGTCCTGACCCAGCTCTCAGCTGGTTTTGTTGCTTTACAGCCCATGGGATGCTGTCAGTCATGGATTGGGGCCTCACAAGGCAGGGGCTGCCGTCAGAATGCACATTTCAGCACCATTTTTTAAAAAGGAGGAAAAGAACGAAGAAAGAGCTTTAAATATGTATTAAGACGTTTTAAAAATAATAAATCACAAAATAAAATGGTGACAAAAGAAACTGAAGAAGGTCCCTGAGTGTGGGTTTGGTAGGAATTTATGCCGAGTATACAAGCTGGGGAGGCAACAGTGACATTCCTGGGTTTGAAATCTCAAATCAATAGTGGAGGTGGCCACATCACTTCTTTATGCTGCCTCCCAGAGCACTCACAGGATCTCAAACAGCTGCTCTCCCTGGAGCAATGTCTGGGCTGAGCTGGCACAGAGCTCTCTAAAACCTCTCAGGACTCTGATGATCTTTGTGGGTCCCTTCCAACTCAGGATATTCTGTCATTCTGTGAAAACCATGCCTGCACTATAATAACCTGCCCGGGGCTGTCTCTGCTCTGTGTTTCCCTGTGCCTGCCTCAGAGGCCTCCGGGGACTTTTGAGGAACAAACAGCACAGGATAAATGGAACGATAAGGGGAAGGAGCAGAGCAATTACCCATAACCAGCCAGCCCAGGGCACAGAAGGACACCAAGGCCAGGGCACTGGTGGCACAGAACGTACTTTTCTTACCCAAGGTGGTCAGTGTGATAAGGAAATGGAAGGAGGGTAAACCAGAGGTGAGGCTTTGCCTGGATGTGATGTGGAAGGAAAAGGCACCGTGTCCTGGCCCTGGAGCCCTCCCGTTCCTTCCCAGGTGATGTGGATCCCGTGTTGGCAGCACTGCATGTACAGCCAGGCAGGAACACTTGGCTCAGCCCCGTTCCAGTGAACGTCCCCATCAACCAGGGCTCTCCAGGCCTCGGCTGCTGTCCCCGGGTCCTGCTCACAGGGAGTGGTGGGAGCCCAGCTGTAAATTTGATGTTACCCGTCAGCAAGATGTTAATGCTGCTGAGATGCAGATCCCATTTGGATTAATGACCTGAAGGGGAGCACGTTCCTGTTCACAACCACTGCTCCCAACCACTGCTCCCAGTGTCCCCAGTGCTGGGTGAGAACTGGGTACCAGGGTACCCAGAGACAGGGCTGTGTGACAGGAGCAGCACAGCACCGCTGCTTTTGGGTCACAGCCACCACACCCTCCACACCAGCGCAGGCTCAGAGTGGATACCGGGATAACTTCTTCATGGAACACACTGTCCATCCCTGGGGCGTTTAAAAGCCACGTGGATGCGGCACTTGGGACACGGTCAGTGATGGCTTGGTCTCGAGGGGCCTTCCCACCCCGGGGTGACTCTGTGGCGGAACACTTATAGATTCCAACAGCCCCAGGCCCGGTCCCAGAGCTGTCCCACAGGCGGGCGGGCCCCGCCACCTGCCGCGGGTCCTGCCCTGCCCTCTCCCGGCCCTGCCCGGCCCTGCCTTGCCCTGAGCGCAGCCGGGCCCTGCCCTCTCCCTGCCCGGCCCTGCCCTGAGCGCTGCCGGGCCCTGCCCTCTCCCGGGCCTGCCCTGCCCTCAGCGCTGCCGGGCCCTGCCCTCTCCCGGGCCTGCCCTGCCCTCAGCGCAGCCGGGCCCTGCCCTCTCCCCGCCCGGCCCTGCCCTCAGCGCTGCCGGCCGCCGTAGCCACAGCGCCCCGGAAGGGCTCCGGTTGCCATAGCGGCGGGGCGGGGCGCGGCCATGGCGGCGGCGGGGCCCGGGGAGCCGGCAGGGCCGGGGGAGCCGGGGGAGCCGGGCCCGGCCGGGTCGCTGCGGCGCTGCCTGGCGCGGCTCGGAGCGCTGCGGGCCCGGCCCGACGGCAGCCGCCGCACCGAGCTGCACCTGCTCTTCGACCAGCTCATCTCGGAGAGCTGCGGGCCCGAGCCCCCGGCCGCGCCCGGCCCGCAGGTACCGCGGGGATGGGCACGGGGCTGGGCTGAGGGCACCGGCGGCTCCGGGGCTGAGCCGCCCGCAGTGCGGGGGATGTGCCCGCCTGGGGAGGAGCAGGAGGAGGCCCCGGCCGCGGTGTGCCCGGCTCGGAGCGCACGTGTGCCGGTGTGGGGCACAGCGTGGCTGGGTGTCCCCCGGTGTCCCCTGGTGTCCCCGTGCAGGAGCCCCGAGGGTCCCACCCCGCGTTCCCCTCTTGCTGTCCTGAGCTGTTCCCGCACACCTTCCGCGCTCCTCTGCGCACCCCCGGCTCCCTTCCCCTGCCCCTCGGTGGCTCTGAGCTCTGCTGCCCTGGGGGAGATGGTGGGTGACACCAATAGCTGGGACTGTGCCACTCGGCAATTTTCGTAGTCTGATGTTGAAAAAATAGTAATTTTTTTAAGCCTTTAAGCGAGCCCTTCAAAGCTGAGCACTCTAGATGTGCAGCATGGATGCTGCTCCATTGGCAACACACAGTACTTCATTATTACACTGATTTGTCTTCATTTTATTTCCAAAGCAGGCTTGCTTTGCACTCCGGGATTAACTGATTTTTGGACAATGCTTTTCTGTTCTTTGATCTAACTTAATACTTTCCTTGAGCCATTATTATTGTCTTTGTAGTCCCTAAATAATGAACTGAGGCTTTCTCTTCCAGGATGTTTGTGCTGTGCTTGTCCAAGCCTGTCAGTTGGTTCCCCTTGATCAGGAGCATCTTGTCAGCAAAGTCTGTCAGCTTATCCATCACTTACTCAACAGATATCAGGTAGGAAGGGTTTGGCCATGTCCCTCCTGTCCCTCACTAAGCCAGGGGAATTCTGTCTTTTTCCAGAGCTGTGGAGCCGACCTTCAGGCAGAGTTTCTTGGGTTTTCACTGTATTACGTATTTTTGGGTAGCTGAGGCTCTGATCTGGTTCTAGCATGGTTCCTCATAAAACCAGCTCTCAGTCAGAAGTGATTCACCATGGGAAATACCCTTGGTTTTAGGACACTTGTACAGATTTATCCATTTCTTGAGTGTCAGCTGATTCTCTGCTGGTGTGTGATTTTAACAGCCAGATCACTTGAGTTTGTGCCCAATATCTCTAGGTTTATTGACTGCAGCAGTGCAAGATGATGTTTGTCTTGACCTTTTCTGTTATGACAGGTGATGGTTGATGAGCAGAGCTTGAATTTCCTTCTCTCCTACTGCATCTCTGCTCTGAGGCAGTGCAGCTCCTGGACACATGTTGAAATTCTGCAAGCCTTAGCAGCTCTTGTTTACAATAATGGCCCTAAGTGTCAGAAGGTGAGTTTACAAACAAAGAGAAAGCAACAACAAAAATATTTGCACCACTGCTGTTTCTACTTTATTTTTTTTTCCTGAAAGAAAGAATAAAAAACTTCTTAAATTGTGTTACCTTTCATGCTAAGATTAGATCCTGCTTAAATAGCGGCTGATATTTATGGGAAAGTTTAATTTCAGTCGTGTGCATTAATAATTATTACTCCCATGTGGAATACTCTGTGCCTGCAGAGCAACCACCCTGTGCCTCAGGGAGGAAGACCCTGGGGAGCTTCAAATTGCACATAACTCCAGAGGCTCCATGAGGATCCTGAAATCCATCCTGTAACCAGAGCAGGGCTTCAGCTCGGCTCCGTTTCAAAGCAGAGGCTCTCGGGTATCAATCCTGTGTGCAGCTCCCTGTTGCTGCAGCTGACAGGGTTTGAAATGCTGAATCCTCCTGCTGTCACCAGCTCGTGGCAGCTTGCAAAGCAGCCTCTGCTGTTGTGGCGTGGTGATGCTCACACTTTGGGAGCTGCCAGCTTGTGTGGGCTTGTAGCCCGTGTAGTGGCAGCAGTTTGGTGCAGCAGTTGTTCCTGGCTTAGCTTCATGTCTGGGGAGACAGCATAAACTGGGACTCAGCTGAACTTTGCTCAGCTCTGTCCTTTCTTGATACAAAATAAGAGGACTTCAGGAACTAAGGTTTTCACGCTGGTTTTTTTATAATCGTAATCTGTCTCTGGAATCTGAAATTGGCAGCTGACAGTTTTTAGGGTTTGTTTTGCTTCTCATTGTCCTGCTTTGGTTTTTGATTGGTAATAAATTGAACTATATCAGGCCTGCTCTGCCCATGACGGTTATCAGTGAGTGACCTCTCCTTGTCCTTATCTCAGCTCAGGAGCCTTTCCTTCTATTTTCCTTCCCCTGCCCATCTGAGGAGCAGCTTTGATGGACACCTGGTGTCCAGCCAGGCTCTGGCCACCTCCCATGGTGTTTAGCCCCCAAACACAATACCTGAGGGAGGAGCACTGACCCCTGATGTCTTTTGGTGGTTTGTTTCAGTATCTCCCAGACCTGCTGGGCAAGGCTGGGCTGCTGCTGCAGTTCAGTGCCCCAGCCCAGGCAGACGTGGAGCTCAGGAGGGCGGCGGTGCGCAGCATGGCAAACCTGTGCCTCAGGTGTGTACCAGCCTCTGCAGGTGGGTCACAAAGTGTGCAGCTGCCAGCACAGGGCCAGCAAGGTGTAGCTGCATGAATTTGAAATGTGGGGCTTTAGTGTTCCAAGATAACTGTGCATAAAACCATAAGCTCTCAGTCTTCCAGAAATAATGTTCCAGGGGTTAGTTTTGGGAAGAAAAGCAAAGCTGTTGTGCTGTCTGGGATTTTGTGCAGAAGGTTTCCTTTTGTTCTCTTCATGGTAGAGCTGGCCCCTTTTCAATCTGGGGCTCTTCAGGCTAACAGAGGCCTTGGGTGGGACTTTGTGTAACTTTATGAACCTGGAAACCAACCTTGTGTCTCCTCCTGCTCTAATTTTAGTGTCCCTGGCCAGCCATACCTGGATGAGTCCTACAGAACTGTCTGTTTTCAAACTTTTCTAAGTGTTCTGCAGTCTTCAAAAACCTCTGATGTGGATGACATCACTTTTTGCATGGTAAGTGAGTCTAATTGTCTAAAATACTCTTAATTAGAAGATTGGCCTGCTGGAATATATGCAATTTTGAATCTTATCAACTGAGATTTTGCTTTAATAGTCTATAATTTTTCACATTATTGTCCTAGTTGAGCAAAACTGTAATTGCCTAGAAAGTTACTTGAAAGATGTGAACCTGCAGCGTTTTGGGAAGGAAAAGTAAGCAATTCTTTGTTTTCAGCTACTGCAAAGTGCACTGAAAGGTGTCCAGTCACTTCTCAATGGTGGGAAGATGAAACTGATGCAAACTGACCAAATTGGAGCTCTTCTGGCAGTGTTAAAGGTAAATCCTTAAACCCACCTGGAGAAAGAGGCAGACACTGGCAGGTTCCAGATGCTGTTGGGTGGGAAACAGTGGAAGATGAGCAAGAGGGAGCAGAGAAACCTGAGCATGAGGGGAATGGAGTGTGAGATAGAAAGAAAAATGTATTGAGTTTCTCTCATGACATCTTCACTGCACTTCCCACAGGAGAACGTGAGAGGAAGATGGGAGGCTTGGGGTTTTTTGGACATACTTGAAATCCTTCTAGATGCAGATGGATTTCAGATGTTGCATAGCTGTTATATATGGGAGAGGCAAGACCTGGGGGAAGGAGCACAGCTGGAAATGGGTGAATTCACCCGAGTGAATAACAGTAAACCTGTGCATGAGGAAGGGACAGAACACTAACGTTTGTGCTCCTGTTGCAGAAGTGCATGTTCCACGGGCTGCCAGGACTGAGCATAGAGGTGCCCACAGCCCTGTACCCTGCTCCCTTACCTCAGTATGATAAAAGGTCACCTGTCAAGCAGGAGCAGTCAGAACCAGCCACCTCTAAGCACACAGGGGTAAGCTGGGCTGCTCCTGATTCTCCAGCCTGTTTGTTGTGGTTGTGTCTTACCTGTCGTGATATTGGTGCCTCTTCGTGTCCTGAGCATGTGCTACGTTTAATTCTTTGCTTCAAAAGTGTTGATTGTCAATTCTGCACTGAGTAAAATTGCTTTAGGAACTCGGGTGACAAGAACAAACGGCTCTGCAGACCTTGGCTTTCCTGAGTTAAGCTCTGTGCAACAATTATTCACCCATAGCCAAGAATTCCTGGCCTGCAGGCACGGGATTGATGCGTGCAAACTCGCCAAAGCTTTTGATTTTATAGGTTACGTTTTCTCTCCTAACACTTGCACAATTGTTTGACTCTTTCTTAGGGAAGTCAAGTTCATGTAAGACTGATTTCTTGCCTCATCTGCTCCGCTTAATCCTTCTACAGGTTATTATTTAACCCTGTGAATAGTTTGGATTACTGATTATCTGAAAGACATTAGAGAAAATAAAGTTATCTAGTCATGTTGACTTGTTTCTTTTTAGGTGTTGAATACTTACTGTAAATCTAAAAGAACTACAGAAGTATTTAGTGTTGTTCTTTAATCACTTTCATGTGAAATACGTTTTTTAGTTAAAAGTTTGGTTGGATATATTTTGTTTTACTCATGAAGAAGCTAAAGCTTTGTTTTTGAGGCTTTTCAGTTATAAACTGCTTACTTAGGTATTACTGAAATTTTGTGACTGTTGCTACTAATAAGCAAAATTTAAAAACTCAGAAACTAAACAGTGGCTGTTTCTGTGTGTAGAGTATTGCACAGAGATGCAACTGCATTTATGTATTCGTTAAGTATTGACTAAAAAAAATCCTTTATTTTTGTCTTAGAACCGAAGAAAAAAGTCCAAAGGGAAGCAAAAGAAGGGAGAGTTTGGGGAAGAAGGAAGAGAAAATTCAGGGGATGCAGGAAACGAGTCAGTGCTGGGAGCAGACATGCTGAAGTTGCACTTGGGGGACGTGCAGAGCAGCCCATGCCCGGATGCTCGGCCCCGTGCCTCGGATGTGTGTGCTGGGAAGGATCCCCTGGCCCCACACTCCACGGGCTGGAAACGCATCAGCAGCAGCGAGTCGGAATATTCTGATGCTGAAGGTGGAATCCAGAGCAAAGTGAGGTGATTGTTGTGCACATAAACATCAAACACTTCCACGGGATCCTTTGTTCTTAATCGAAACCGCCGAGGAAATCGCTCGCCCTTTTGATTTATGGGATGATACAAGGAAATTGGGAGGCAGCAATTTGTGTTGGTTTGGAAGTAAATTTGTTCTTCCTCTTCCTGTTCTCGGTCTAAAAGATTTCCTCTCACAGCCAGCTACTAAAACAAGTGAAAGAGGTGGAGTCCATCCCTTGTCCCTGCTGTTGTCATTAATCTTTTTGTTTGTGTTTAAGGTCTTACCAAGCCAATGTTCGCCAAGGGGCTCTGGCCTGTTTCCTCTCCACCATAAAGTCAATAGAAAAGAGAGTTCTTTATGGCTACTGGTCAGCATTTGTTCCTGATGCCCCTGGTATTGGCAGCCCCCAGTCCGTGTCCCTGATGACAATTGCTCTAAAGGACCCTTCTCCAAAGGTGAGGCACTTCTGAGTACAAAAATTGCTGTGTTTCCCCTATTAAGCTTAGGAGTTGTCTTCTCTGGCCTTCAGTAAGTATTTGACTACTGCACCCCCAGCAGTAATAGGAAGCATTGGCTAAGGGAATAAAGGATAGATTCTGTACTGCTTAAAGTTAAGAAAAAAAGACAGGTGTAGTTGAATTTTCTCTTTCTAGAGAGGATTTCATACATCTTAAAACTCTCCATCTGCTCAGAGGAGGTGTTAAAAGGTAACACAAATGTTTTATCGTTTCAGACACGTGCCTGTGCTCTTCAAGTCCTGTCAGCCTTCCTGGAAGGTTCTAAGCAGTTCCTCTCTGTGGCTGAGGATGCCAATGACCACAAGAGAGCTTTTACTCCCTTCTCTGTCACCATTGCTTCCAGCATCCGGGAGCTGCACCGCTGCCTGCTGCTGGCCCTGGTGGCAGAGTCCTCCTCTCAGACACTGACACAAATAGTCAAGGTACCTGCACTGCAAATGTGCCACATGCTCCCAAGGGGTGACACTGCTCTCTGGATTAAATCCTGAAGGAAGGTTGCACAGAATTGCTGTTGAGGAATGAGGTTGTGGTAGTGGGAAACTTTGTCATCTCACAAGACTTCGTTGACTGAGTCATCCTGCAGAGTCATGGAATCACAGAATGGTTTGGAAGGGACCTTAAAGATCACCTTGTTTTAACCCCTTGCTGTGGGCATTCCATTAGACCGGGTTCTTCAGAGCTGTATCCATAGTCCTAGGGTTTCTTTTCAGCACAATTCTCTTTTTTCTGCATTTTTTTAGTCTTTTTGGAGCTGAATGAACCTATGAAATGGTTCAGAAGACTCACTTGACTTTAAAACTGGAATCCAACTTGATGAAAAAATCCTTCCATAGGCTATCGAAATTCCTTGGTCTTTATGCCAGGTCCCAGTAGTTAAATCCTTGTTCTTAGGAGCCAAGTTTGTATCCAGTGTTCACACAGCGGATAATTGGGGTGGTTTTTTTCAGGTGCCCTCAGATAATGAGCTGGCTGAGTGACCTAAATTACAAATGTAAGAACAAACGTGTTGGAGGCCGGGCTGACATTGTAACCAGCACCTTTCTCTGTGTTTCAGTGCCTTGCAAACTTGGTTTCCAATGCACCCTACAGCCGACTGAAACCTGGGCTGCTCACCAGGGTGTGGAACCAGATCAAGCCCTACATCTCTCACAAAGGTTTGCATTCTCTCTCTGTTATATTCCTCTCCTCCTCTGTGCTCCATAAATTCATAATTCAGTAGCAGTGGGTGTTTATATGTTAAAATCTCTTGCCTGAAAACTGCTGGGGGACAATACTGGGCTGTCAGTGAGATTCTAATGGAGTTTTTTTTGGCTTTTTCTTTCCCCCCCACTGTCTCTTGCAGATGTGAACGTTCGAGTGTCCAGCCTCACGTTGTTGGGGGCCATAGTTTCTGTCCAGGCACCTTTGCCAGAGGTGCAGCTGCTCCTGCAGCAGCCCAGCTCCTCGGGGCTCAGCAGCAGCGGCAGCGCAACCCCTCGGCGCTTCACCTCCTGTGAGCAGTGGAGGAAAGGCCTGCCCTGGGCAGGGGAGAGCCCTCTGGACACTGCAGCAGGGTGTGGCCCTGCAGAGCCGTGCTGGCTGCTCCGCCTGTGTGTCTCCATCATCATCCTCCCCAGGGAGGATTCCTGCTCCGACAGCGACGCCGCCTTCCCGTCCTTGTCCAGCGTCTACGAGCCCTGTCCCCTGCGCCTGGAGGCCCTGCAGGTGGGATGGAGCACAGGGAGCAAGCTCAGCATCCAGCTCCTCCCTGAGCCGTGGGTTCCCTTTTCTCCCTGCTCTCTCAGGGGGATTTAGGCTGATGTTTGCTGGTGCAGCAGGGCTCAGCTGCTGTGACTCAAACATTTTGATTCCGTGGCCACAGCGTGACTGTCCCACTGCAAACCTGCTGCAGCAAGCTCATCTGCCTGTGATCTTTATCTTCAGTGTTTTAAATATTATCTGGGGGTGTGTGCTGGCAGACTCTGAGTCTTCCCCATGCAGGCTACTCCATACAGAATCCAAATCAAAGTTTTGGTGGAAAACAGTGGGGAAGAGCCCTGCAGTCAGAGAACAGTCTGCAAGGAGCTGTGGAGTGACTCAAGGAGCGCCTGTGGATACTGAGGCTTGGCCTTGTTTTAATTCATGCTGCCACAGCAAAGAGAAAGGTTTTGTAACATGCATCCCAAGAAGTCTCACTCTTCTTCTGGAGCAATAAATATTGGTTAAATGCAGCTTCACAGAAGGCAGCAGCAGTGTTACAGGAGGTACAGGATGTCTGCTCTTAGTTTTTTTGGCTGCAGGAGCCCTCACTTAGAGTAAATAATTCATGGTGTTGCTACCTGATAGTGCTTCTGTGGCTCTCCTTTGAACAAGATAATGGAACAGGGAGGCTTTTAATCAGCTCTAGCATTCTGGAAGTGGTGCTGCAAGGTGTATCTGTTACATCAGAGTTCAGTACATGGTGCCAGGGTTGATTAGCCCATTAACATCCTTTCAGTGTGTAGTTGGGGGATTTTGGGTAAACAGAAGGAAGAAATGCTGAATGGAATTTCTTTTGTCTGTGCTTAGGTGTTGGCTCTTCTTGTGAAAGGTTATTTCCCTATGGCTCAGAGCTATTTCCTAGAACTTGGAGAAGTGGCTTGCAGATGCATGGAAGAAATGGATCCATCCATTCAGCTTCATGGAGCCAAAGTAAGAGCAGCAGGAGGACACATCAATGTTGTTTTACCAAATCAGTTTTATCTGTCTGTGTGCTTGGCAAATGCAGATGAGTGGTGATGAATATTCAGAGTGTGTGTGATGTAGAAATGCAGTACCCTGACACTTTGGGAAATGCACCTTCAGATTCCAGTCTTGAAGTCTCAGCAGAATTTTGGCTCTGCTGAGTCACCAGGAAGCTTGGGAAGTGCAAGGACTACAACACTGGTCCTTGTCTGAGCATCAGCTGCTGCAGGGACTGGGCTCTGTGACTCAAAGGTTTCCTCTTTGTGCAGTAATTTGTTATGCTGTTCTTGCTGGAGACTTTCTGTAGGAAAAGCTTTTCCTCCAATTTCAGTACTAGCAGGGACACAACAGCCCAAACCACTACTGAATCTTTTATTTTTGTTCCCTGGGTGAAGGTTCTGTAGTTCCATGGTCCTTGAGTCATTCCTGATGAAAACCTCCTTGCTTTTTGTTCTTTGCAGCTCCTGGAGGAGCTGGGCACGGGTGTCCTGCAGCAGCACAAACCTGACTCCCCCACAGCCCCTGAGCAGAGGGTGCCTGTCAGCATGGTAAGTGTGAGATTCCACCTCACTGAGCTCCTTCCCTGGACTCTGCAACCTCCCTGGCACAGACACAGATAAATAATTGCAGGGAAGCAGGAAGGGACTCAGACTGTGGCTTTGTGGATGCCAATATGGACAATTTCTGGAGACTTCCTGCAGTAATTTGGCAGTTGTTCTTGTCTGTGGACAGATGTGTTGGGTTTTATTTCTTTCACATGATGTTAACCCTGTCTCTTTACCTTTCCTCTTCAGGAAACTCTTGCAGCCTGCTGTAGCTCAGAGGGCTGGAAGAACAGCACTGATTCTGTGTGTGTTGTTACTGCTGCATAAAACTTTGAGAATTTTGGTGAATCTCCATTGTTAAAGGGCCAACCTACATTTCCTGGCTGCTCACAAGTGCAGAGACAGTGGCCAGAACCACAATATATGTGAATTGAGAAAAACTCATTAGCTGTTTGTTGGCTAAGTTTGCAGAAGCTGAGCAATATAGGCCTGTTTAAGTCTTGCTTCTGTGAACAGAAGGCAAGCTTAAAAATGTCTTTGGCTCATGCTAAGCTTTGAGCCTACGAGACAGGAAATGTGTTCAGTAGCATCAGGTTCCTGTTATTTGCTCTGAATGTAAATTGTCAGGAGAATGAAAACACTCAGCTGTGAGGATTCAGGAGTGGGATTGCAACTCTGTTTAATGCAGTTTAAATTTCAGGGTATGATGATCATCTTTAAGACAAGAACTTAGGCATGATTGCTGGGTTTAAAAGTTAAACATGGCTGTTTCTCCTGCAGGTTGTGACCTTCTGGACCACGATGTTGAATGGGCCTTTGCCTGGCACTCTGCAGAACTCCCCCCACGCCACTCTCCAGACAAGTGCCTGTGATGCCCTGTCCTCTATCTTACCAGAGGCCTTCAGCCTCCTGCAGGTAAGAGAACACACCTTGAGATGTGGTGTTTGTACCTTTGAGGCTTTGTCCTCGTCCACCAGATCACACTAATAAAAAGCCTTTTAAAACTTAGCAGGAGAAAGTAAAGAAACCTTCCCAAATTTATTTTTTTTTCACATTCTGAACATTGTGACTGTTGAAGGCTGGGAAAGGCAATGTTGGGAGTAATTAGCCTGTCAGAACAATTAAACTGTGGGTCACAGCAGCTGCTTGGCCCTGCCATGAATACCCAGCCTTGGCAGTGATGCACAGGAGATGGAGGACAAGAATTTCATGGCATGAGGGAGGGCTGAGGGATTGTTATTCTGCTGGTTAATTCTTTGAAGAGCCAGCTGAGCCAACAGCCAGGGCCTGATGTTGTGCACCCATTTGCATGTGTGGTTTTTTTCCCCCTTTGCAACATGAAATATGCTTTTGAACATGAAAGCCTTGGCAGTGGATCCCCCCTGCATTGTGCAGCTCCTTCTGTGTCACTGTGCCCTTGCTGGGGAGTGCTCTGCCAGATCTCATTTGCCCAGGAATTGCTGCTCCAGCAGTATCTCTGGAATTCTCCAAGTACAGCGTGTACTTCATCCCCCTGTACTTTGATCCCATCCCCTCTGCTGTCCCTGTGGCCAAGGGGGGTCAAGTCAGTGCCCACTGTGACCTTTTGTCATGGGCTGGTGAGCTGACAACCTGCCCAGGCTGAGCTCACCCTGCCTGCCTGTCCTGCTTAATGAGGGGCAGAGAGGGAAGGAAGGCAAAAGCAACCCATCCTCTCAGTGTTTTCTCTGATGGGCCATTCCTTCTGCTTTGGATGAGAGTTACTTTGGTTTCCTTTGTGTTCTTACCTAACAGCAGTGAGACGTGCTGGGAGCATTCCTGTTCCCTGGGTGGGCTCCTGAAACACCACCTCAGCTCACTGAGAGCACTTTGGGAGTGGAAGCTCCTTCAGAAACAGAGCCTTTCAGAGTATTTGTGTGTCCCTGTGGGACAGAGCTCTCCTCAGCCCCTCTGCTGCTCCTCGTTGCAGGGTGACCAGCAGATCCTGTGTGTCACGTTGCTGCTTGGCCTGAACCACAGCGAGAACCCCCTGGTGAAAGCTGCTGCTGCCCGTGCCCTGGGAGTCTACATCCTCTTCCCATGCCTCAGGCAGGTCAGAGCCAGCCCATTCCCTTCTTCTGAGCCAGTTCATAATGGGTTTGATGAGCCATGAGACATGGAACATGGGTCCTTTTGAAATTAATTCGCTTTACTTTTGGCCTGTAGTGTGTTTATAATTTTTCTTACTGGCTGCAGACCTGCTCTTGCCTTTCATGTGAGAGCAGAATCAGTGCAGCTTTAAGGGAGGTGAAGCAGAAGTGAGAGGGAAAGGAGGGAGGTCAGGATTTCCCAGGCTGCCAGGGATGGAAACTGGAGTGTTTAGGCTGGCACAGAGGTGCTGCAGGAGGTGAGGTGGAGCTGGGATGAAGGGAACAGCTGTACAGTGCTGTGTGGAGTTTAAGGTTGGACTCGATCTTTGCGGTCTTTTCCAACCTTCAGGATCTTCAGGATTCTATGATTGTCACAAGTTTTTAATGTGAAACCTTAAGTTTTGCTTAAAACTAAGAAATAAAGCTTATTTAGACAAAAAAAAGCTATTTTTTTCTACAAAATATCATCTTAACTTGTCTGAGCTGGAAGATTAATATTTTACTATGTAACCTTAAGTGAATGATTTTAATTAAAAAAAAAAAAAGCAGCAGCTGACTTTGGAGTTTAATTCCAAAATATTTTGAAAGAAAATCCTTTACCATAGGCACATGTAATGTGCCATAGAAGAGAAGATTAGACAGAGAGCTCAACAGGGAGTTTGGAGAAGCAATTACTTTAAGAGTGGGATTTGATGAGTGCAAGGTTGGCAGTCCATGTAATTATGTTAAAATCCAAAGTAACTAAATCACCAGTGGAATTAAATAATCCATTGAAGCTTTTCAGCAGCAGCTACCCCAGAGTGGTGGACTTGGTCAGCATTCAGGCTTGGACTGTTAATTAAAGGTCAGGCAGAGCTGCAGAGAGCACCATGAGCTCATTAAAAGGTGTCACCCAGAAAAGAAGAGTAAATGAACAGAGCTGCTCTCTCTCTCATTTTCCCTGCAAAAGCCAGAGTGTGTTACTACGGAAATCACCTGCCTTTGGAGAACTCTGTTAACTGTGCAGCAGTTTTTGCTTTGACAGGATGTGATGTTCGTGGCAGACACAGCAAATGCCATCCTGAACTCCCTCCAGGACAAGTCTCCCAACGTCCGTGCCAAGGCAGCCTGGTCCCTGGGCAACCTCACTGACACCCTGATCATCAACATGTAGGTGGCATCTCCCTGCCCCTGTCCCAAAGTGTCACACAGCCCACACTTACTGCTCTGCAAGGGGACACGGCCTCAGGCTGTGCCAGGAGAGCTCCAGCTTGGACAATCAGGAGCAATTTCTTCGTGGAAAGGGTGGTCAGGCATTGGAAGGAGCTGCTCAGGGAGGTTTGGAGTCTCCATCCCTGCAGGTGTCCAGGGAAGGACTGGATGTGGCACTCTGGGCTGGGGACAAGATGGGGGTCAGGCACAGCTTGGACTCGATGCTCTGGGAGGGCTTTCCCAACCAAGATAATTCTGTGATGCTGGACATCAAAAAAAGCTGAAATTGGGCTCGGATCCTTCTTTTCAAGCACTCCTCTGCCTGTGTGTCTGCCAGTGTGTGACACTGTTTAAGTATCCTGTATCCATGTGGGGCACCTTCCACTATCCCAGGGTGCTCCAAGCCCTGTTCAGCCTGGCCTTGGACACTTCCAGGGATGGGGCTGCCACAGCTTCTCTGGGCACCCTCACAGGGAAAAGGTTTTTTAATATTTGTTCTAAACCTACTCAGTTTGAAGCCAACCCCCCTTGTCCTGTCACTGTAAAGAGACTCTCTCTGTATCTCAAGTTTACTTCTCAGTTTTCCATTTCTTGTGTGTTGCTTGGTGTAATTACATGGTTCCTTTACTTTCAACATAACACAGAAGTAAAATTAATAAATATTTAACCCTTCCTCAAGCCAGAGACTGAGGGAAGCCCAACCTACTGTTACATTTTTAACAGGAAAATAGTTATCATATATTCCTGCTACAGAATTACCCCTGAGCAATTCCCTGCCCTCTGTTTTTTATTACAGACTTAACCATTGCTAACCAGCTTTCTTGCATTGATAGTTTGGTTTTAAATTAATAAACATAGTGGTCACATGCAGAAAGGTCTGCCTTACATATTAGCCTTGTAAAGAGTGAAGGTTGTTTGTTGATGGGCCTTTATAAAGGGTGGTATCACATCTTTGGGGATGGAAGCAGCCGAGCTGGGGGTTCACAGGGTGATTCTCCTGCCAGGGAGACCATGGGACAAAGCTTCCAGGAGGAACTTTCTGATCTCCTGCTGCTGAAATTGCTGCGCTCTGCAACGGAAGCATCCAAGGACAGGGACAAGGTAAGGCTGAGGGGAAGGAGGGTGGAGTTGGTGTTGTTAACTCCTGCATTTAAAAAAAGAAAAAAAGGAAGAACCACCAGCTACTTTAGGTCTCTTTGCCCCAACGTTTGGGGGGAGCTGCAGCTCAGGTCCTCCCCTTGGGCTGGTGTTCAGAGGTTTCCTGAGGTGTTTGAATTGCAGGGAATTTCACTGGGCTTTCCCACAGTTTTTGGTTTGGTTTGTGGCCATTGCTGAGAATGATCTTTCTGGTCATCAGAATGATCTTCTGGCATTTAGGAAGACACAGTGTGATTCCAGCTGTGCTCCTTGCTGCCTCTGAGCTGATTTCACAGCAGGCTCGACGAGACCTGCCAACAACCCAAAAACTGAGGAGGTTTTTGTGTGTTCCAGGTGAAGAGCAACGCCGTGCGTGCCCTTGGGAACGTGCTGCATTTCCTGCAGCCCTGCCACGTGGCCAACCCCAGGTTCAGGGAGGCCATCGAGGAGTCCCTGCAGGCCCTGATTGCCACGGTGGGCAGCGAGGCCACCATGAAGGTGCGCTGGAACGCGTGCTACGCGCTGGGCAACGTGTTCAAGAACCCTGCCCTGCCCCTCGGTGAGAGCCTGTGCCCTGCCTCAGCTCCTGGGGGGCTGGTCACATCATCTCTGGTGTTAATGGGGTGGAGAAGAAGGGGGGAAGCCAAAAGAGCTGAGTCACAGCTTTCCCAGGGCTCTTCCCAGGCTCAGCTCCTGCCACCAGTGCAGGTGCTGCTGTGTAGCTGCTGTGTAGCTGCTGTGTTCAGCTGGATCTGTCGTGTAAGGAGAGAGTGTGAGGGTGGGATTAGAGATGTGAATAAATGCCAAAAGTCCTCTTGTAAAACTTGAGGAGATTAACTGGTTTAACTAATATTTCATTTCAAATGATTCTCTCATTTAAACCACAGTAAATTCAATAAGTGTCAGTCCATTAAATATTCAGGAGGCATTTATAGTTTTGCATATTTTGGCTGATTAATAAGGGGTTTTTTTTGGTTTTTTTTTTTCAGGAGAGGCTCCTTGGGCCACACAAGCTTTCAGTGCCCTCTCCTCTGTAGTCAAGTCCTGCAAGAACTTCAAAGTGCGGATCAAGTCAGCCATGGCGCTGTCCATCCCCAGCAGGAGGGAGTGCTACGGCTCCACGGAGCAGTTCTGCCAGATCTGGAGTGCCTTGGTGGTGGCCCTGCAGAGGAGCGAGGACACCGAGGACTTCCTGGAGTTCAAGTACAGCTCCAGCCTCAGGAGCCAGATCTGCCGGGCCCTGCTGCACCTGCTGGGGCTGGCGAGGAGCACGGACCTGCCCCTCATCGGGGGCACCCTCAGGGACCACGGAGAGGCCATCAAACCCTACGTGCTGCAGTACCTGCGCTCCTCGGGGGAGGAGAGCGAAGCGGGAGCGCACCCGGACTCGGGGGAGAGGGAAAGAGGATTGCAGGGAGCCATCGAGCACCTCAGTGGGATAGAGAGAGAGCTGCAGGGCAAGGCCAGGGTGAGAGTGTCCCTGTACCTGGAGGATGTCCTGAGCAACCACACCAATGCCACGGAGCTGACAGAGGCTTGAAGGGAACGCTCGTTCCAGCGACCAAAACTTCCACCAAACTCTGTTCCCTTGCACAGGACATCTGGAGGAGAAGTTTCCTGCTGCTGATACTAAATATTTTATTTCAGACTTTATTAATAATGCCTCTAGGACTACATTTTTATATTATTATTATTATTATTTTTTATTGTTGTGCTTGGTGAACTCTGCCGGGGTTGGTTCGTGCACTTTGCTGTCACGGTGTTGCCACTTGGAAAAACAAACGCCTCTTCCTCCTCTGTGTGTTTTATAAAGCTGCCTGTTCCCTCAGCTTATCTCAAAGCATTTTGTTCCTATTGCTGCAGGATCCAGAATCATGTTTGTAAAGCAGGGGGCTGGAAGAATTTTGTTTTTCAGAGCACTGCAAATGTTGTCACTCTTGTGTTCCTGCCATAAACCCAAATATGCCAATATTTGAAGAATAGCTCAGAGTAAACAGCCTTTGCCTTTACCTGTCTGTGTTCCCCCTGTGGTACACCTGGCCTGTGCCTCCCTGCTGCCTCCACTCATCCTGTCTTCCAAAAAGATCAAAATTCCTTCTTTCCAGGTGGATGGGATCATGCTGCTAAGCCAGAAAATTCAAAGTAGGTTCCCCAAGGCTGGAATTTTGGCTCTTCAGGCACCTCTGTGGGAGGTGCAGTGATGTTCTAACAGCACATGGATTTGTGTCTGGTTCTGGAGTTCTGTCCCCTTCCATTCCTTCCCGCTGCTGTTACTCTGTGTTTGCTCTGTGCTTACTCTGCTGATAGCCAGGGGAGCACTGAGCTCTCTGATGTTGCTGGGGACAAATCAGCAGCTCCAGGAATGAGCAGGGCTCTGGGGCTCTCAGAGTTAAGTGCCTGCTGTCCTAACCCCAGGCTGGATGTTTGAACAGAGCTCAGGGCAAGCCCTGCCTGTCGTAAAACCTCTGGGAGATACAAAATTCATCTGCTTTGTTCTTCCACCCTCGCCGCTGGTCTCAGCAGTGCTGAGAGAATCCGAAACTTCCTGGAGTCATGGAGCCTTTTTCAGGGGATGGATGGGGCCAGTTCTGTGCCAGGAATGATCCTGCTGTACCAGCCTGGTGTGTGTGGTCAGGCTGGGAAAGCCTGGCGTGGAGGCAGAGCTGAGCATCCCTGCTGGGCCCTGTCCTGGCTCTGCTTCAAGTGACACATTTGCACCTCAGCTTCCCTTGCTCCTTTTCTCTCTGGCTGCTGCAGCTGAACCTGAACCCATCTTTGGGCTCCCACACCTGAACCAAGCCTGTTTCTCCACAGCCTTGGGGAAAAATGTGTCCCATGACCACTGAAAGCACAACTGCCTGGATTTCTTTCCCAAAGTTGCTGACATCTCTAGAGCTGCCTCCATCCTGCACCAGCTGGAATGCTGGTGCTGAGGCAGCTGTAGGACTTGGGAACAGGATGTGCCTGAGCTGAGTGGGCTCCAGCAGCCCCATCCAATGTCAGGGTGTTCTCTGAATGGAGGAATCTCTTTCTATTCACCCCAGGAAGCAGATGGGAGCTGCTGTGATTCCCACAGGGCATCCCCCTTTGCTGACCCTCTGGGGACAGAGGGGCGTGTGGCCAGGGTGGAGCAGAGAGGCAGGAGCTGCTTTTTGCTCTGACTGTTGGAACCAGCTCCAGTCAGCATCTTCTGAAGCTGAGATCAACATCTCACCACCTGCCTTCCCTCAGGAGCTGTGTGCCACAGGGGCATTGCTGGGGAGACACACATGGAGGGGATAGGTGTGGACAGGGAGGCCAAATTTCTATGGACAATAAATAAAAAACCTCGTTGTGGGGCCCTGGGTCAGTTATGGGGTTCAGCTGTGCCTGCCCATGGCCCCACAGCTACTTCTGCTGCTGCTGGCTGCCGAGCTGAGGGGGCTGGGGCTGTGCTCTCCTGCCTGATCCCGAGCTCAGTGAGGATTTTACACATCCCTGCAGTGTCAGATGCTCTGTTTGGTGCCTGGCAGAGCAGCGTGGGCTGCGTGTGCCCTGTGCCACCCGTGAGAGCCTCAGGGCTGGACACACCCTCTGTCCTCCAGGGCCCGGTGGGGCACGAGGTGCTCGGGGCTGGGGAAAGGCAGCACCTTCCCCACCCTGGCCAAGGTTTTATTGTACTGCCTCTTTATTGTGGTGTTTACAAGCCAGGCCCTTTATAGGTTTTCCTATGAATAGTTCCAAGGAGAAGGTAATTACCTTATCACATGCAGGATGATTTATAGCCAAGGTGGCAAGGGACATTCAAGCTCCACATCGGCTCCGTTTGAAAGACAATCCTCCTGTTCTTCCGCGGGGTCACTGGGTGGGGAAAACAAAAGGACTTTAGAGCCCGGCCCAATCCCGGCCCGGGGATGTCTCCTGCGGCCGAGCAGCCCCCGAGGAGCGTTTCCCCCGGCCTTGTCGCCCACCTGCAGCCCCGTGGGTGCCCCGGGGGACACCTGCGGTGGTGAGCTCTGCCCTGGGCAGCCCAGCAAGGAGCCAACCCAGCGAGTCACTTACAGCATCCCCGGGGGCTGTTAAACACCCGCACCGAGCGATTTAGATTGTTATTTTGATTTTTAGTTTATTTTTTTCTATCTCTATAAGCGGGGAGCAAAGGCAGTGATTTAGCGGTGACCCTGCGGCTGTTGCTGTCCCTGAGCATCCCAGGGCAGCCGCCTCCGTGTCCGGCGGCCCCGGGAGCGGCCCCGGCCACCGAACCACGAGGTGGCACCACGTCCCCGGGCACGGCGGGCGCGGCCCCGCGGCGACAGCGGCGACAGCGGCGGCTCCGCTCGCTCGTGTCCCCTCGGTGGGGTCCTGGTTGTCCCCTTGGTCCCCTCGCAAGGTGCACGGGGGTCCCGCGACAGGACATGGGTGCCAGCAGCCCGTGCACCCACCGGAGGGTCCCGCGGCTCCCCCAGCCCACGCCGCAGCCCCGGGATCCGAGCGGGTGCGGGCACAGCGCGTTCCCCGTGTGATAAATGGAACATTTTCCCTCCCGATGCTCAGTCACGGGTGGGGCCGGTGGCTTTGGCCCCGGGGATGCGGGAGCTCCCTCCGCGCAGCCCCCGGGGCTGTGGCTCCGGTGTCGGTGACATCGGCCCGTGAGCGATGGGGTGGCGAAGGCAGGGGTGACTTCCAGTGGCGGGGTCAAAGGGAAGAGGCTGATGCTCGGTTCATGCCTGCTGTCTCTGCCATAAAAAATGGCCCCGCGCTATCTCGCAGGCCGTCCCTCCCTGGGGCCCGCTAATTCGGTGATTTTTATCCTGTCTGTTTTCCTTTTCTCCCCCTCGGGCGGCTCCGGGGTCGCCGCTGATGGATGGAGCCGGCAGAGCCCGCACCGAGGAGGCGGCGGCCGGCGAGGGGATTTGGGCACAGCCCGAGCCTCGGTGGCCTGTCCTGGCTGTCACAGCAGCTCCCGCTGCCAGGCCACGCTCTTCCCCGGGGCTGAAGCCTTTGCAGGAGGGATCCCAGCAGGAAGGGTGCGGGGAGGGAGGGAAGGAGTGTGGAATAAACCGTGGGCACCCCAGGGCTCTGGGCACGGCAAGGCCGAGCGGGGATGGGGACAGAGATTCTAAAGGGACTTGGAGAGCCCCGGCAGCAGGATTGTCCCTGGGGTCATGCCTTCTGTGCCACCCCCGGGAAAAGGGAGCCCACGCTGCTCCGGGGGGGTCCTCTGGCTCTCCGGGAGCCCAGACTGGTATTTCAGTCTAGACGTGCTGGCATTTTTTAATTCCAGCAGATTTCCTTGATGGCCCAGCGGTGGAGCAGGGGCACGCTCGGCACGCTGGCACCGTGGCAGCTGCTGGGTGGGGGGTTCCCGTGGGGGCACCGGGGGCACAGCCTGGGCAGGCGACATCCCCAATCCCCGCTCCTGGAGCAGCAGGAAAAACGTTTGCACTGAAATGGGAGGGAAAACTATGTGGAACTTGAAATTCGCCCATAAACCCGGGCTTGCCGGGTGGGAGGGAGGCTTGCCGCATCTTGCTCGGAGCGCTGGCCCAGGAGCAGAGGGCTGCGATGGGCTGGCTGGTTCAACAACCACCGCCGTTCCCGTTCCTGCTGCCCCTGAGCGCTCCCTCTCCGCCGAGGCTGGGCTGGGTAAATGTTCTGGGGGGCGAGCAGCCCGGTGCTGCCGAAAACATCGCTGTGGCTCGGGTCAGTCCCCTCGGCGCTGCCGCCGCTGGGCTGATGCTTTTACCGGGCTGAAGCTTTTACCCAGGCAATGCCTCTCTGCGTGCCACCCATCCCATGGGGACCCATCCCCGACACTGCCGGGGGGACAAAGGCGGCTTTCAGGGCCCCGGCCGTGCTTGGGCGGCCTCGGAGATGTGTGAAATTCGGCTTTGGCCCAGCTCCTTCCTGGGGCGGAACTGTTCTCAGCGAAACCGTCCCCACCACCCGCCCTAATGGCTTTTCTCTGTGCGCCCGCATTAATGAACGCGAGGCCCAGCCTAATCGGGGGGAAGCCATGCAAGTAATTGCTTGAATTTTTAATTCGGGGTTATGATAGGGGAATCAAAGTCACACGGCAGCCGCTGAGGCCGCCCGCGGCTCCGCACCATTGACTCCCGCAATTTGCTTTTGATTTTTGCCCTCCCGGCTCCCCCCACGGCCCGGGGGGGACCCCGCTGGGGGCCGGGGCTGGACCCTCCCAGGGAGGGCACCCGGTGCAGAGAAAGGGACTTGGAGTGGGGGTCTCACCCGCGGCAGGGGCTGGGGTGAGCTGGGCTGTGCCCGTGGGGGGCTCTTGCCACAGGTGGGAAGTTGTTGCCAGTCTTTAATAGAATTTCTTGCTTCAAAACCCCCCTTCCACCTGCACCTCGCTACGCTGCCTGTGGAGAGATGGATTTTACTTTTCTTGGAACTTTTTGAATTTCTCTGGTTCCACTGTGGCAGCTCTTGCACTCAGCCTGGGGAGCCACCAGTGGGGACACTCTAGGCAGAGCACATCTGGTGCCACCATTGTCACACGAAGGGGCAAGTGACACAGACACACACCCATAGCTGTGGGGTGACACGTGGGATTGTGGGGCTGGCCAGGTTTTGGGTCGGGGCCTCCCTGTAGTGCAACTAGGACTCACACCGAAGCTGCCCCAAATTTGGGACCCCTGTCCTCAGGGAGCTCCTGAGCATCCCCTGGGCCTTGGCACCGGCCACGCCGCTTTTGTTTTCCCAGAAAACAACCCCACCTCCGCGCTGGTTCCAGCTCGCTTCCCTCCTCTTTGTCTTAAAATTCATACAGAGTCAGAGGACGCGCGGCAAAGCAGAATGGCATCCGTGCAATGCCTGTCGCTGTGTGGGGACAGCAGGGCCACCCTGCCCGGCACCGGGGTGCCACAGCAACGGGAGGAGCCACAGGGCCGGCGCCACCCCGGCCATCGGGTGGGACAATCCCTGCGGGCACGGGGCAGCCCAGCTCCCCTCGGGGACCCGCTGCCCGCCCGGCTGTGCCCCGTGACCCCGTGTTTGGGGTTCGGGCCGCTGTTGTGGTGTTCCTTGTGCCGCGATCCCACGGGCAGATAGCATTGTTTGCCCTGACACGTAAGCCAGTGACAACCTGCAAGGGCTCTGGCATGGATTCCGAGCGCTCTCCCGGCCTGCCCCGCTCTCTGCGCCTTTTTATAGCCCAGCAGAACTTGTTTTGCTGTGGCAGCCAAGCAGAACCTGAGTGTGAGCTGGAGCTGCGGGGGGACGTGCGTGTGGCTCACGGGGGGTGCTGGGTCACGTCCGCACCCCTGCAGCCCCAAACACCCCCAGAGCGGGGCTCTGCTCCCCACGGCTGCCCAGCTCCAGCCCTCCCCTCCAGAGCAAGGCCTGGGGAGGTTGAGGGAAGCCCCCAGGCTCTGAAAATGTGGGGTTTTGGGGGGACTCAGAGTGGGCTGGGGGCACGCTGCTGAGGAGGGGACGTGGTGGGAAGGCCACCACAGTGCAGAAGGACACATTGCCATGGCCATGGGCAGGGGACAAGCTGAGGTGGTCCTGAGCCCCACTGCCTGTCCCCCTGGCAGAGCAAAGGGACACCGAGCAGCCCCAGAGGGGTCCCACCTGCAGGTGAGGGGCCAGCAGCCCCCCTGTGCCCCCCAGAGCAGCAGAGCCTCGGCACAGGACGGGAGGTGAAGACGGATTATGAAAGTGTTTCTTTGCTTTGCTTTTGAGAAAGGAGAACTTCAAAGGGGCCATTTATCACCAGACAAAGAGAGTCGCGAGTTATTTGCAAAGTGGAAGGGAGAAACATTAATTACCGGCGTGACAGACAAACGCTGCTGCCGGGTGTCCTCCTGCCCACCCTGTGCCCTGTCCCAGCAGGTCCCGGGTGGCTCCTGTCCCTCCCTGTGCCGGCCCCAGCTCCTGCCCCGTCTCCTCCACCTGTGCCAGGGGGACCTGCAGGGCTCTGGGTGCGGGCACTGGGCTGATGGATGTCCCCAGGGCGATGGATGTCCCCAGGGCGATGGATGTCCCCAGGGTGATGGTGTCCCCAGCTTGGGTGCACCCCCATGACTGGAGGGGGTTCCCCGTTGTGTCCCCAGTGCTCACACCTCTGCCAGCCCTGGCCCAGTGCTCCTGTGGGGTGAGACTGGCCATGGTGGACACCAGATGGGGATAAACCCATCCCCTTGGATCCATTCCTGAGCCCCAGAGCATTTGTTCCTGGGTGTGCCCAGGTTCTCGTCCGCTGTGCTCGGAGCAGGGGGCACACACGTGGAAGAAAAGTCATTTCCACACCACAGCCTCGCTCGGTGGCTCGGTGACAGCTTGGACACGTCCCTTCCCTGGGAGCTGGGTGGGTTGTGCAGCACAGACCATTATGGGGCGTCTGTAGGGTGTCTGTGGGGACTGCAGGGGACAGGGACAGCGACAGCAGGGCTCAGCCCAGAGCCGGAGCACCAGACCCCTGCGACTGAGCCTCTCTCCCAGAAGTTCTGCAGAGGGAGGGCCAAGGCTCTGTCCATGATCCGGGAGGGAGAAGACAAGCAGAAAGCTAATTTGCATCCCAAACCAAAGTGCCAGCAGACCTGACTGCCCTGGAGGGTTAAAGTGGCACCTCTGCGGTGTTGGAGGCTGCGAATATCGGGGCGTTGGGGTGTGAGGGCTCCCCGCGGCCCCACTGAGCGAGCCCCAGGCGGGGCGGGCAGCTCTTCCTTTCATGTCTGGTCCCTCCCGAAACCACAGCTTCCCTTCTCCCCGCGCGGGGATCAACCGCGGGTCATATTTAATAAAGGTGGGGATGGGAGAAGGCTTCAAAACATTACATCACCTCGGTGTGGGGGAGGCGGAGGCAGGCAGGGAATGCGAAAATCTCAGCGCAAGTGGGGGCAGAGGAGAAAAAAAATCTCCGTGAGGGGGTTTAATGGTCCTGTTTTTGGTGGGAACTCTCTTGCCCACTGCCCGCGAGGTCAGAGGCGGTGTCTGCACGCGCTCAGGCGTTAAATGAAACTGTAGGGAAAAAATGAGAGGCAGATCCGAAATGCGTAAGCGCGTCCGTGGCAGAAATCCCCCGGCGCTGTGCCCGCCCTGGGGGCTCGCAGGAAAAGTCCCACCAGTGCCACCGTGGCTGCCGTGTCCCCGCTCTGCCCGGTGCCAGGGTGGGCACGAGGCTGGCCCGGCCGGGACAGGGGGGTGCCCTGGCGCCGGGCTCCTGTGCCAGGGACGCAGCCGTGCGGTGCCAGGAGCAAAGTCCCCCGCGCCGGGAGCCGTGCCCGTGGCTGACCCCGCGCTGGCCCCGCAGTCACGGCTGGCACCGATGGCTTTGCTGCCAAGTGGGAGCTGCAGGCTGGCTCAGGGCAAACGCTGCCGGCCCCTCTGTGGTGATGGAGGAGGCTGTAAGGGATTGCCTGGACGAGGCAGTTGCGGTTGGTTTTTCCCTCCTTGTGGACAATGTGAAGGGACGGGCTGCTGGCTCGGCCCCTGCAGTCTCTGAGGTGATGGGGAGCGGGAGGTGAGGCCATTCCAGCCCCGGGAGCCGCCGGCCAATGCGGGCTGGCTGCAAACCAGGTGGCTTCGGAGGCTTGAGGGGCAGAGCAGAGCATGCTCAGATGAGAAGAACCCTCCCGGTGCAGCCGCCCTGCATTCCCAGCCGCAGCCACCTCCCGCTGAAAGCTCGGGCTGATGCTCCCGCCAGGCTGGGGCTGGGAAACTATGTGCTCCCAGCCCCGAGGGGCACCCAGCGGCCCCCCGAGCAGTAATGACCACGCTCTTCTGCTGAGACGAGTTAATGAGCTGTGCCGGACAACGATGGGAAAAGGCCGCTTGCAGCGAGGCTCCTGACATCGCTCCGAGGAGCGGGGCGTGGAGGAAGGGGGAAGAGCAACGGGGTGAGAGAGATGGACCAGAAAACGATATCCACTTCATTAGCCAGGTGGTTCCAAATGTGTGGAAACAGGACAAGGTCCAGGTCACCCACTGTGACAGAACATTATTATCATGCGATGCCATGAAGGCTGTGCAAAGACCAAGTCAAAGCTCACCAGCCCACTTGAAAGGGAAAGGGACCTTCTGGGAACAGGAGCCAGGCTGTTCCCAGGCCGGCGCGGGGTGGGGGTGTCACAGTGTCACAGCCCGTGCCGGGGGGTCTGGGCGCTCAGCCCGGCTCCTGCTCCTCCCTGGCACCTGCAGAGCCTCCCACAAACCGCCCTGGGCAGGAGCCTGTGCAGGGGCAGCGCTGGGAGCACAGCCTGGGGGGCACAGCGGGTGTGGGACACGTCCTGGTGGCGCTGAGTGGCTGCTCGGGGGTGGCAGAGGCTCTGCACGGTCCCTCAGCCCCAGGGGTGGGTGGTTTGGTGTGTCCTGCGTCACCTGGGATCTGGAGAGTTTTGGGGTGATCAGGGACACACTGGGGTGTGAAGGATGGGGTGGGTGCAGGGACCTGGTGGGCGTGTGCCCCTCACCCTCAGAGAGCTGGCACAGGGGCAACACTCACCATAACCTGGTCCCTGCACCCTACAGACTTTTGGGTTCGGGGCACAAAGAGCTGGGGAGCCCCTGACCCTCACACAGAGGATTCACACGGGTGTGAGGGAGCTGCTGCCACCTCCCTGTGCAGCTCAGCACCTGGGGACAGAGCTGGGAATTTGCTTGGCTGGGCCGAGGGCTCCAGGCTGGGAGCCAGGAAGGGGCTTTTTTGGGATTTTCAGTCCTCTCTTCTCTGAGTTGTGCTCAGGCTGCCGTGTTCCCATCACAAACCCTGCGTGGCCATCGTGTGCCCATCCCCAGCCTCCCTCCCAGCACACGGACAGATCTCCTGCTCCCTTTGGTGGCTGATCCCCTGCATCCCCCCCTGCCTGTGGCTCTGCCCGTCCCCCAAAGGGCAGGGGGGCTCCGAGGGTGCTGCTCTGCCATCCTGGCCCCGAGCTGCTGCTGTTCCACGGAGCAGGAATGGTTTTATCGACAGTTCAGCCCCTGCAGCTCCCAACACCCGGCGGGCGCAGGCTGTTCTGAGCCCCGGGGCTTTTCTCTTCCCTTCCATCCCCTGGTTCTGCAGGAAACCAAACTGCCACCAGCTCCCCAGGGTGTTTAACCAAGAGGGGATCCGTGGCCAGAGGTGTCAGGGAGCAGCAGCTGAGCTCCTGAGGGGCTCTGGGGCTGCATTTGGGGTCTGCCATGGGTGCTGGTGGCTGGCAGGATTTTCTGTGCGTTTTCAGATGGACAGGTAACTCTGGGTGCCCTGGAAAGGTCCAAATCTAGGCTGGGAACACTGGGTTTGAAGCTGTTGGCCTTTGCCAGGGCTGCCATGCAGGTGCCAGCCAAGAGCAGCAGGAACTGGAAGTGCTTTGGGCAACTGGGCAGTCATGAGTGGAGATTTCAGGTCTGCCCTCCCCTGAAGGGTCCCAGGCTCCTCTGTGCCCCGCTCTGGGTGTGGTGCTGCCTCTTGTCTTGTGCCTGCTTTGATTTAAGTGAATTCGTTGCTCTTTGGTGCATTCACAGCGATAGGAAAAGCAGTTTTTGTTCAGATCCCAGGGCACATCTTGGATCTCTTCCTCTGCCCATTCCCAAACCTGTTCCCTGCTCCCACCCCTGACTGCTGCCAAGGGTCAACGGGGGCTTCGTGTCCCCTGCCACCCCTGTCCCCACAGTGTCCCCTTTGCTAACTGGGTGTCCTTCCATGTCCTGCACAGCTAAATGGCAGAGTCTGTCCCCAGAACTGCCCCACAGCGGGGCCACGGCCCCCACTTGGGGTAACCCCCGTCTCTGGGGGGCTCCCCTGGACCCTCACAGCCTGTTCCTATTCTTTTCCAAGCTGGGGGCTTGGGCAGCAGGACCCCACACATTCCAGGACACGGGGGGAGAAATCTGCCCTGCGAGACGTGGAGGGGTTCTCAGCTTGGCCCCCTCCCCGCGTGGGCACAGCGCCCGGGGGAGCCGAACCCACCGGGGGTCTTGGCTCGGCCCCGGGGCGCGGGCGGAGGAAGGCGTTCCCTTCCCGGGGTGCGACCGGCACCGAGACCCCCGACGGCCGCCGGGTCCGGGGCGCTCGGAGGCACCGTCCCGTGCGCTCCGTGCCGCCCGGCGCTGCCCCCGCCGCTCCCCCGGTGCCTCCCGCCGGCCGCGAGGCAAAGTCCGCCCCGGCGGGCGCTAAGGGCCGGGCCGAGCCGTGCCGGGCCGGGGCGGGGGCCGGAGGAGAGGCCTTGGCGCTGATTTGCATAAGGTATAATGCCTTATGGTGGCGGTCATGGCTTGGTAGAGCGCGGCCCGCGGCCCGCAGCAGCCGCGGCCGGGGCGGAGCGGGGAGGAGGGAGCGGAGCGGCGGGCGCGCCGCGGCCCCGGGAGGATGGTGTCCCAGCTGAGCGCCCTGCAACGGGAGCTGCTGGGCGCTCTGCTCAGCTCCGGGGCCACCAAGGAGGGGCTGATCCGCGCCCTGGAGGACATGGTGCCCGCCGCCGGCTTCGGCGTCAAGCTGGAGAGCCTTCCGCTGTCTCCCGGCGGGCCCCCCGACGGCAGGGCCGCCCTCCCGCCGCTGGCCAACGGGCACGGCAAGGGCAAGCTCTCGGGCGACGAGGGCTCCGAGGACGGCGACGACTTTGACACGCCGCAGATCCTCCGCGAGCTGCAGTCGCTCAACACGGAGGAGGCCGTGGAGCAGCGGGCAGAGGTGGAGAGGATGATCAGGTACCGGCACCGGGCGCACCCCGCGGAGTACCGGGGTCCGCCCGCAGGCGCTCGCTCCGACGGCCCCGGCCCCGAGCGCCCTGTCCGGGGGTCGTTCCCGGTGTGTCGGACCCGGTGAGGGGTCCCTGCGCTCCCTGCCCGCCCCGCGGTCAGTGCCGGCGCTCCCTGCTCGGTGTGTCCCACCCGGTGGCGGGTCCCGGTGCTCCCTGCCCGCCCCGCGGTCACTCCCGGTGGCGGGTCCCGGTGCTCCCTTTCCCGGCGCTGGCGGGGACCCGAGGGGAGCAGGCAGGGGGAAGCCGGAGCCCGGCGGCCGCGTCCCCCCTCCCCGTCGGGGCTGCCCGTCCCCGGTGGCGGCGGGGCCGGGGGTGCCGGGGCCGTGGGGGCTCGGAGCGGCCGCCGGCTCCGTCCCTCCGCGCCGGCGGCTCAAACATAAACCGCACCACGTGGAGCCCGGGGCGTTATTAATTTATTTCTATAAATCATCAACAGAAAGATACACAAAGGGCCGCGATCAGGGCGATCGGGCCGGCGGGTTATTCATTGCAGGGGCTGTAAAGCGGACCGGCAGCGGGGAAGGAGGAGGGAACCCCCGACGGCGGCGGCTCCGCTCCGGCCCGTCCCGAGATGCGGCTCCGCTCCGAACCGAGCCGGGCCGGCCCGGTCCGAACGGGGCAGCCCCGGGCTCGGAGGGCAGCGCTGCCCCGGCCCGTGGGGACGCGGGCGGCACCGACCCCGCTCCGGAGCCCCGGGGAAGCGGCGGCCGCCGCCTCTCCTGCGGCCGCGGCTCCGGTGTGAACAGGTGGGAGCCCCGCGGGGACACCCCGAGTGCGGCGGGGACACCGCGGGGTCCGTCCGTGTGTCCCCCGCTGGGCGCTGCCGTGCCGGTGCCTGTCACGGTGCCCAGCGCGATGCCCGGAGCGCGGCCCCGGTGCTGCCGCCCGTGTGTGCCCTCTGCCAGCCTGCAGAGCCCGGGGACAGCCCCGACTCTTCCCCCGACACCCCGGGACCTCGGCAGCGACGCGTTCCAGTCCTGCCCCGGCACCAGCAGCGCAGACGGAGCCCTTTGGGGACAGGGTAGTGTCACCCGCGCCTGCCCGGGCTGAGACCCTCCGGGTGCCGAAGGGGCTCCGTGCGAGGGAGGATCCACCGCAGGCCTTTCCCTTTCCTCTGAGCCCTGGGTGCTCCCACCTGTCCCCAGTGCCCTCCTTGCTGGCAACAGCCATGCCCGGGGTGCCCGGGGTGCCGAGCAGGCAGAGCCCCGGGATCGCTGTGCTCCCACAGGTGTTTCTGTGCAAAGTTTGCCTTGGGTGCAAACAAGAGCGGGCACATGTCCCTGAGGAGCCTTTGCAAAGAGCTCGTGTTTGCTCTGAGAGAGGCCTTTGTACTTGGAGAGGGAGCGGGCAGGGGAGCCGGGAGACACCGACTGCAGCCGTGCTTGGGGGCTGGACCCCCTCTTCTCCTGCTCCCCTGGTGTCCCCACCCCAGGAGAAGTGGCACAGAGAGCTCTGGGACAGACACCCCATGGCTCCCTCCCTGCCCCATCCCACCTGCCAGGGCTCACCCAGACCCCAAATAATAAATCCCAGGAGCACCCAGATCCCATCCATGGGCTGGGGACTTCGGGAAAGCCACCAGCCCTGGGGACCCAGCAAAGCCACCCCGAAATGTGTGTGGGGTGCAGGCACAGCTGATCCCCTGGGGTGCGGGGAGATGCTGACCAGGATGTCAATTCTGCAGGGAGCCGGCTTTATAATCCATCTGTATAAATTCTTGGCATATTTCTCTGAGGATGTGGAGTGTATTTACCTGGTTTTGAGGTTGACAAAATGGGTGAGCTGGTCCGGAAATCCCTGGGAAGAGGAACAGGCTTTGCCCCGCGCCTGTGTGTGAGGCTGAATGGGGAAATGGCTCTTCCTCGGGCAGCATTGCTGGCCAGGCTTTGTGGGGCTAATTTTGTGCCAGAAAAACTCACCTTTCCATGATTTTGGTGGAGAAGAATGGTGGAGCCAGGGCTGTAAACTGGTTTTCCAGTATTAGAAAACGCTCCTGGGTTGGGTCGGGGTTTTGGTTTTGTTTGTAAGTGAAGTCCTGTTGAAGATTGGACAATTAATGTTTGTTTTATTTAATTTGGTGACAGAATCAAAGAAAAAGCGCTGGTGTTGACTCAAAAGGTTTTCCTCTCTGGCTTTTTAGGTTACCAAAAAAGAAAGGAAAAAAAAAAGAGGCCAAACAAACACTCAAACGTTTCATTTTGGGTCAAGTCCAAACATTTTGTTTAACATGAAACAAAATGTTTGGGTTTGGTTTCAGGTTGTTTAACCCTTTTGAATACGGTCAAGTTGATTTGTAAAGGAAAAATCACTGCTCAGAAATTAAGAGCTGAATAATTGTTTTGGAAGTGTAAGTGTGAAACACGTTGGAAATGTCAAGGTGAAGCCTTTTTAAAAATAATTAAATGGAGGGAAATTCTGGGACTTTTTTTTTTTTCTTTTGCTAATTCTCGGATATTTTTCCAGCCAAAACATTGCCAAATTTTATTTGAATTCCAAAATCTCTTCTGTAGCCCCCGAGTCACTCGTTTGACATTTCCCAGGTGTGCTCCGATTCAGTGGCTCACGGTTTCACTCTGAGAAAACGCTGCCCTGGGCTCGGTGGTGACCCAAACCGCTCTGAGAAATGATAATGAGCTCTGTTTCATTAACTTGTTATTAATCAGTAATTAGCGGGATCACTTGGGTGACATGAGCCGCTTGTGACAAAGCTCTGCCCGAGCCCCTCCGCTCGGGCTCGGCGGCGGCGGCTTCTCCCGGTGCTGCTGGGAAGGACATTCCCTGCACATCCTTCTCCTTGCTCCCCACCTTCTCCTGGGAACCATCCCATGGAAAGGACCCCCATAAACAGCGGGGTTCCCCTGCCTGGGAGATGCAGGGTTGGGCACAAGCTCAACATTTCCAGGGAGGTTCTGTGGCTCCTTCCCAGGGTGTGACAAAGCCCTGCTTGGCTCTGCTCCGGGACTTTTGCCGTGGATCCAACCAGCTTTGTTTTTGAGCTGCATTCAGGACAAAAAGTAAGAAATCTACTTGTTGGGTTTTTTTTGCTGGTTTTTTTTTTGCCTCCACTTGAGAAGTTGAAGGATCCAAAATAAGAAATGAATTGGGAAAGCAGGCGGACGGGCGTTCCAAGCGCGGCGTTGGGGTATTATGGCATTATTTGAGTGCAGGACTGTGACCAGCTCTGGCCTCACACCGATTTTTCAGTGTTAAAATGCTTCTTTTTAGCCCAGAATAAACCCAGGGGTCTTGGATACAGCACAGGTGTGTCGGCCTGTTCCTCTGCTGTCACATTGGGCACTGATAGAGCCAAAGACCGCAAACAGCATTTGGATTTTCAGCTGTAATTTTATTTGTTCCCTAAATCAGCGTCAGCTACCCCAAGGACATTAAAGTAGTGTGATTTAGAGAAGAGTCATTTACACCTGGCTCCTACAGGAGCCAAATTTAACTGTTTAATAATAATCAGGAATGACTCAAAATTTTTGAGGGCTTTGGTTTCGGTTTTACGTTCGGGGACTCGTTGGGGTTTGTGTGCCTGGTTTGACCTTGGCTCCTCACAGCCTTTCGTGTATGGTCAGTGCGTGCACAGCTGTGCGAGCGAGGGAATAGGGTCACTTTTAGGGGGATATTGAGATTTTTAGATCATTATCCCTGTGGGAATGGAAGGGAGAAGCTCCGCAGCAAGAGCGGCGGGTGGCGTTTGGTGGCCGTGCAGGGGTCAGTGCCGGCCGGCGGCGATCCCGGGGACACGGGGCACAGTGTGGGTCCTGCACCCGTGAGCAGGGGCAGGAAAAGCATCCCCAGCACTGCTCTTTCTTCATTAAGAGACCAGGATGGGCTTCCCATGCCCATCCGTGTGCGTATCCCACTGCGTGTCCGTATCTTCCACGGGAGAAATCGCGCTGAGCGGAGCGGCAGCGCTTCACGGCCGGGCTGTGCCTCTCCATGGAGGAGCTTTGTGGCATTAATGGGACCTTGGTGTGTCCCATCGGGACACTGGGATCCTCTCTGCTTCTCCCTCCCTGGGGGACAGTGGCTGGCAACCCCCAGGGTGGGTGTGAGCCCCCAACCTGCCAGCTCTGGGGTGGACAGGGCTGTTTCGGGGGCTTGGGGAAAAACACACGCTCAAAGGATCTTGTGTCCTTCTGAAACAGTAATAAAAATAATAAAAATAAAAATAATAAAAATAAAAATAATAATAATAATAATAATAATAATAATAATAATAATAATAATAGTACAGGGTTTCCATTATGGGAAGAAGCAGATACTGGGGGCTTTTCCCGGATATTAACTCTTGGTTTCCCTGCCCGCAGCGAGGACCCGTGGCGGGCAGCGAAGATGATCAAGGGGTACATGCAGCAGCACAACATCCCGCAGAGGGAGGTGGTGGATGTCACCGGCCTCAACCAGTCCCACCTCTCCCAGCACCTCAACAAGGGCACCCCCATGAAGACCCAGAAGCGAGCTGCCCTCTACACGTGGTACGTCCGCAAGCAGCGCGAGATCCTCCGCCGTAAGTACCTGTGGGGATGGGGGGGGAAAGGGGGTCCCCGTGTCCCCGTGTCCCCGTGTCCCCGTGTCCCTGTGTCCCTGTGTCCCTGTGTCCCTGTGTCCCTGTGTCCCTGTCCTGCCCCTGGGTACCAGCACAGCCCCCAGACTCCAGCTGTGCAGCATCTCCCCAAAGCAGTTTTCCAAGTAAAGTGAATTTAAGGTGCAGGAAAACTGGGTGAGAGCCCCTTTTGGTGGCAGGGTTCCCCCCGGCTCATCCACGCAGCTGAATTTTTGGATATTTGTATTTGTTAGAGGTGGGAAAGCAATTAATGAATGATGGCTCACAATTAGGTGCTTCTGCCCCTTTCCTTGTTGTTTCTCAGGCTGCTCATTTTTTTTCCAACTAAATACAAAAAATGTAGAGAAAATAAACCCCCCCTGAATTGCTGCTGTCTGTAGCAGAGTTTGGGGCAGTCTGTGCTGTTTAAAATGCAGATAATTTTGACCAAACACACAGACTATTCCTTTGTGCCCCTCTCCCGCTGTTCCCTGCCCTGGGATCTGTCCCATAGCACTCAAAGTGTCCCAAAGCAGCCCCGAGTGGCACTGACACCCCCCAGGAAAGGGCTCTGCCTCCCTCCTCCGAAAGGATGCAACATCCAGCAGACGGGAAGTGCAAAAAAGGCTTTAGCCCCAAATACCATCGCTCTGAAAACACACCTTGAGACGTTAGAGCAAACAGAGCCCGCTCCAGCCTTGCCCTGCATTTCCCTCCCCCGTCACGGGGGGAAAAGCCATTATAAAAAGAGGGAGAATTCCCCTGCAAAACTGGGAATAATAAAACGCTGCCATTAATCTCCCTTTACTGCCGTGGTGACAAGCGCCGGGGCTGAGGCGGCCGCCGAAGGTCACCTCTGGTGCTGCCCGCCCCGGGCACGGGGCTGGCGTCCCACCACGCTGGGATGGGAGTGGGAGGGGAGCAGAGAGGGGCACCCTCTCGGGGGGCTCTGCAGCCGTCCTGCCCAGCTCCTCGCTCGGAAAAATCCTCCCAAAACAAGCGCGGGCTGGCAGGGGCCCTGGCCATGAATATGCATGGCCATAGGCATGCCCTGCACATGCCTCCCCATTAAACAGGGATGGCAATGGGCTGGCCCCTTCCCGGGGTGGGTGGCAGGGAGCACCTGGCTCGCTCCAAAGCCTGCCGTGGGCTCGGGGTGCTGCGGGAGGGGACACGGGGGGGTCACCTCGGCGCGGGACAGTGACTCCGAGCGGCGGCTACAGGCCAGCTCACGTCTGCTCCTTTCTCTTTCAGAGTTCAACCAGACAGTCCAGGGTTGTGGAAATATCACAGACAAAGGCAGTCAGGATCAGCTGCTGTTTCTCTTTCCAGAGTTCAATCAGCAGAACCAGGGGGCTGCCCAGCTCGACGACGCCTGCTCTGAAACCCCCAGCAAGAAGATGCGGCGCAATCGGTTCAAGTGGGGGCCGGCCTCCCAGCAAATCTTGTACCAAGCCTACGAGCGCCAGAAGAACCCTAGCAAGGAGGAGCGTGAGACTCTGGTGGAGGAGTGCAACAGGTAATGGGTGTCCCACACGGCCTGCGCTGCCTCCCCTGCCCCACAGCCTCAGCCTTCCTTCTGAAAGCCACGGGAGATGCCGGGCTCCCGGCTCCCGGCTCGTGGCACGGCTTTGCCGAGCTGCCAGGCCTCTCCTTGCCGTGTTTTCCCCCTCTGGGGCAGACTGAGCTCCGTGCTTGGGCAGAGATGTGATGGGGATGCTGCAAGGATGATGCAGGGATGCAGTGGGGGTACCACAGGGATGCTGTGGCGTTCCAGCAATACCAGAGGGAGCGGGGACGGCCTTTACAGGGGAGCAGGAGGGCTTGTAGGAAGGGCTGGAACCCCCCCAGATTTGCTGTGCTCCCGAGGGCCCTGCTTGCCCCCAGCAGCACCCGTGCTCCAACACTGTCCCCTTGCCCCCGCAGGGCCGAGTGCCTGCAGCGAGGAGTGTCCCCCTCCAAGGCTCACGGGCTGGGCTCCAACCTGGTGACCGAGGTGCGTGTGTACAACTGGTTCGCCAACCGGCGCAAGGAGGAGGCGTTCCGCCAGAAACTGGCCATGGACGCCTACAGCTCGGGCCAGCCCCCGCACAGCATGAACCTGCTGCTGTCCCACGGCTCCCCCCACCACAACCAGCCCAGCGCCTCCCCGCCCAGCAAAATGCCAGGTAAGCCCTCGCTGAAGGTGTGGTGACACAGCTTGGTTGGGGACAGCGATGCTGAGCCGGCGGGGAGAGGATGCTCAGCCCGGTCCCTGCTGCAGGCTCAGGGAGGGATGGGGATGCGGAGGAGCACGTGCTGTCACCGCGGTGTTGTGGCCGCATGGCGAGGGCTGGATTTCCGTCACGCCGAGGATAAATCAGGGTTTGCTTGATTGGTTGAGCTCAAGGGAGTTCCGTGTGGGCTCGGCTGGGCAGGGAGAGGCTGTGCCCAGCAGGGCAGGAGGAGCTGCCCCGTGCCTGCCATGTTGTGCCGGTGCCAATCCCACTGGGGAGCGCTGGTTTTGGGGGTGCACAGGCAGCGCCCGAGGGAAGGTGCGGCAGCGTGTCCTGGCCCTGGAGATACCCCGGGCTGTGTGCGTGACTCTGCACCATCCCCGTGCCACACTGGAGGCAGGTGGATGGAGAAAGCTGCCGGGGCGTGCAGGCTCAGCCCCAGCTCCTCCTCTCCACACCATGGTCCGGCCCCGCCGTGCCCAGCGAGGACTGGGCAGAGCACAACGGAGCTGAGCAGAGCTGCCGAAAACTCCTGGGGGATTGCAGAGGGAGATAGCGCCGTGGGGAGGGGGCTGCACACCGGGGGAGGGGGGCTCATCAGGGCGGGCAGGGGCGAGAGGCATTGTCGGGAGAACAATCCCCATTGTCCCTCACCTGCCCTCTGCAGCCCCCGGCGGGCGGGACAGGGGCTCGGCGCTGCGGGGTCAGCTCGGGGGCCGTGTCCCGGCTGCCCCACGTCCCCTCGGACACTGGCACAGCCCGGCCGGGGAGGCTGGAACCTGCCACCTCCTGGGAATGACCCTGCCTGGCTCCTAACACACACCAGCTCGTTCCAAAGGCAAATCCAAAGGAACCCGAGCGGCGGAGAAGGGCACGGTGCCTGGAGCCGCTGCCAGCGGGTGCCTGGACACCAGCGCTCGGGTGCTGGCAGGCGGTGGCAGCCCCCCGAGGGCTACCCGGGGATGCGGGTGGGCAACTCCCGGCCCTGGGAGGAACCGGCAGCATCCCGGGGACCGGCCAGCGGTGACCAAAATGTGACCCTGCCCCAGGAATGCCCCGCACAATGGCGGGGACGGGGAGGACGTTTGCCCTGCTGTCACCGGCTGATTGCTTACAAGGTGCCCTACAAGCACATTGTCAGCAGAATCAGCTGTTTTCGGTGTCGCGGCGGGCTTTACAATGCCCCACCAGCATGCAGCCCCGCATTGTCACGGCGTTGTCCCCCCGTGCATGCTTAATTGACAATTAAGCCGGGGCTTTGAACGAACCCCGCTGCCTTTGATGTGCCCCCGGGCTGCCAGCGCACATGGGGCACCCCCCGAGAGCCTTTGTTTTCTTCTATTAGGGGACAGCAATTACTGTAACCGCGGGCATTTATCTTGGGGCTGGAGGGCCCTTAAGCCCCAACCTTTATTTTCCCGTCGGAGCGGTGCCAGCAGGGGCCGGCCGGGGCTATAGGGCCGGTGACAGCCCATTGCGAGGGGCTTTTGAGCGGGGCAGGAGTGATGGCTGCGGAGAAAGGCCCCTCCGGAGGGGTCAGGAGGGCTCGGCTGCAGGAATTGCTTGGCAGTCGGTGCTCGTATCCATCCTGAGGAGGAGGAGATGGGCACGGCAAGGGACGCTGCAGGGTTTTAGGGCTGATTTTAGGGCTGATTTGGGGGCAGCGGGTAGGGATGGAGCTCAGCCGTGATTGCTTCAGGGTGCTTGGACCAAGCGGAGTCCGAGAGGCTTCCAGCTCCCAAAACACCGCCGGGTGCATCGCTGCTGGGACCTCCTCCGGGAGATGTTTGGGGTCCTGTTCCTGGTGGGGCACACTCAGAGCTGGCCCCGCTGCCTGGCTGACCCCATCCTGGCTGTCCATGCTGGGATTTGAACTGTCCTTGCCCCGAACGGCGGCGTCTGGGCCGCTCAATGCCTTAACAGCTTAATGACAGCGCTGGGACACTGCCCCAGCCCGGGCCGCCCCCGTGACGTCCCCGGCAGGAAACGATGGGGCTGGAGCTGTGGGGCAGCTGCAAACCTCTCAAACCTCTCCCGTGCCCGTGGACAAAGAGGGATCGCCTCTCCTTGGGACATCAATGGGGTCTTGCAAAAGGGGGAATGACAGCGGGGCAGGGATGAGAGCTGTAAAAGTCAAACATCCTCCGGCCTCTTCTTGGGGATCCATCTGTCAAAGCCCCGAGCTGTAGTTTTTAACTATTTGGAGGTAAATACTTAAAGCCTCTCTATCTCGGAGGCTCCTCTCCGGGGCTGGACTTTTCCCTGACTCTGGGTTTTATCAGCGATCTTGGTTCCCTGTTTGATTTGAAGGTCACTCGGGGCTTTATCTCGGTGCCATGCCGTAGACTCTGGCTTATGCCATTTTTATCTTCAAGAGCCCCGAAGACAATCGGGGCATTGATGAGATTAGGGGAAGCACCGCCCGCCCCCCGCGCCCGCCCTGCATACAAAGGGCTGCCCGCCCTGCAGAGCCCCGGCCCCACGGCCCCAGCCCCACAGCATCCCTGCAGCCTGTCCTGGGGGGCTGCACACCCATGGGGGGCACAGCATCACCCCCAGGCTGTCCTGGGGGGCTCCAGACCCATGGGGGGCACAGCATCACCCCCAGCCTGTCCTGGGGGGCTGCACACCCATGGGGGCACAGCATCACCCCCAGACTGTCCTGGGGGGCTGCACACCCATGGGGGGCACAGCAGCATCCCCAGATTGTCCTGGGGGGCTCCACACCCATGGGGGGCACAGCATCACCCCCAGACTGTCCTGGGGGGCTCCACACCCATGGGGGGCACAGCATCACCCCCAGATTGTCCTGGGGGGCTCCGGACCCATGAGGGGCAGGGTGTGATCCATCCATCCATCCATCCATCCATCCATCCATCCATCCATCCATCCATCCATCCTTCCATCCCTGCTCTGCAAATATCAGAGTAGCAGGGCAATATCAGAGCAATCACATTTATATATACATATATATATTAAATTGCATTACTTATATATATATATACACATTTAGGTATCTCTGTAGATGGAGATAAACATAAAAATAACCCAGTGCCACCCCTGAGATTCTTCCTCAAACCAAAAGGGCAATTAAAGTGCTTTAACTTTCCTTTAGAGAAGAGCCCATCAGCAAACCCTCTCTCCGGGGGTTGCCCAGTTTATACCTGGATCCTTCCCTGGTTCCTTGGGGTGCTGGTTCTGCCCGGGACCCGGTGCCAGCAGTTGTAATATTTTACTGTCGGGCGCACTGTGGGGCTCGGTGGGTACAGTGCACTGTTAGGAGCTTTTCCCTGTTTTATGGGGGTAATTAGAACTTTATGACAGCAGCGAAATGGGAGGGTCCAGTCCCCATAAACGGGTTTATAATGGATATAAAGTATGCACCTCTGTAACTGAGCAAGATTAACACTTTAGGGACAATTTGAGTGGCAGCCCAAAAATCAGAGCTGCCCTCGGCGCTGCCTGGACCTGAATTTTGGGAGGGTGAAATTGTCTCATCAGTGACCTGCCTGTCCATGGTGTCAATGGGTGGAGGAGCATCACCGAGTACAGCATGACCCCAAAAATTGCCTTTCTCACCCCACTTTCACACCCTGGTCCACTCTGGTGGCTGCATCCTGGGGGTCAGGCAGAGTCAGAGCTGTATCCCCGCTGCCACCAGATCACTGATGACTTTTTGGGGTCTCTTTTGGGGTTTGGCATTGCTGGTGAATGTGCAGGACATTGGTGAAGTGTGGGCAGGAGTGCAGCCTGGAGCTGGGGGAAGGGGCAGACACTGGAGGTGGGGATGTGCTGGGGCACGGTGGCAGCAGGGCTCCTGCTCCATGGGAAGGACAGTTAAAAGTACAATGAGATTTATTTAAAAATACAGTTTGCTAACATAAAACATGGCTTAGAGCAGAGCAGAACCAAACTGCTTTGCTGCTTGTGCCTGCCAAAGGCACGGGGCTGGTGTGTTCTGAGAAAATGGCACGAGGTTGTGATGAGAGCAATAAGGAGACTGATCCTTGCCCTAAACTCTAACCCCCTAACCCCAAAAGTCGAGTCAGGAGGATGACTGCGGCCCTCCAGAGAAGTCAGGAGGTGCTGGGGCTGGATGTGGAAAGCTGTGGGTGCACAGGACCCCCCTGCCCTGGGGGCTGTCACGCTGCTGTCCCCATCCATCGGCTGGAGCAGGGTTAAGGCTGCCGGACCCTGCGGCTCGTCTGGGGCAGGGGAGAGCAGTAAAACATTTCACAGGCTGTGCAGCTCAGGGGCCACACAATGGCCTATCCCATAAACAGACTTTTATATCATGGCTGTAGCTCCAGTTAAAAAAAAAAGCCTTGAGGAGGGAAGGCTCCACGGCCAGACCCATTCCCGGTGATCCCCATGCAGGCTCCTGTCCTGAGCTGCCATGGGAAGAGACTGAGGGGGAATAAATCCCTTTGCACAAGGGCTGCTTCCAGCTGCGGAGGCACAGGAGAGCAGCAGGAGAAGCTCTGTGTTGGGCTCTGATGGCTGTCTGAGCCCAGCTCATAAACCCTGCGTGCCAAAGCCCCAGCTCGCTCCGGGAGGAATCCTTCGGTCCTGGTGCAAGCACCGCAGTTGTGGGGGTTCTGTGGGGACATCCCAGAGGCTGTGCTGCCAGGGGAGGGCTGGATCCCAGGGATCAGTGCCTGAAGGAGCTCAGAGGAAGGGCACCCCCATCATCGGGGAGCTGCGTGTGTCACAGCAGTGACAACAGCAACAGTGGCTTCCCGATATTAATGAGATCTGCCCAAATCCAACCCAGCCCCGGGGACACAGAAATAATAACACCCCTCCCATTGTGGGAATGGGGAAAACTCAGTGGGGATATTCCTTCCTAAAGGAAGCCCTGGCAGGAGGCTTCTCCCTGCCCAGCAAACTTCTGAACAGGGTTCTTGGTGGGGCTGGAGAGTGGCACTGCTGTCACCAGCCCCAGAGCCCAACCTCGCTCTCCTGGGGAGAGTTAATCTCCATCAAGACTCTTCATCAAGACACAGAGACTTCAGTGATTTTATCTAGAGACCCAAAATCTCAGTCCCCAGCCTATCAGGGAATCTCGGCGCTGGTTATTGTTCCTCAAACAATCAAAGTCTTGTCCTTGGGGTTGCGAGGAAGAGCTTGAAAATCAGCATTTAACCTCTTGTGTGTTTTAAAGCCAACTTCACAGCTTTGGGTGGCTTGGCTCATGAGTTACCACCCCCTCAGCTGGACAGGGCATGATCTTGCATTTAAAATTGACTTTTTTTTTTTGTTCTTACTGAGCCCAGAGGAGCTTGGAGGCAGCAGAAACTCTGATTTCCTTTGCGAGAGGAGCCGTCTGCGCTCTCCTCTATCTCTCAGATCGCGCCCAGAAGAAAGGGCTTTATTTTATCTCCCCTGCCATTGTTTGAGCAGCGCCGGGATCCCGGCCCAGAGTGAAGCACCCTCTGCACGGGGCCGGGGCCACGGGAGGAATGTGTGTGACAGTGCCCGGGTTGAGTAATGTTTACCCTGTTCACGGCAGGGACGTCCACTCGGGCCGCCAAATATCCACCTGCCAGAGGACATTCTTTTATTATCAGGGATAAAGGGGTTTGCTGGGAAATGATCAGGAACCAGACATGGTGAGGAGATTCCTATCTGTGGGACGTGTTTGGCCAGCTGATGGGGAGAATTCGGAGGCGGTTATGGGGTGACTGTGTTGTGGTTTTGGTGGAGGGTGTGGGTGGGTCTGAGCTGGTTCAAAGCTCCTGGACTCCAGTTATTATTTCTTTGCTTTTCCTCGGTTCAGAGATTAATTTTAGAGTAGCCCTTAGAGCATCCTCACTGAGCCAGCCACAGGCTGAACCTGCCCTGGGAGGGTCATTTTGAGGACTTGTCCCCAATGTCCTCGTGCAGTGGCCAGGGATCACAAGTGGATGATGCTCATGGTGGCTGCCAAGGTGGGCTTTGCCACCACGGTTTTTTTTCCCAGGAAAGCCATGGTTTGTCTGTCCAACATCCACTGCTTCGATCCCAGGGCAGTTCAGTAAACCTGGCTGGGAGCACAGAGCTGGGCTCCTCCTAATAAATGGCTTTTCACCGTAGCTGTCAAGGCAGCCCCGTAAAAGACACTTTTGTTTCCCATGGATTCTCCTCAGTTAATTATTTGTGATCTGTAGATGCCTTTCCATGACACATGGCTGATCATATGGTTATCAGCACGGGGTGCTTTAGCCAAATTAAATATATTTATATAGAAGACCCGTGCTGGGGCCAGATTTCCCTCCAGGGCAGTGCAGGGCTGGGGTCTGCTCCGGGTCTGGTCCTTGTGCCTCGCTGCCCTGTTAATCATACACTTGTGGAGGGGCTGTCGAGAGGGAATCGGATGCAGAAGGGCCTGAAAAAGCAGTGGGAGCTGTGGATCGGGGCAGCTCGGGATGGCTGCGGGGAGCTGGGAGAGCCTCAGAGGGCTGAGCTGGAGGGTGCAGGGTCACTCCCCATGGTCCCCAGGCCGGTGTCCCAGAGCCACGGGGACATGGCAGGAATTAATTCATTTGCAGGACAGGCGTGAACAGTGCCAACGCAATCACGAGGGTGCAGGTGGGCGTGGGGCTCCCTTTCCCCCCGTGGCGTTGGGCGCCGTGGGATTGCAGCTCCAGCCAGAAACTCCTCACTGGAACCCCACGAGATGGGGCCAGGGACAAGCTGGGAAGCGGGGCTGGAGGAAGGGACACGCTTGTCACCGCTCCCGCTCCTGTTTGTCATTCTCGGGTGTCATTCAGGAGCTCGTACACACCTGCATCCTTGTGCTGCGGCGGGGCTGGGGGGTTCGAGGGGATGGCACAGCCCTGGCACAGCCCTGCGGGGTCCGAGGGGATGGCACAGCCCTGGCACAGCTCTGCGGTGCCCGAGGGTGATGGCACAGCTTTGGCACAGCTCTGCGGTGCCCGAGGGTGATGGCACAGCCCTGGCACAGCTCTGCGGTGCCCGAGGGTGATGGCACAGCTTTGGCACAGCTCTGCGGTGCCCGAGGGTGATGGCACAGCCCTGGCACAGCTCTGCGGTGCCCGAGGGTGATGGCACAGCTTTGGCACAGCTCTGCGGTGCCCGAGGGTGATGGCACAGCCCTGGCACAGCTCTGCGGTGCCCGAGGGTGATGGGCTTTGGCACAGCTCTGCGGTGCCCGAGGGTGATGGCACAGCCCTGGCACAGCTCTGCGGTGCCCGAGGGTGATGGCACAGCTTTGGCACAGCTCTGCGGTGCCCGAGGGTGATGGCACAGCCCTGGCACAGCTCTGCGGTGCCCGAGGGTGATGGCACAGCTTTGGCACAGCTCTGCGGTGCCCGAGGGTGATGGCACAGCCCTGGCACAGCTCTGCGGTGCCCGAGGGTGATGGCACAGCTTTGGCACAGCTCTGCGGTGCCCGAGGGTGATGGCACAGCCCTGGCACAGCTCTGCGGGGTCCGAGGGTGATGGCACAGCCCTGGCACAGCTCTGCGGTGCCCGAGGGTGATGGCACAGCCCTGGCACAGCCCTGCGGTGCCCGGGGGTGATGGCACAGCCCTGGCACAGCTCTGCGGGGTCCGAGGGTGATGGCACAGCCCTGGCACAGCTCTGCGGTGCCCGAGGGGATGGCACAGCCCTGGCACAGCTCTGCGGTGCCCAGGGGTGATGGCACAGCCTTGGCACAGCTCTGCGGTGCCCGGGGGTGACGGCAGCGCTCTCGGTGTTTTGCAGGGGTGCGGTACAGCCAGGCGGCGAGCGGCGACGCCGCGTCCTCGGGGGCCATCAGCCACCACGGCAGCGGTGCCATGGTCACCACCAGCCAGGCTGTCCTGCAGCAGGTCTCCCCGGCCAGCCTGGACCCGGGCCACGGTTTGCTCTCTCCCGACGGTAAAATGGTGAGTACACCTGGCCCATTGTGGCGGCGGCGCTGATAAGATAAGAGGGCCCAGCGGGCAGAGCAAACACGCTTTCCCCGGGTTTCACACGCGGCTGGGCTGAACAATGGGACATTGTGGGGGACGAGGGTGCCACTGTCCCCACCGCCCGCCTCCGAGGCGGCGCTCCCGGTGGGACAGGAGTGTTTCCCGAGATGGGTCTGGCACAGGCGGGGGTTCATTGATCGCGGGCTCAACGCGCCGGGTGGATCACTGTTTGCTTTCCCCTGCCCGTGACATGGTATCGATAAAATACCCATTCATTACTTTTTCCCTGAGCCCTCCCGAGTTTGGGAAGAGCTTCCCTTGCGAGCAGGGACCTTCTTGTCCCAGGCGTCACCCCAGGGACTGAAGCTGCTCGTGCTGGCTCTGCCCCCGCAGCTCCGCCTCTCCCATCCCCTTTGCCGTGTCCTTGGGGCTTTGCTGGGCACAGCTGCCAATGTCACCAAGGCAGGAGTGGAGATGGGACATCAGCATCCCTGTGGTGCTGGACACCTCCCCAGGCTGCTGCTGCAGATCCCCAGCACTCGGGGTGCTCCTTCGTGGTACAAAGCCCCAGGAGGAGCGGGTGAAGAAGGGCAAGGAGGGGTTCAGGGGTTCAGGGGTTCAGGCCAGGCCAGGATGGGATGTGACAGCAGAGCACAGCCCGTCCCTGGAGCAGGCTGGCAGAGATTTGCGTGCAGCTGCTGCTTTTCCGGGAGTTTTTTTCCTGCTGAAATCGAAAGTCAAACATGGCACTGGGTGACGGGGCCAAGCCGGTTCCTCCCCGGTTTTCACTTCCATTTTCAGAGGGCTGTCCCTCCTGGGCCATCCCGTCGGTGTCCTGGCGAAGCTGGGTGGCCACGGAGGGGCTCGCTGCCCCTCCCTCAGCTGTGGCACCGTTTCCCTGTGCCTCCCTTCTGGCTGGAGAGGGTCTCCGTGCAGCCCCCCGGGCTCTGGCACTCATCCTGCAAAGCCAAGCGTCCCCTGCCACTCTGGGGGGACACTGCAGAGCGACACCCCAGCCCCTCCAGCCCACTCCCTCTGCCCCAGCACGCCCAGATCGCCTCAGGGACGTGTTGAGCCTCATAACCCTCAGCCTGGAAGCCATAAAATGAGTCAGGGATAAAGGCGGCGGCGGCGGCACCGTGTGCCCAGGGCGGGGGTCCCCAAGGACCAGCACCCCCTGCCAGCTCCTGGGACAGGATCAGAGACCCCTGGGAGGGGCTGGGCAGCACGGGAGAAGGGAAGGGAGCGGATTAAACCGGGAAAAGCCACTTGGTAAAGCGGAAGAGCCCTGCAGGGCTGTCCCCAGCACAGACACTGCCCAGCGCCGTGGGGACCGCGCGGGACCGCGGCTCTGCCAGCTTATCTCCGATCTCTAGGCAGGGCTAGCTGCTGCTTGCAAGTGATTTAACAGAAAAATGCTGTAGGCTGTGGTTTCTAGTAAGTAAACATGTGCCTTTAATGCCCCACATGAAACAAGGAGCTGCCAAGGAAGTCGCTGCGTCTTTCAGGAAAGAAAGCGTTTGTGAGGCTCCGGAGATCCTTGGTGGCTCGCTCTGTCATGCTCCAGTGTTTGCCTCAGCTGTGTTAGTGCCAGAGGGGCTGCCCTGAGGGTCCAGTGCCTGCAGGGCCTTTTCCAGTCATGCACAATGCAGGTGCAGTGCTCTGGGGCTAAACACCCCGTGAGAGGAGCCGGGGCTGCGGGCGAGCAGCGTGTGCTTGCCGGGAGCTGTTTGACTTGTGCAGCCGAGTGTGGTGTAACCCGGCCTTGAAGGCACTTTGAAAGTGGAAAATACCGGATCAGGAAATGTGAGTCACTCCCGGGCTTTGGAATTTATTGATGGATTTGTTTCAATTGCTATCTCCAGCTCACATGTGCAAAATAAACAAGGTGCTCGGGACTGGTGTCCAGAAATGTCACCTGAAGGGCCGCAGGGATGGCTCCGAGTCGCGATCGAGGTCGCTAACGGCAGGGATTAGGGGAAGGTGCAGCAATTAAAGAAATAAAGCACTTAGGTGTGCTGGGGACCAGCTCCAGTCCTTGCAGCACATGCCAAGTGCCTTTGCCTGATCCCTAAACTTTGGCCCGGAACCCCGGGCACCGGCTGTGGCTGTGCACACCCGCCCTGTCTCACCAGCATCCTGCCAGATCGGTGACTGAGATCATCACCACGAGGCCCTTTTAATCTGCTTTCAGTCATTTTCCCTCCCCTTGCCAAGTTTATATGTCCCACTTTCCCCTACAGGTTAGAAGTTAATGAGTGTTGAGAGCTCTCAGCTGTCCCTGAGGGCTGGAGCTTGGACTTGGGGTACAAACCAGCAAAGGCTTGGGATGTGCCCTGTTCCGGTGCCACGCTCCAGTGGAGCTGGAAGCCAGTGCCAGCAAAGTCTTTCCCAATGCTTTTTGCTGTATGTTAACACGAAGTTGAGGTGCTGCGGTCGGGGTCTGCACCCTGGGGCTGTGTGGGGTGAAGCCCCAGTGGGACTGCAGCCTGCTCCCCCCTGAGGAGGGAGCTCTGCTGATGTCCCCAGTGTCCCCAGGAAGGGAGGAGGGGCTGGGGACACTGTGGCTGTGCTCTGACGCTGCCTGTCCTGCCTTGCTCCCGCAGATCTCGGTGTCGGGGGGCGGGCTGCCCCCGGTGAGCACCCTGACCAACATCCACAGCCTGTCCCACCACAACCCGCAGCAGTCCCAGAACCTCATCATGACACCACTCTCAGGAGTCATGGCCATCGCCCAGAGTAAGTGCACCCCGAGCTCAGCTGTCCCCTGCCCCGGGACAGGGAGGGGACACTGCCGGTGCTGACCTCCCGCTCTGCTCTCTCCCTGCTCCAGGTCTGAATACCTCGCAGGCTCAGAGTGTCCCTGTCATCAACAGCGTGGCCGGTGGCCTGGCAGCCCTGCAGCCCGTCCAGTTCTCCCAGCAGCTCCACAGCCCACACCAGCAGCCGCTGATGCAGCAGTCCCCTGGCCACATGTCACAGCAGCCCTTCATGGCCACCGTCACCCAGCTGCAGAACTCACACAGTAAGGGTCGGGAGGAGCTGCAAAGGGCCCTGGAAATGAATTCAGATGGGAAATCAGCTTGTGCTCCCCTCCTGCTCTCCCCTGCCCAAGCTGGCAGCCTTGGCTGCTGCCCCTCTCTCGTGGTTCCAGCCCATGGGATACTCAGGGTGATCACATCCCACCTCATCCCTTCCTTCCCCCACTTCCCCCGTCTGGTCCAGCCACAGCTTCTCAGTCCCCACGGGTTCTGGGGACGAGCTGCTGCCTGAGAATGCAGTGGCTCTTCCCTTGGCTTGCTTTATCTCATCCCTGTCTCCATGCTGCCCGTTCCCATCCCTGGACCTGCTGTAGAGAGGGCTGGGGTGGCTTTTCCCTGACGTGTCCCCCTCCTCCCCGCAGTGTATGCACACAAACAGGAGCCTCCCCAGTATTCCCACACCTCCCGCTTCCCCTCGGCCATGGTGGTGACGGACACCAGCAGCATCAGCACACTCACCAACATGTCTTCCAGTAAGCAGGTGAGGAATGACCCCACAGAAGTGGCTGAGGGGGGTACAGAGTCGGGGAGTGAAGGGGGAGTGGAGCTTTTCCCCCTCTGGACGTGGGGCTGGAGGTGGGAGTAGCAGAGACCCCGTCCTGCTGCCTGTGCTGCACTCCTGTGGGGAGCTGGAGATCCCGGAACAGCCGCTTGCAGGTGGTGTGATGGGGATTTGGGCGATTTTATCTAACACTTGGTGGTGCCAGCCAGGCCCTGTTCATCCCTTGGGCAACTCCATGAGAGTGGGAGCATCCTACTGGGGCTGAGAAGGTAAAACCAAGCAGGCTCTGCTGCCCGTGTCCAGGGGGATCAACCCTGCTTGGAGTCAAGTGGAGTCCAAGGCTCCCCAGCTCCCCCCAACCCATAAACCTTTATCATCTGCCCACTGCAGGTGTAGGGCCGGACTTATCCCGGTTCAAATCAGGTGTGTGAGGTTTTCCTGAGACAATAGGCCCTTTCTGAGAGCCAGCTCTGGGGACTGTGGGAAATATGTGGCCCTTATTGATCGCTAGATAAATAAGAGAGAGCCTTGAACTTGCATTCAGATAAACTTTCTTCCCGAGGTTTGACAGGGGACAGGAAAAAAAATGTCTGCAATGACCACAGAGTAAATACAGAGTAGGATTGCTGTGAGACCCCCCAGCATCGCTGTGAGACCCCTGGCGAGGGTGAAGGAAGGGGCTGCAAAGGGGAGATGAACGGGGAGGGTTTGGGGTGCTTGGGAAGGGGTCAGGAACGCCACCCCCCCGGGGATGCCACTCTGGGCAGGTCTCAGGGTGACCACTGAGGCACGGCCGCCCCTCCGAGCTCCATTTCCTGAGCGCAGCTTTATCGGCCCATCTGCTGCGCGCTCAGCCCGAACTGCCCCTGATTAATCGAGCTCTCCTGCCTTTGATGCCGGGCTGGCCGCGGCAGCCCCGGGACACAGGAAATGTCCCTGGCAGGGAGATAGAGCCCGGCCATCCCCGCTGCCTCCGGGCCCTGCGATCACCCTACCCTGACCAGCGCTGCCCGCGGGGCTGCGGCTCCCGGGGGTTTCTGCCACCGTCACGTTTCTGCACTTTAATTAAAGCAGGAGCAGGTGTCACTGCTCGGGAGGGGGGATATGGGGCCAGGACCCTTCACTTGCGGTGGTGAAGAGGCACCCACCCCCCCATTAGCCCCAATATAGGATATAAACATCCTACAAGCACCGGGGCAGGATCTGAGCCCTGTCCCCAACAGCGAACCCTCCCAGCCCCCAGGGTCTCTTTTCCTACCAACCACTCGATGCCCAGGCTGGAAAAATTTATCTTTGGACAGGGGTTTCTGTCTTGGTGGTCAGCAGTTTCATTAGCCAGAGGTGAATGAAGTGTGGCAGATGCAGCACAGGGGCCCCATAAACGCTGCTCACCCCCCAAATTGCCCAAGTACCTGAATATTTTTGGTGATTTGGGTTTCTGCCATTGGCTGGGGCTACCAGGGGCTGGGCCCTGGCTCCTCCACACTTTGCTGTGGTATAAGGCAGGCAGCCCCCACCAGACCCCAAAATCTGTTCCGTGGTGGAGGTGACTGCTGTGGGTCCTGCCAGGGGGACGGAGCTGGAGGGAGGTCCCTGGTCACCCCCCAGCTGTCCCCTCGCTCTCTGTGGCTCCCTTATCTGATGTTGTTATTAGACCTGCAAGGGGCAAATACCTCCCGGTTCCTCTGACAACGCTTGAGGCCGAGCCACCATGTTTATTACGTTGGCAAACACCTGATAGCCACGGCCAGTCCCTAATGACATGTCACCGGAGGCTCCTGGCGTCTCCTTATCTGCGCCTGACCGTGTTTGCTGTGCGCTCCAGCCCACAAGGTCACCCCCACCCACCCTGGCCCCCGCCCTCCCGGGACTGGGGGGACCCCAGGGATGGAGAGGGATGCAGAAGGGGGCTCTGCAGTGGGATGGATGTGGCAGTGGAGGCTGCTTGGCTCTGTTCCTGGAGGTGAGAGCGATGCTGGGGGACAGGGATGAGCCCCCGGCGCCGCTCCCACCCCAGCTGAGCTCATCCTCACGCCTGGCTGCTCCCGGGCTGCGTGGCACATCTCTGCTACAGCCTGGGCACAAACAGGACCTTTTTTAGTATTATTATTTTTGGGAGGGGGTGGCAATAGCTGGCTAAGAAAGTATTTTCCCACTGCCTCCCCCACGGGGGTGCCAGGGAGGGCTCGGCAGGCCAACACCAAAGCCACGCAGCAGTGCAGGAGGTGCTACCTCCTCCTCCTCCTGCCTCGTTTACCGCCGCTCACTGTGCCGCTCTCTCTCCCTCCGCAGTGTCCCCTGCAAGCCTGGTGATGCTCCACACCTCGCTGCTTTTGCACGCAGCAACGGGATCTTATTTTCCACACCATCCCGCCGGCGAGCTGCGCTCACAGCCCGGGAGTCGCCTGCCAGAGCACAGCCCAGCAGCGAGGAGCCCGACACGGAGCCGGGGCCCGAGGCTCCCGAGCCCGCCGGGGACCAGCCCGGAGCCGCGGAGCCCACCCGGGACCTGCCTCTCCTTCCCTCCACGCAGTGTTTCCACGATGTGTCTTGGGGATTGTTTTGCTGAAGTATTTGCCTTCCAAGAGGCTCTCCCGAGGGACAAGGCACGAGCTGTGCTGGGAACTGGCAGAAGGGGAAGATGGATCATGTTTAAGTTGTACTCCTGCACTCGGCGGACTGAGAGGGGCCGCGGTCTGTTACTTGGCGTTTGGAGGGAGGAATTGCATGTGTTGTTGAACTGAGCCAATTAAACTGTAAATATAGGTACAGTCTGCTCCATCCTCCCCCCTCCCCACTCCTATACATAGAGATTTATATAAAAAAAAAAAAGTAAATTTTGTCCAATGGATGTAAACTACTGTAATTAAGTGCAATTCCCCCATCTGTATATATTGGTCCTGAATATCTTCTCTTTTCTCCTTTTTTTTTTTTTATGGTAAAGGTCAGAGCTGATGATGGTTTTGGTTTTGTATTTCTCTTTTTCCTTTAAATGAGTTAATTCCAATCCTGGGCCTGGCAAGGACCCTGGCCAGGCAGCACTGGGCTCTGCTGTGCAGGAGGACGGGCAGACACGTGTCCCCTGCACGGTGACATCCCACGTGAAGGGAGGGCACAGGGTGAGCTGAGCAGAGCCCTGGCAGGACCTGGATGATCCGTGTGGGGACAACTGTGACCACGAATTAATCTCAATGGACTTCACTGCTTTTGGGGACTCTGAGATGGGCTCTGCTGGGATGGGGAAGGACTCAGCAGCCTGGTGACCACATCCAGCTGCTGGGAAGTGTCAGCAGCTCCCAGGTGAGCCTGGAGCATTTGCTGCCACAGAGTGAACGAGGCCACACGGAATTCTGGTGGGATGTCCCCCTGATGGGATTCAGAGGCTGTCTCCCTGTTCTCCTCCCCCAGGGCACGGATGGGGTTGGGTGCCCAGTTACTGCCTCATCTCCTGCCCAGTAAATGGCCAGTACAGGTGTTTTCTTTCCGCCTTCAGCAGTTGATGATGAGCCTTGTTGGCTCCACCCTTAGCAGTGCACAGGGTGCTCTGGTCCTCGTGGTGCCCTGGATGGATGGATGGATGGATGGATGGATGGATGGATGGATGGAACCTGGGCTGTGCTGAGAATGCTCCAGCTGCTGCCCTGTCTCACACCTGGATGGAAAGCTCTGCACAAAGATCTCCAGCTTGTGAAAGATCCCAGGGCACGTCCAGCCCTTCAGGCACCCACTGAGGACACACAGCAGAGCCCTGGAGGAGTTGGGGTGCCCAAGTCCTGCCTCCCAAAGCCATGGAAGCTGTTCAAGGCATCCTCTGCCCTCTGTGAGACACAGACTCCTCCCTACCTGCTCCCCTCTGTCAATGGATCCCAGTTGTGCTGATTTTTCATTAACTTTGTGGCATGTGCCAACTGCTGAGATGGATTTAGAGAGGTGGACAGCAACAGAGGAGCCCATGGACAGATAACCATGCTAAGCAGGAGGACCCTGGATGCTCTTTTTGGGCTGAGAAAGGCTCTTTGAGTCAGTTGTCTGGCACGGTGGGACCCTCACCCTCGCTGGGACTGACAGGAGCTGCCCCACGGCGAAGAAGTCATCAGGAACTTGGAGGCCAATATTCAGAATTATATTTAATTTAATGTATACCATAATTAAACACCATTTCTTCTGAGTCCTTGCTGCTGCGTGGTCTGTGAGTTCCACAGTGATCATCCACAGTGGTGGTTTGGCAGAGGTGGGGCTGACAGGGACACAGGCTGGTGGCACGTCCCTCCTGCTGTCCCCTGCAATGACCTCTCCATTTAAACCTGCCTGGATGTGGGGAGCCCAGTGTTTCCTGTGAACCCCCAGGCACCAGCCAGGAATCGCAGGAGACTTTTGGAGGTGGGGACACCCCTGTCCTCACCCTCCTAAAGATGCCCTAATGATGCTGCCCTTAGGGTTCCTCCCTCATCCTCTGCTAACTTTAGCAGCCCAGTGCTGAGCAAACCAATTGGGAGGGGAGATTTGGCCAATTAGGCCAAAGCCAAGCCCCATCCGCTTTGGATGCTGAGCCCCTGGGTCGGTGCAGCCCGAGGGGGAGGCGGCAGGGTGTGCTCTAGGGGCTGGAAAGCTTTTGAAGATCCTTGAGTGCGGAGAGCTAACAGAGCTGAGTGACTCTGGGCACAGGGGAGAAGGGTGGAACCTTTTTGAAGTTAATGGCAATGTGCAGTAATGTGAAGCTTTCCCTGGCTGATGCAAATCCAGGTGGAATTGGCCCTGCAGAGGGAGGAATGGACAATCCAGTGGGAAGCAGGTGGGAGAAGGAGGCACGGGACCTGCTGCAGCTGAGCTGATGCAGAACCTTTTGGGGCTGGATTTCTGCATGTGCTGTAGGAGAGTTCCAGACTGAAAGGATGGAGCTCGGGGCATGAAGAACCCTTTGGTAACTGGTCCAGGGTCAGTGCTGCTCTCCAGACAGCTCTGCAGAGAAGGTAAGGGAAAACCTCAGGAAAAGGAGGTTTTGAGAATCGACCCCACCAGAGAGGGATGTGGTGAAAGAAGAGGGGACAGAGCCAAAAAAAACCGGGGGAAAAGGGCAGAGGATACATCCAAATGAAGACACAGATGGAGCAGGTGACTCCCACGGAGCAGAGTGTGATGAAGCAGACAGGATAAAGTCAATAATGAGAGTAGAACAAATGACTAATAACAGATGGTACTTTCCCCAGAGGTGTGGGTTTATGAAGTTGCTCAACAATGTGTTGTGTGCTGTCACTTCCCATCCCCGGGCAGCAGGATCTGGGAAGGGGGGAAGCAGGACAGGTTGCTGAGGATGCTGTGGGGAGAAAGCTTCCTCTGATTTTGAGTTAACCTCTGGCTGAGGAAACCTCTCTGGATGTTAAATATCACACAGAACTCCTCAGAGCAGCCTCTGCAGCAGCTGGGCTGGGGCTGGGGCTGGGACTGTCCCTGGCCAGACCTCACCTTGCTGGGAGAAGCCCTGGGTGGGGTGTTTGCTCCCAGAGGTGCCCTGGCTGCCTCATTAAATTGCTGGAAAATGCGGTGTCATGTCAAATGAAGCTCCTGGAAGATACTTTTTTTCCTCCTGTTGCTGTCGGGCACGTGGTGTTCGTGTGTGATGAGGTTGTTGTGGAGCAAAGAAACCAGCAGAACCATGACAAAGTTCATTTATGACCAATACAGTTTTACAGGGCCCAGTGATTGTTTTACAGTTCAAAGCTGCTCCTAAGGGAATTCCTTGCACGTGAGGATCCACAGGCTGCCACGAGGCTTTAGCAGAGTCTCTTCATGAGAGCTGCAGCCTCCTTCATAGACACAGGGACAAAGCTGCCTTTAATTTACAGCGCAGGTGTGGGTACAAAGGAAAAATCCCCCAAATCCCAGCGCTGCCAAGGCACCAGCTGTGGCCAGGGCTGGTGGGGGTCTGTGTGACACGAGGACCTGCTCCACCCATGGAGGAGACACCCAAAACTCGCTGTGTTTTCATTCTCCTTCCCCAGTCCGTGGGCTGAGTATCAGGGGAAGAGCACAGGGAAGCCTGAGGTGTACAGAGGTGGGCTGGGAAGGGCTGGGCAGGAGCGTGACCTCTCCTTCACCTCCAGGGAGAGCACAGCAGTGACAGCTGCCTCGATGGGTAAATCCCATGCCCTGACCGCCTCCTGTTTGTGCTGCCAGCGCTGCCAGCGAAGTCACTGGGTCACAACCAGGTGAGCCACCCTCGCTGCCTGCCCCAGAGCCACGACAGGCCTTTCAAACCCTGAGCACCAGCCCTGTGGTCAGCCTCGGAGCTGGGCTCCTTGGGCTTATCATCTCTGCCACTGCGGGAGGAACTGAGCCAGGGAAACCCTGGCCAGGGCTGAGCTCTAGGGGCCTGGTGCTGTCCCTGTCCCCAGGGCAGTGCTGGGGCTCAGCCACCATCGCAGGCCCCTGGTGCTGGCTGGGCTGAAGCCAGTCCGGCTCACAACAAGCAGCTGGATCGCTGAGGAGGCCCCGGGTCATCCCTGTGATCTGCCGGCCACGAAGGCACGGATCGGCCTCTCCAGGGCCACCAAAGAGCGCTGTCAGTGACTCTAAATCGCCTCTCGGAGTGCGCGCACACCAAAGGAAGGCACAGTTGCACAACAGCACCGCTCTCACACCGGGCTTTGCAGACCCGTTCTGCCAGTCCGGCCAGATGGCCGGATCTGCCGGGAATGCCAGCAGGACAGCCAGCAGCGGCAGCAGCAGCAGCAGCAGTGCGGGGCTGTGCGGGGCTGGGCTGAGCTGCCCTGCGCTCCCTGCGCTCCCGGCCAGGTCCCTGGGGACAGCATTGTCACCCCCGCGCTCTGCAAACACGCTCAGCCTTTGAAGCCTTTGGTGGGGCTGCTGGCGGAGTTGGCGGAGCACACACAGAGGAATGCAGAGGGTGCCTGCTGGCGAGGCCGGGCGGCTCTCGGGCGGTGCCAGCTCCCGCTGCGGTGTGGCCGGGGCAGGGACGCGGAGCCGGAGCGATCCCCGTGCCGGGTGTGCGGCGCTGATCCCGTCTCCCTGGCTGATGGGGCGTCCGTGATGTGCTCGCAGCAGATCTTCACCGGCCCGTGAACAGCTTTGATGGGGGCAGAGATGTGAGTCAGGAGGACCAGCAGGACGGCCCTGGAACGGTTCGCTGTCCTGAACCACTGCGCTGCACCCAAACACTTCAGAAGGCACTCAGCATCCAGAGAAAACCTCTCTGCCCGCTCCAGTGCGTCTCCGATTGTTCTGTGCTGCCGTGCCATGGCCCGGGCTCCCCGCAGCAGGCAGGCATCATTGAATCCTGGAGGATCCTTTTCCCCTACTGGAGCCCCGAGGCAAAGGAGCGGCACAAAGGGAGCGGGGAGAGACTCTGTACCAGGGAGAAAAAAGTCAAAAAACTCAAATGTGCCCTCGAGTTGTCCTGTCCCAGTGTAGGCGTATTGCAGAGCTGTGGAAAAACTGAGCCTCAGGCAATTTACGCTGTCTTCTAATTCAAGGAACTTTGATTTTGCTTTTCTACTCAGCAAAATTAATTCTCCTGTCTGTAATTAATATGCTGCTCAAATGGATTCTTAATTACAGATAAATCACAAATCAACACACTCAACTGTTGTGCTTTTCAAGTAATAAAACAGATCATTTGTCTTCCTCAGATGAACAGAGCCCAACCATTTCCCCCTTTATGAAGAATTCATTTGCCTTAGAAAGAAAGTCTTTAAAAAAACATTGCAAGGATTTCTTGAATAGGGGATCAAAGCTCCCACACCGCTGGAAACCATTTTTTGCTAAATAAGATGTGAGTAAAGGGGGGAAAAAGTAAAAGTTTTTTTTTAGTAGTGGTTGGGATTACAACACCCTCGGGAGGGACGAGGACGTGGGGTCAAGGAGTGGTGACCAGGTTAGCAACACAGGGAACAGAAGGGCAGGACAAAGGAACAGAAAGTGGAAATGGACAGCTGAATGGGGACGCATGTTTCTGTGCTGCAAGAGAATGGGTGCTACATCAATTCATACTGAGAGCTGAGGGCTGGGGGCCTGTTAATGGATGGGGGGACACAGCAGGGGCCAGGGGTCAGCAGAGCTCATTGACTGTGATGTGCATATTGGTGATGATGAGGAGGCAGCAGGGCAGGGCAGGGCGTGGGGGGACACGTGCAAAGTGTCCTGTGACTCCTGCTCACACCTGTGGGACAGGTGGGCACACACACACACACACAGAGTGCTGGCTGAGCCGGATTTCTCCAAGCTGCAGGTAAGGAGCTGGGGCCTGGGTGTGAGTGTGACAGAATAAAGGCACTCACCTGATTTGCTTTGCCATCTCACGGGGTTTTATTTCAGTTGATGCCCCCTCAGCCTGGCACAGGAGGGTGTTTCCTGTTTGCTGTGGTGCTGCTGGAGTGGGAACTCGGCTCTGTGCTTTCCTTTACAGGTTTGGATCAGTGACAGGGAACAAACTGAAGCATCCTTTGCCTTGTGGGGCTTCTGCTGAAAAAAATCCCTAAGAGAGGCCTTTCCCTGCAAGGCTTTAGATCAGAGCAGGGGCAAGAGAGTGACAAGAGCCCCAGCAGCTCCAGAGGGTGGCCAGGGCTGGGACAGGCTCCAGAGGGTGGCCAGGGCTGGGACAGGCTCCAGAGGGTGGCCAGGGCACTGCCCAGGCTCCAGAGGGTGGCCAGAACTGGGACAGGCTCCAGAGGGTGGCCAGGACTGGGACAGGCTCCAGAGGGTGGTCAGGACTGGGACAGGCTCCAGAGGGTGGCCAGGGCACTGCCCAGGCTGCCCAGGGAATGGTCAGTGCCCCAAGGCTGCCAGAGCTCCATTTGGACAGTGCTCTCTCTCAGGGTGGGGTTGTTGGGGTGTCTGTGAGGACCAGGGGCTGCACTGGCTGATCCCTGTGGGTCCCAGCTCAGGATATTCCATGTTCCCCCACTCCTGCTTTTCTGCCCTGGGAAGCAGAGCTGCTCACCGCTGACACAAAGGGATTTCCCTTTTCAGAATATTCCCTGCTTTTCCCACTCCTGAACCTGCCAGCAGCATCCCTCGCTGAGTGATGGGCGCAGGAGATGATTTATAGTTCTTTGTTACACAAATGCCTCCACATTCTTCCCGTTCTCTTGCAGCAACCATTCGTCACTGCTGCCAGCAGCAAAGCACAGCCTCAGCCTGGGAACTGCACCGAGGATGTGGAGCTGGGCCTTTATTCACTGTAAATACACAGCTGGGGACACAGGAAGGGGAATTGTCACCGCTCTGCACCCAGGTGCCCGCGTCTGCTCCCACCCCTTTGCTGGGAAGTGAAAATCTGGCAATGAAAAAGCACCATAAATATAAATCAGGCAGAGAAGGGCAGAGGGGAGGATCAGCTTTACTCCATTTTTCATCTCAGAGTTTGTTATTAAAGTGGTGAATGTTACAGGAGGAACAGCCACGGCCTGTATGTCTTAGAGCTCTTGGATTTCAGCAATGTAAACCTTTAGCCCTTGAGACTTTTATTACATTAGACAGTTTCTGTTGCTGCTAATTAGATTTCTGTTTGCTTTCCTTCATGAACAACCAGGAAAAATCTCCATTGTTTGATCTGATAGAGAGTACTAGATTTACCTGCGCTATTGGATCTCACAGTTTATCATAATGAATAAATACATTAATTAAATAAATCCTGATCTTAATCTGGGCAAACTTTCTTGAATGCCCTGAGGAGCTCAGCCAGTTGCTGGGTTGCTCCTGCCATGGCCTGAGGCTGGACTGTGTTGGTATAAACCAAGGATTAAGCAGCGGTTGTGCACAGGGCAGCACCAACATCCTCCTGTCGGCTCCTTCCCGGACTCCAGGAGTGCAGCAGAGCTGGAAGGGGGCAGAGGGAGGCACCCCAGCCGCCCAGGGGACGGGACCCTCCCTCGGTATCCTCGTGCTGTCGCGACACCGCTCCCATCTCCGCGGCCTCTGCCGGGCCTGCTGCGGCCTAGCCAAGCCTGGCCCCGCTGTTACCATGGTAACGAGCCGCCATGCCGGCCCCGCGGGGCGGTTGCCATGGTAACGAGCCGCCATGCCCGGTTGCCATGGCAGCCGGCCGCTCCCGCCGGAAGTGATCCCCGGTTCCGGCGGCGGCGCGGGGGATGCTGGGAGAGAGGCAGCATGGAGACCCACGAGCTGTTCCGGCGCTTGGGGGCCGGCGCTCGCTTTGACGTGCGGCGCTTCGGGCTGGACGCGCGGCGCTTCGGGGTGCGGGGACACCGGGGGGAGGGCTCGGCGAGCGGCCCCTGCGCGGTTCAGGCTCCGGAGCCTCGTCCCTCCCGCCCGCGGCGCTGAGGAGCGGCGGCCCGGCCATGGCGGCTCATCCTTCTCCGTGTTCTCCCGCAGGTGGTGAAAGGGAGCCGCGGCAGCGTCTCGCTGGAGAGCCTCGACTTCTTCGGGAACAAGGAGGGAGCCCCTCAGGGCTGTGCCGAGGAGGGCTGGGGGCTCGCGGGGGGTGAAGAGGAGGTGAAGCAGCAGAAGGATGGAGCAGGGAAAAACGATGGAGAGGCGGCAGGAAAGAGGAAAAGAACGGCAGAAAGCAGCGAAAGGAAAAGGAAAAAGAAAAAGACACGAGGTATTTGTACACACACGTGTGTATCCCTGGCAGAACCATCAGAGAGTCCCAGAGTGGTTTGCGTTGGAAGGGACCTTAAAGCACTTCCAGTTCTGGGTTCCTTGGCTGGGCTGGCTCGGAGCTGAGCCAGTAACTGGGCCAAGATTCAGTGCTGAGACCCGGGGTTGTGGTTGCCATCCTTCTGGAGTCTTTGTTAGTTTTATTGAGAGTGAGAGACAAAAGGTTCTGAGACTTTTTTTTTTGCCTCCAAATAATTCCTTTTTACTAAAGGAATTTTCAATTTGTTTGCAACTTCCAGGAGCAGCACCAATGCCAGAGCTGTCAGAAAACAATGGAATAAAGTGGATGTCCTCTCTGGAAGCCAAATTTGAAGATGCCAAAGACAAAAAACCCACTGCAGAGAAGCTTGAACGCTTGAGGAGGGAAAAGGTGGGACCAGGGAATTGTGATTGAGCAGCAGCTTCCTGCCATTTGAGCTGAAAATTCAGTTGTTTTGTGGTGATTCCTCTTGGGAGGAGGGAGACTGAGTGTGGGGGAAAGTTTAGGGCAGATTTTAAGAGGAAAAAAGAAGGAGTTTGTGTTTTGCCTTGCAGATAAATCGCTTCAGGAACCAGCACAGGATCAACGTTCAGGGCACAGATCTCCCTGACCCCATGCCACCTTTGAGCAGCTCCAGAGGGAGTACAAAGTGCACCCCAAAATCATGGAGAACATCCAGGCTGCAGGCTTCCACATCCCCACCCCCATCCAGATGCAGGCAATCCCTGTCATGCTGCATGTGAGTTCTCTGGGATCTGGGGATCCTGCCTAAATTTGGGCTGCATCTGTGGCAGTTTTAAAGCCAGATCAACTGCATCAGGATTGAAAGCTTGGCTCTTACATTTTTCCTCATCTGTGTTTCTCCTAAAGTGTTTTGGGTCAGTTTGCAGCATTGATATTTATGGGGAATGCAATTTTTACTCCTTTTAATTTTCCTACTGAAAAAAAAAAATTGTTGTTTTTTCTTACAGGCTCGGGAGCTTCTGGCTTCAGCTCCTACTGGGTCTGGAAAAACTCTGGCGTTTTGTATCCCCCTCCTAACACACCTGAAACAACCCAGGAACAAAGGATTCAGGGCTCTGATCATATCCCCCACCCGAGAACTCGCCAGCCAGGTGTGTGCTGAGGGAATCTCTCACTGATGGGCTCCAGTGCTTTCACTCTGCATCAGCAGAACAGCACCTTAGTGAAGATTTTTTTCCTTTATTGCCTTCACCTATCAGAGAAAGCTGATTTAAATGTTTCTTTAAAGTCTTTTGACTCCTGTGAAGTAGGTACATGTCTATTATCTGAGTCTAATCTAAATGATTAGATTAGAGGCTCGAGATTCTTTGATCATATTTTAAACTGCCCGATGCTCAGGTGCTCTTAAAACCTCCTTTCCTCCTTGAGATTGCCACGAGAGGTTTATCTGTTTGTCCCAAACTCAGAATTCCAAGGAATAACTTTATAACAAAGCTGTGTTGTTAAAATGAAATAAAAATGACAGGGTTTTTTTGGGCAGTTTTTATTCGTGTGAGAGAGGGAGCCACATATGCTGGTGAAGTGAGTAATGCCTGTGAGAGAGCTGCATTTTGTTATGGCAGGGAAAGCAGAGAGCTTTGTCTTAACACTGAAATCAGGGTGGGGTTTGAGGCTCTGTGTTCAGGATTAGGTTTGCTCAGAGAAGCTGTGGCTGCTCCATCCCTGGCAGTGTCCAAGGACAGGGCTTGGAGCAGCCTGGGATGGTGGAAGGTGCCATGGCACTGGATGAGCTTCCATGTCCCTTCCAACCCAAACCATTCCATGATTCCATGATTGTCAGCAGTTTTTTGGTGAGGAATCTCATCAGCTGAGTTTGAAACTCCAATCTGTGCTGCCCTTTCAGACCCACAGGGAGCTGGTGAAGCTGGCGGAGGGCACAGGCTTCAGAATCCACATGATCCACAAGGCAGCTGAGGCAGCCAAGAAGTTTGGGCCCAAGTCTTCCAAGAAATTTGGTAACTGTTCTAATGACTGAAATGCTCCTGAAAAATTAAAAAAATGTGTCACTGAGCTTCCTCTTTGGGCTGTGTGGTTTTAAGGGAAGAAATGGGAAGTGAGCCTGACACGGACTCTGCTGAATTGTACCTCTGGCAGGTTGGGTTGGAGCTGGTGTTTCTCAGGGCTCTGTTTGTGTCTTTTTTGACATTTTGCTTCTTTTCTTTTAAAGATATCCTGGTTACCACTCCCAACAGACTCATTTACTTGCTGAAAGAAGATCCTCCAGCAATAGACTTGACCAGGTATGCGAGTCAGTTCCAAATGTGCTTTGTGCCACTCAAAAGTGGCTCTCCTGAAAACCAAACCTCCCTGTTCCCAGCGTGGAGTGGCTGGTGGTGGACGAGTCAGACAAGCTGTTTGAGGATGGGAAGGCAGGGTTCCGGGACCAGCTGGCTTCCATCTTCCTGGCATGCACCTCCCACCTGGTCAGGAGGGCCCTGTTCAGTGCCACCTTTGCCCACGACGTGGAGGAGTGGTGTAAGCTCAACCTGGACAACGTTGTGCTGGTGTCTGTTGGAGCAAGGTTGGTGTTTTCTGCCTTTTTTTTGTTTTGTTTTGTTTTTAATTTCCTGGGAAATTGTTGCCTTTGCATCATCAGCCTGCTTGGTTTTGTGGCTGTTGTTAGTCAGCACTGTGGGTTGTTTGTCTCCAGAAAAAAATCGTGTAGGCACGTGGATCTTTCTGGTGTGTTGAATAAAGTGTTCTTTTCCTTTGCCAATTACTTGATCATCAAATAAATATCAATCTTAGGAGCATGCAGTCATGAAATAAGTGTTGTACAGTATTTCTTATTCACCAGGTAATATTTTAATAGGGGTTATATATATTATATATATTTATTAATATGTAAGATACATTTTTATTAATGTATATAAAAAACACTGAAGTCTTTCTGTTGGATTTCTGGTTTCAGAAACTCTGCAGCAGAGACAGTAGAACAGGAGCTGCTGTTTGTTGGATCTGAGACAGGAAAGCTAACAGCAATGAGAGAGCTTGTTAAAAAGGTATTTGGAGACTCTGAGCGTGTTCTTCTTCCTGCTGAACTGAGCTGTGTTCTATCAAAGGCTCCCAGTTTCCCAGGTCAAACACTTCTCTAAACCATTAAAACCATTGCCCAAATCTGCTGTGTCTCAGTTTCTGCAAGGAAAAGGACTTTGGGACCTGAGACAAACTTCCTCTTTTGCAGGGTTTTGCTCCCCCAGTCCTTGTTTTTGTACAGTCCATTGAGAGGGCTAAAGAGCTTTTCCATGAACTTATTTATGAAGGCATCAATGTGGATGTCATCCATGCAGACAAGACTCAGCAACAGGTAGGAGGGTTTTATTTCTTTTCAATAAATGCTTTAGAAAGAGAGGTAAAAGCCAAAGCGTTGGAATGTAACTCCAGGTAACCGTGGCAGCAAATTCCTGTGGGTTTTTTATTCAGGGGTTTAATTTTATTCCTTAACATCGTGACAACTTTAAGGAAACAAGTTCACCTCCTTTCTCAAATTGCCATTTGGATTGTTTCCATTTATCTTTTCTGTTCTTTTCCTAGAGGGACAAAGTAGTGCAGAGTTTCAGAGCTGGGAAGATCTGGGTGCTCATCTGCTCGGCGTTACTGGCTCGAGGGATCGACTTCAAAGGTGTGAATATGGTCATCAATTATGATCTGCCAACGAGTGCAGTGGAATACATCCACAGGATAGGTGAGGCATGGCTCACAAATCTCCTTTTTCCCATTTCTGAGGTCTTTAATGTAGATATTTTTGTTTTTGTCAGCATTCTGTTAGATGTTTCAACAGAGTTGTGCTTTCATTCACTGGGAGCAGAGTTTGGGGTTTGGCTGCTCGGTATATCCTTGGTACATGAGCATGCATCAGGATGTGAGGAGGCATAAAGGGAGATGTCTGAAGTAAAATCTCTGCAAAATCTGTGCTTGGCAGGTCGAACTGGAAGAGCAGGACACAGAGGAAGGGCAGTCACTTTCTTCACAGAAGATGATAAACCTTTATTACGGAGGTAATTTGTCTTTTATTAATAATGTCTTTTGTTTTGTGGTGATCAAAATAAAGACCACCAACAAACCAGTTTGTTGGGTTTGCTGTTTTCCACAAAAAATACTTATCACTTGTTCACGCACTGGAGTTGATCTCTTCCCTGCTCTCCTTTCCAGTATTGCCAACGTTATCCAGCGAGCTGGCTGTCCTGTGCCAGAATACATAAAACATTTGCCCAAACTGCAGAGGTATGTTCATTTGAGCAGTTAACCTGTTTTTTAATTAGTGCTTTTTAATAACTTTTAGTAGTTTCTAGAACTGGAAACCCTAGTAATTTAATCTTTCCTCACTAAATGTTGTTCTCAGCAAACAAAAGAAGAAATTCATTAAGAAGCCATTGACAAGAGAATCCATTTGTACCACCCCAAAGTGCTTCTTGAAGAAAGGCCAAAGAAAAATGTAAGTAGGTTTTTCTGAAGAGGAGGCAAGAGATGCTGTTTATCCAGAAACAGCCCAGAAAATTCAACCAAAGTAACAGATTACTTGTTTGGATGAACCACCCAGTCATCATTATTTTAGTGGTGAAGTTTTAGTGTCAGTATCTGTCTGCTGGAGATTGGATTAATGACAACATTTTGCCTTGTGTGGTGCCGTGTGTCAGGTGACAGCAGGAGGAGTTTAAGCCACTGGTTATGTTCAGGTGTCTTAATCTCCAATGTGTTTCTTGTAGGAAAACTACAAAGGAAAATATTAAGGAAAAGAAGAAAGGTAAAGAAGACAAAAAGGGCAGTAAATTACAGACTGTTCCAGCAAGCTGAATTCACACTGGTGAGCTGGGGCTGACACCTCTGCCTGTGCTGGAACAGAAGAGTGAAGATGGCAGCGATGGTGAAGGGAGAAGAACATTTCTCATGTTCCCTCTGGGGTGAGGGTGAAGGTTTTCATGCTGGAAAGTCTCTACTGCAATGCCAGGAGAGAATTCCTGGATGCTTCTTATAGAAGCTGGGGCATGTGCTCGTGCAGTGAATGCTGTGTATTTCTGACAACAGCTCAAAACCAGCATCAGTTTGTGTTACTTTCACACAGTTTTGTATTGCTCCTTGAAAATATTATTTGTGTTCAGATTGCCCCCAATACATTTTTTAGACACTTTCAGGAGATTCAGAGACAAAAAACACACAATGTTTACTGTCAGGATTGATAAATGCAGCTGTCAGAGACTTCCCTGGACTCTTCAAAAAAGCCAAAACAAACCCACTTGTATGTGAAAATAAAGCCTTGCCCTTCCTACTTTTTTTCTTCTATAAAATTATTTTGAAATAACCAGTGCTTTACGTGTCCAGTAATTTTGTACTGTTCTATAACTGAGCCTGAAACCAGAATAAACAAGGTCACAAGATGCTGATTCAGAGACCTTTGTGTGTGTGTGTGCAAGTCGATGGAACAAGTCTGCAGGCAAAACAGGCCCAGCTCAGTGTGTTTTCCGTGTCTTCATCTGCCCGGTGTGTTCTCAGTCCACCCTGCTTGTGCCAGCATTCCAGTCAGGCAGGAATGGCTTCTTTGCAGCTACACTCCTTTAAGGAAGAACTCCTGGACAGGATTGTCTTGGTTTAATCTGGTTTAATCTGTTCTCTGGGCACCCTTTGCCAGGCGCCCTCATAGGGAGGAATTTCTCCCCAAAATCCCATCCTTCTGTCAGTGTGAATCCATCCCCCCTTGTCCTTGTCACTCCAGGCTCTTGTCACGCGTCCCCAGGTGACCCCTGGGGGAGATCGGGCGGAAAGGCGGCGCTTTCTTTTCCGTTTTTTTACGGAAAATCGGTGATTTGGGTGCTGGAAACCGGCGTTCCCCAGGGGGAGCCGGGGCCTCTCATCCCCTCCCGGGCCGTTCCTGGGTAACCGCGGGCTTGTGGAACCGAGGAACCGAGGAACCCAGCGGCTGTGTGGGTGTGGAGCCGAGGAACCGAGGGGTTGAGGAGCTGTGAAACCGAGAAGCCTCAGGGTTTTAGGTCTGTGGAGCGGAGAGGACTCGAGGGGCTCTGCGGGTGTGGAATCGAGAGGCTCTGCGGGTGTGGAAGCTCCGACCCGCGGGTTCTGTGGAACCGAGGGGTTGTGGGGTTGTGCTTCTGTGGAACGGAGGAATGGAGCTGGGCTGTGGCTCTGTGGGGCTGCGGAACGGGGGAATCGAGGGGCCCTGGCTCTCTGGGGCTGTGCATCTGTGGGGCTGTGGAACGGAGGAACCGAGGGCTGACAAGCGGGGGAGCGGCGCGGCCGGGGAGCTGTGGAACGGAGGAACCGAGGGCCATGCATCGGTGGGGCTGTGGAACGGGGGAACCGAGGGTTGACAAGCGGGGCAGCAGCGGGCCCAGGGGCTGTGGGGCTGTGGAACGGGGGAACCGAGGCCCGTGCTTCGGTGGGGCTGTGGAACGGACGAACCCTGGGCTGCCGAGGCGGGGAGCGGGGCCCCGGGGGCGGTGCCTGCCCGGGCCGGCCCCGGAAGCCGGCGCCGCTCGCTGACAGCGGCGGGGCCGAGCGCGAAGATGGCGCTGCGGCCCGGGCCCGGCGCGGGGGGCGCCGGCGGGGCGGGCGGCGGAGCGGCCGGGGCCGCCAGGTCGGTGCTGATGGAGGGGACGGAGCGAAGGGCTGCGGAGAGGGAGGGGACGGATGGGGAGGGCGATGATGGGGAGTTAAAGGGTCGCGGGGAGGGGCGGGAGAGATGGGGGGTGATGAGAGGGCTGGGGAGGGGGCTCGGGGTGCAGGTGGGATGTGGGGGGCTCAGCGGGGGTGTGGGGGGTTTGTGGCTGGGGTGTGGGGGTCACAGGGTGGGTACGTAGGGTCTCAGGTGTGGTCCATGGGGTCCTGGGTGGGATGGGGGGGGTCGCAGGTGTGGTACGTGGGGTCTCAGGTGAGCTGCGTGGCGCCTTGGGCGGGGGTCCTGGGTGGGGTTTGTGGGTTGTCAGGTGGGCTGTGTGGGGTCTCGGGTGGGGTGTGTGGGTCCCGGGTGTAGTCCCTGTGATCCTGGATGGAGCACCAGGGTCCCAGGCAGGATGTGGTGCGGTCCTGGGTGGAGTTCGTGGGGTCCTGAGTGGGCTGGGGGTGTCCCAGGTGTGTGTGTGTGTGGGGGATGCAGCCACGGTAGCTCTGCGATTTGCTGAGATTTATTCACATTTTTGGGGGGCCAGCTGATCTCCCCTGCTGTGTCCAGCTGCACCCCTGTTGCCATCAGGCTGTGCGGCTGCAGTCTCAGATATCGGGGTGGGAAGGGTTTGGGGGTTCTGCCAGCCCCCTCGGGCAGATGTCCCTGTCACCACCGGCCCCGTCTCTTTGTGGCCTCCTGGGACGGAGCCTCCTTGGGGACTTCCCTTTTCCCCTCCTTCTCACAAAGGGCACCTTGGCCAGAGGGAAGACTGAGGAATCCTGTCAGGAGAAAGAACCAGTGTTAAAAGAGATGTTGTTGTGTTTCTGGGAAGGTTGGAAAATTGGATTTCACCGCCTTTGAAGACTCTAGTAATGTTTTTTTCAACGTAGGCTCTTGTGTGCTATTTATCTCTTGTCCTACTTCTAGGGAGGCTGGGGAAATTTTGCATTTGACAATTAAGTTCATTGAGTTGTTTTGGATACCTGAAGCCCGTGGTTTTGTCAGGGTTATTGGGAACGTCGTCAATGAAAGAAAGGTTCTGAAAAATAAAAGGATTTACAAATCACCATTTTCCCATTGATAGTATTTTGGTTTCTTTGAGGACAAAGTCTGGAGGTAGAGGAAGAGTTCTGTTCTGTGTGGGTTCTTTGCTTGATTTCACTTCAGTTTTTGTAAACTTCTGCCATTCAAAAATACTCTGACAGTCTGTTGCATCGACAGAGTTGTGCTGCTTGGGAATCAAGGGGTTTGAAAACCCACTTGTGGATGGGAAAATGTTCTGTGTGGTTTGGAGCTGTTACAATGAAGTTTCAATTCAGAAAAGGAGTTGCTTCTCCCCACGCTCCTGTGTTTTTGCTGAAGCTGTTGCTTGGTTGGTTTGGGGCTTCTTGGTGTTTTTTTTTTTAAGTTCCATATTTAAACCACTCATTCAGCAGGAATTTACAGATTTGTTGCACTGCTTTGGGAGGTCTGTTGCAGGGTGATCACTTTGTTCCCCTCTCTTTATTGTATTTGTGCAGCGTAGCCCAGGTCGGTCTCACACGGGACCGTTCCTCCGCTGGCTCCCTCAGCCACGAGAACCAGCTGCTTTCTCTGATTGCTCTGGGCATTTTTACATCTCCAGAAAAAGCAGTTCAGTGATGAATTCCCATTTCTGGGGTGGTTTGTGGCCGTGCCAGTGTGGCTGGTGCTGGCAGTTGCACAGCTGGATCCTGGAGTGCACCCGTGGTGGATCCGAGCGGCACGCACGGAGCTGTGCTGGCAGAGCTCGCTTTGCCACTTTGGACTGGCTCATCTTCCAGTGCCCTCTAATTAGCTGAGGGCTTTTTTGTTGATTGTTTCTTTTTATTTTTTTTCAGCAGAGCCTCATAAATAAACCAGGAGCTCTGTAGGAAGGGATAAATATTTAATCGTTCGGCCTTTACCTGCTTCCAACAAGCAGTGGGACCTCCCGATGCTTGGTCAGTTTACATTGCATTTGCTGCTTTGGAGAATTCTTGTTGACCAGGTTCTCCAACAGGAGGGGAAAGATGAAGCTTAGAACACTTCTTCATGCATAGGAGGTTTTCAGAAATTACATTTAACATTTCATCATTCTGATTAAAATAAGTCTGTTTGTTTCCACGTTGATATTGTATGCCAAGGAGTGGATTAAAATAACTGAATTGAGTTACACAGACCTTGGCTGTGGTGAGAACCAAGCCCTGCACGTGTTTGGGGCTGAGGTGTGTGAGTCTGCATGGTGCTTCCAAGGGAGAACCCCCAGTGGTGGGGATTGAGGATGGCAAGACTGGACCCATTGGAAAACCCAGGTGTGTGATAGTTGTGGAAGGAGAAACCAGCACACAGTGGTCAGGGCTGAAGAAGAAGCTTCAGGATGATGAAGATCCTGATGAGAGGATGAAGTGAGGAGCAAATGGGTTGTCTTGGTGACCGTGTGACCCGCTGTCTGTGCAGTGGGGAGGTGCAATTTGCTCCTGGATAAATGCATAATTTAAATTCCTTATTTTATCTCAGCGCTCATATTACACAGCTCTTTTATATTTATAAACCAGGTTGGCTTTCAGGACTTCCTGCAGCCATTTCTGATGGCATTTTCTCTTGTACTCCGAGGCAGTTTCTTCTTCATCCACCCTTGGAATTGAACATTGGATATCTATAAGTGTGTTTCTCTTCCACAGCACTTTGATGTAATAACTGCCTGGGACACTGAGTGAGGTTCTTGTTTGGGAAATTGCTGCTGACATGGGTTTCTGCAAGTTGCTTGCAAATGAGAATTTTAAACTAGGTCCTTTTTTTGCTGTTTGGCAGCTGTTTGGGAGCGAGGGCTAGCAATTTCCATTAGGATTTTAGTTGAAATTTTAATGGTCTTTCCTCCAAGTGATATGTGAATGAACATTTTCCTCCTCGATACATGAATGAATGTTTTCTCCTAGGTGCTATTTTTGTTGTAATTAGATAACCAAGAAAATAGAAACTCCATTATTTTGTGATACGTGATTGTTTCAAAGGGGGCAAAAAGTGGTGGGGTTTTGTGGACAGTTTATTTTTTCTTCAGAAGAACTGTTCCTAAGCAGCTGAGAAGCGTTCTCTGGTGCAGTTAATGCTCCTGCTGAGTCAGACACTTCCAAGAGGAGATGTTTATTCATTCGGTGCTTAGCCTACACAACAAACTGACCTGTTCCCGAGCTGTGTGGGTGCCGAAACTCTCTTGTGGGTGATGTGGATGAGTCAAAGCCATGTCAGGGCTGCTGGGAGGATCAGAGCTGTTTTTCCTGGCCCTGCAGCCTGTGACAGCACTGACGGTGCTCTCCGCTGCTTTGGGGGATCCCGCTGAGAGATAACGTTTGTCCCTGGGATGGGGTTGGGTTCTGTGGGACCTGCAGAAGATGAAAGTGCTGATGAGAAGGTGGGAGGCTCCTGGTGGTGGTGCTGACGTGGAAGTCGAGGTGGATTTTCAATCCTGGATATTTGCACTAAAGTGACAGAATTTTACATTCTCTTGTTTTCCTCCCGCAGCTTCATGTTTCCCGTCGCAGGCGGTTTAGGGCCCCCTCAAGGTATGTATCCACTTCACATTGTGAGCACAAAGTTCTTTGCTTTGTTTAGATAAATCAGACCTAAACCAGGTCTGCAGTGATGTTCAGAGGTGTGATTATTAATTGAACCCCGTGGCTGGTTTTTGCCCTTGAATTCAGCTCTGCTCAAATGACCCTCACCCCTCTGTTGTAAAACCTCCTGTGTGTTGTTGAAGCAGCATCACCAGAATCTGGATTAAAGGTCCAGGAAAACTACATCTCCCTTTGTAACCTGAGTTTGCCTTTTAGATTCTGGTGTTATTCTGAGTGGGGTGTTTCACCTCTCTCTGCTTCATCTCCCAGCTGTGTGTAGCCATATTGTGTGGGTGTTGCAAGACCTGGTAAATATTTACAAAGCACAACAAGACCCTGGGACAAGAGTCACAACCTGCGTGGAAAGTATTAATACAACAGGAGAGCCTCAGCCTTAAATTGCCTTTGTTCTCATTCCCGATGCAGTGCTGTTTGTTTAATTAGGGGAAAATATGCAGAGAACTTACAGGGAAAAGGGAGAGTTTTTTATTAAAATCTCAGGGACTGATTCATGGATTATTCCTGCCTGTGTCATGCCCTCCTGGAGTGTTTTTGCATATTTATCTCATGATGTGCTGCTAACGAGTGCATGTTAGAGTTTGTCTCCCAAGACAGCGAAATGTGAGACAGGAAGATGCTGAAACATAACCCACCTGCTTTGTCCAGTGAATTAATACATTCCAGATTGATTTGTCCAATTTTGTGCAAGGTTAGCTTTCACTGACAAATGTTGTTACCATTCTAACACCTATAGTGGGCTAATTAACCTAAAGTGTGCTAATTAACCTACAGACACGTTATCCAGCCAGGTCAGGGTGTGAAGTTGCTTTGTGGAAGGTTGACTTTATTTCCCAAGCTTTATTTTCAGAAGCTGCTGGTTTCAAGAGAAATGGGAATTACCAGCACCAGTCACCATGGTTAATTAAATTTTTTTAATTGGAAATGACCCTTCCAAAAATCATGTGGGAAGAAACCCACAGGGAATCTTTAGGATGGTGGGAGAATTCATCAGCTTAGTTACTGAAAAGCCCTTCAACATTTTTCCCTTTGGAATGACCAATGTTTAAACTACGGAAATTCTGTGGCTGCCTGTGGTGTAGCAAATGTTATTATTTTTATTTTTAAACAGTCCAGCACTCTGAAAAAAAAAACCCTCAGATTTTTTTTCTTTCCTTTGCTGGTTTAGTAAACAAAAAAAGAATAATTAAATGGGAGAGGCAGGGTTAGGGAAGGGGGGGGGAAAGAAAAGCTTTAACATTAACTGGGCACTTCTCTTGTTTAATGTTTCATTGCAGGGATGATTCCTATGCAACAGCAAGGATTTCCAATGGTTCCTGTCATGCAGGCCAATATGCCAGGGATGATGGGAATGAATTATGGCTCTCAGATGCCTCCTGGACCCATGGCCATGCAGGTGTGTGGCAATGCAGTGTGGACTGAAACTGCAGAACCCCAGACTGGTTTGGGTTGGAAGGGACATTAAAGCTCATCCAGTGCCACCCCCTGCCTTGGGCAGGGGCACCTTCCACCATCCCAGGGTGCTCCCAGCCCCATCCAGCCTGGCTTTGAGCACTTCCAGGGATGGGGAGTCCACAGCCTCCCTGGGCAGCCTGTGCCACCCTCACAGGGAGGGATTTCTCTCTGATATCCAATCTAAGCCTGCCCTCCTTCAGGTTAGGGCCATTCCCTCTGTCCTGTCACTGCACCCCTTTGCAGCTCACATGCTGCAGTTAACAGAATTAAATTTCTCGAGTGTGGGTGACAAATCATAAACTTTCTTTTAAATACCTTGCTCTAGGAGGAGGGAATGTTTTCAATGTGCTGTATTTTCTCATGTGACCAGTTTTCTTGTTTGTCCAACTTCTGTATTTGTGTCATTTTTATTTTTCCTTAAAGGAACTTTGTCTTTAGTGCTGCTGTTGCTAATTGAGGGATAAGAATGAAATATGAGCAGCTAATATTATGTTTTCTGTCTTTTGATCTATTGTTTTCTATTTAGCACCATATGTGCTTATGTACAGATTTGCACTTTGCTGAAATGTAATGTTTTTGCATGACTTTCTAACCAAATTGCTGTGTCACAAATTGGATTTATTGTGTTTTGCCATCTCCTTACACTCCCTTCCCTCCCCCACCTGGAATTTATTATGTTATTTTGGAGAAATTTATAGTAGGAGGATGTTTTTATGAGAGCTGGTCTAAAAATAATAAACAACTTTTGTTCTCTTCCTACGTGTTCTGAGACCAAATGCAAAATGAATGGTTAAGAAAAGTAAATTATTTTCTGGCTCCTTCTGTATTAGGCAGCTTCTCTGCTCTGAATGTCCCAGAATATATTTCTCAGCAAATGTTTCTGATACAGTTTATTCAGACAAGGTTGTTGTCAGATATTGTTGGTTCCCTGGATTTGTCTGGGAAATGATTAGAACGCATTTTCCAGCATCCGTGGTTGATAGGAGGGAATATAAAAATACAATGAAATCCCTTAGAATGGGAAATAAAAACCCCAAGATTTTTGGGGTAGGATGGCTGCAGCCCTCCTGCTCTTGGGGCAGGCTGGATTTGAAGGTTGGATTTTTGACAATAATTTCCCAAATGCTGTGAGGGCTGTGAGTCCTTGAGGAGAGGAAGAGTGCCATCTACTGAGGGCACTGCTCCTCCAGCATCCCCAACGCTGCGTTCCGTGGGCTCGATTTCACTGGCGCTGGAGTGCCAATAAAACACACTATTAAATATTTATGATTTTAATATCTAATTAAATACACTGGAGCTGCAAACAAACCCCCTGGAGCTGTGTGCTGTGCTTGGTTTCAGGGGGGCATGGCCCTGGGGCCGATGCCAGCGCCCGGAATGCCGTACATGGGACAGGCCTCGTTCCTGGGGATGCGCGCGCCCGCCCCCCAGTACAGCCCCGACATGCAGAAGCAGTTTGCAGAGGAGCAGCAGTAAGTGACCCTTCACTGGCTCTTGGGGAAGCCTTCTGCAAGGGGGAGATGTGGTTTCTGTGCAGCAGTGTCCCTTCAGGGCTGGAGACTATTGCTGAACATTCCATTTGTAGTGCTTGTCCTGGTCTGAGGAAAAGCGGGAATGTGAGCACCAAACTACCTGAATTTGGGACAGTAGAAATGGAGAAATCAAGCACAAACATGCCATGAAAAGTCTCATAAAAATTATATATCTATTTTTTTTTTAATTTTTTTTAAAATTATTCTCCTTCAGGAAAAGGTTTGAGCACCAGCAGAAATTCTTAGAGGAGGAAAGAAAACGGCGGCAGTTTGAAGAGCAGAAACAAAAGCTGAGACTCCTGAGCAGTGTGAAACCCAAGGTATGGCCTGATCATGAGTGGGCTGTTTCTTTCTTCAGGTTTTTTAAATAGCTTTTCATGGGAGGGTCTCTTTCAACAAGCAAATCCATGGGGAATTGCATGAGATACCAGATTATGGCTTGAAAAACTTCTGGAAGAGTGAGTCCTTTACACCCTCTGCCAGCAGCAGGCATTGCTAATTCTGGTGCTGAAGAAGTGTGGGTATTGGAAGAAAACTGAGTTGTTCTGTGAACTTTTCCAAATGTTTTCTGTGCTGTTTCAGACAGGTGAAAAAAGCAGAGATGATGCTTTGGAAGCCATTAAAGGGAACTTAGATGGCTTTTCTAGAGATGCTAAAATGCACCCAACACCAGCAACACATCCAAAAAAGCCAGGTTTGTAATTTTCCTCATTTTCCAACTGAAAATAAAACTCCAACGTTTGAAATCCTCAGCAGGGGGGATCTAATTCCAACAAATAGGTTTTATTTGGTGGTGCAGGATGAGTGGATTAACAGTTCTGTAAAGTCAAATGTCATTCTAGCAACTGTTTGCTTGGCCAGGGTATGAGGGTGAAATATTAGATATCAGCCTGTATTAAAAGGCTTGAAATCCTTAACAGAAAGCCTCATGTGCTGTGCTAAATGTGAAACAACAAGGAAATTGATAAAGCGTTTGTTCTTTTCTAGTCAAAGCATTAATTAATGTTTTGCAGAGTGCTTTTGAAGATGAGAAGTGCTGTTTGAGTGCTAGGAATGATCAAAACCGTGTACAAAGACTCGAGTGGAGTGTCCCAGCTGGCTGATGTGTCGTGAGGCATGGTCAGACCAAGCCTCTGTGTTCTCAGTAATTACACTTGCAACAATTGCCACTTAAGATTTCTTGTGGTCTGTAGTGTAGTTTTTTTTAGTCTCTAGCCTGAAACAAAGCTTATCTAGGCGAGGTGTTTCCTGTGTTAAATTTGTGTCTCTGCTGTGGATTCACTCCTGGATAATTTTACAGTTACAGGTGGTTTCTGACAACTTCCCTTTGGCTGTAGATTTGCCTGTCCTTCACCAGTTCTGTTAAAATGGGTAACACTGGAAGGGATCAAGCGGAAAATTGTCTGAATGAGCAGACATTTCTTTTGTGTCTTATGATATATTGCTGAATTTTTGTGGATAAAGCATTCCTTTGAGGGAGAATATCCCCCTGACAGACCCCATTATGTCCAGTTTGAAATACTACCTCTGGATTTGTTTTGACCCTGTCTGCTTAAAACAGACAGAATATTTTCACAGCCAGTGTTAAGAACCAAGTTTCAATGTTTACATCCCAAAAGTCTGGGAGAGAAAATGCGTGGTTGGAAGTGGCTGCTCAGTTTTACCTTTGACAGTGACACCCTTCACATCTGTCACCACGCACACTCCACGCTGCTCCTCCTCACCCATTTGCTGTGTATTCCCAGTGTTTGCCACTTTTCCCACATTCCCACCCCTGACCCTTATTCCTCATCACTCTGCCTTGTGTGTTCATTCCATTTGCAGATCATCCCACACCATCCCATTGTGCTGTATCTGTTTCCCATTCCGCTTTTCTCGATGATGAAGAATTTAGTGACTTTATGCAAGGGCCTGTTGAAACCCCCAAACTGGTGCCTCAATCCACCTCTCAGCCTTTCCATCCTGCCACTGAGGCTGGGCAGCTGCTTTCAGAGAGGGCTGTGCTCCACCCTGTCCCTCCAGCCCAGGCTCCAGTGTTATCCACCCTGCATGGTACAACTGGGCAGGTTCCTTATTTTCCTACCTCTGCATCTCCATCCAATGCCCATAAAACAGGTAACTCTAAAGTATCTTCTTTTACATGTCACCTTCTGAGCTACACACAGTCTTTATTTATTTTGTTGGGGTTTTTTTTTTTTTCAGTCTGGCTGGAAGAAATGATATGTAGGCAATTAAGCAGAAACCTGCTGATCCATGGGAAAAGATGATTTAAGTCCCCTTCTCCCTTCCCTTAGAACTGCCTGTAAAAGCAAGTCATGTGTGGATCCAAATACTGCTAAATATACACATGCCTGATCTTAGGTGAATTAAATCTTGTGTTTTAGCATCTTCCTAAGTCTGTGTGGTAGAAAAAGACACAGTTGAGGTGGTGGTATAAGAAATAATGATTATGCTGCTGTGGAGCACTTGTGTGCTTCCTCCCTTGGAGGCTGAAGGGATATTGGTGAGATGAACATGACAAATTGTGGAGATGTAAGTAGATACTGGCCACTTCTGCTCCTGCTGCCTGGATGATTATGCAACAATAATCCTAATACAGAAATAGTTTTGTGTCTTCCTTCTCTCACTTGTTTTTTGCTTGTTGAATTTGTTGTGTTTGTGGTAAGTGTCCGGAGAGGGGTGGTGCTTTTGGTCTGAGCTGGGGCTGATCATCTCTTAACTCATCAGTGGTACCAAAAGTGCTTTTCCTTTGAAAAGTGTGCAAGTGCAGTCTGGGCAGTTCATAACAAAGTATAAGTAATTCCTCCTGCTGTTTATTCAGGCTCTTCCTTGGAGGAGAAAGCCTTAGCTAATGGCTCAGATGAATCTGAACAAGAGCAAACCAAACTTAAAACGTCCGAAGTTGGGCACAAAGCCTCGGCTGCAAGCCAAGCCCATCCCAGTCTCACCAGCAGCGACTGGGATGGTGTAGGTGGACATGAAAGTGGTCCCAGTGCTGCTGCAGAGGTGCACAAGGCTTCAGAACAAAACAGAGCAGTTGAAGAGTGTGGTGAGCAATCGAAACATTTGCCAGAATTTCAATCTAATGAGATGCTGCTTGGTGCTAACGCTCTGTTCACTAATTCCAAGGCCAACCCTGCGTAATTTTGCTCTGAACGCCTGCTTGAATAATATGTCAGTGCCTCCTGCTCCTTGCTCAAAGTGTCACTGCCATGATTTTGCTCTGAACTTTCTCCATGTGAGTTTATTGTTGGAATCACCTTTAACACGTTTGTTTAATCAGGTTCGCTGTTTTCAAATATTCTGTCCTGTCTTGGGGGAAAAGAAGTTGTGCTGTCTGAAGATATTAAAAAAAAAACTATTTAGGGGAGCTTACCACTAAAGATGGTCAATGTCATGGTGGGTTTTAATAATTTAAGTTTGAGGGGATAAAACCTTGCCAGGTTAAAACTCTTAGCTAGTTAATACTTGTTTCTCAAGCATTTGCTGCTCATATACATTATGTCTAAAACTACCTGTGCTTTAAGGGTGAATATTCAAAATATGGTCTGGAGGAAAACTTAAAGCAAAGTTTTGATCCAGTTTGGATTTTGTTAAAACTGTTGACTCAGTATGGAAGGGGGGGTAAAACTGAAGAATAATGAGATCTGAGGAAGTGACAAATTTATTTTACTTGGTTGGTGAAATGGAAGGAATTGCTTATACTAGAATGTGCTTGGAGTTGTGGGGTGGTTAGAAATTAGACTGCAGTCAGGAGAGAATCCATGTGGAAGGTGAGGAGATGCAGGGGCACTGGGGAGCACAAAGAATGTGGGATAGACTCTTGCTGAGGTTCAGTCACTGGGCTGTTTGTGGATTTCCCAGGGGAGGATGTTCTGGGGGAACATTGTAGGTTTTATGGTAGGTATGGATTGATTTATTCCACAAACAGCCCTAATAGCAGGGAGTTGATGGGAGGCTGAATTTTTTATGACCCAGAACTGCTGTGAGACTTGAAGGCAGTGAGACTTGAGGTTCTGTACATCTGGACATTGAAAGGGTGGTGTGTGAGGAGCTCCTTATTTCATTACACACAAACCTATAATCTATTACTGCCAAATCATTCTAGTAATTATTTCACATTCCTGCAGTATCTGTTTTTCCTCTGAGCACAGTGATTCCTATCTGAAATCTTTGCCTGAAATGCTCAATGATGCTGCCCAGCTGGGGTGTAGTCTCTTAAGATCATTGTACTCTATATCCTAACACAACTGTTTTTCTTACTGAATGGAAACATTTAGGAGTTGGAGTGTTCCCTCCCCAGGACCCCATCCAGCAAATGATGCCTCCCTGGATTTACAACGACAGCTTGGTCCCAGGTAACCCAACCAGCGGCCACTTGGCCAGGGGGGCAGTGCAAGGTGTGAATGTACCTGTGCTCATGTGGCCACTTACTGAATCTATTGATTCCCTCATCAAATGAATCCTGGATCTTCTATATGTTCTATATTTATGATGGCTTTATCTGCATTTAAAGAAATATGGGTTTTACTTGAGCATGTTAACAAATTCTAGATTAAACATTTATGGCAGCAGCTTATCCCAGCAGAGGTTGCATTGCTGATAATGCTGCTTTCATGGGTATTCTGGTTTTTGGCATGGCTTGTAATTAGGCAGGCTCATTTCTGAAGGCTGCTTGTCTTCTATGTGTAAATAACACAGTGAATAGAAAGTGAATTGCTGTAGTAAATATTGATTACAGTGAGGTTTAAATACATAAGGCTCTCAGAACTGTCTTTTTATATGGGTTATCCTGCAATTTCATTAAAGAAACGTGCTTTGAAATGCAGCACCAAATATATTTTATATAAAATATTTCTCTGCTTGAGTTAAACTTGTCTGTAAAGAGCATCCAGTAACACATTTAGATGAAACATGATGATACAATACAATGCCAGAGTGGTGCTGCCTTACCTTACACCGAGTGCTGCTGATTTGAGACCATGTGGAGTTTGGGACAGCATAAAAAAGCAGTATTATTTGAAAAGAGCAGTTGTCACTGACTAACACTGCCTCCCTCACAACAGAGCTGTATAAGAAGATCTTGGAAACCACTTTGACTCCAGCTGGAATAGACACAGCCAAGCTCTACCCCATCCTGATGTCCTCAGGACTGCCCAGGGAGACCCTGGGGCAGATCTGGGCCTTGGCCAACCGCACCACGCCCGGGAAGCTCACCAAGGAGGAGCTCTACTCCGTGCTGGCCATGATTGCAGTGGCTCAGGTATGGCTCTCACCTGGCAGCCCCCTGAGCAGCCTGCCCTGGGCTGGGGGTGCACACCTCCAGTGAAATACTGCTTCTGTTGAAGCCCAGAGGAGAAACTGCCCTTGGAACTTCAGTGCGGTTATAATTTTATCCATTTCATCACTTACATTTCAGATAGTACTTTCTTTACTGTCAATTAAAGTTGTATTTATTTATGGAAAGGATTATTAAGCATTGGAAGGGGCTGCCCAGGGAGGTGGTGGAGTCCTCATCCCTGAAAATGTCCAAGGAACAACTGGACGTGGCTCTTTGGCTGGGTGACAGGGTGGGTCTTGATGGCCCTGGAGGCCTTTTCCTACCTCAGTAATTCTGTATTGAATATGATCCACTTACATGGACCTTGGTGGCATGTTTGGACGTGGGAGGTTTACTGGGAACTTGACCAGTGCCCTGCTCATTGTTGGCTTCAGTACCACAAGCTGCAGACTGGAACTGAGAACACCCTACACCCTTTTACCAACCCCACACGTGTAACTGTGTGTGGACTGAGAACACCCTACACCCTTTTACCAACCCCACATGTGTAACTGTGTGTGAACTGAGAACACCCTACACCCTTTTACCAACCCCACATGTGTAACTGTGTGTGAACTGAGAACACCCTACACCCTTTTACCAACCCCACACACGTGTAACTCTGTGTGTGTGAACTGAGAACACCCTACACCCTTTTACCAACCCCACACATGTGTAACTCTGTGAACTGAGAACACCCTGCACCTTTTACCAGCCTCACACGTGTAACTCTGTGTGCTTGTTGCCTCTGCAGAGGGGGATCCCTGCCGTGAGCCCTGATGTGCTGAACCAGTTTCCAGCCGCGCCCGTCCCCACCCTGTCCGGGTTCCCGGTGCCGCTGCCCGGCGGGGTGAGCCAGCCCCCGCTGCTGCCCGCGGCTCCCCCGGCCTCCGTGGGGCTGAGCATCGGCCCCTCCGTGATGGGCATGAGCATCCCCGGCCCTGCTCCAGCTCCTGCTCCTGCTCCTGCTCCAGCCCCGGCTCCAGCCCCGGCTCCAGCGGGAGGAGCTGCAGCCCAGCCTTCCGGAGCCTTCCTGCCCTCCTACCCGCCCGGCCAGGTGAGCTCACTCCTGCCCGGGAAAACCCCTTCCCTGGGAAGGAAATCAGCCTGGCACTTCCAAACTTACATGGTGATAACAGGTTTGAAGTAAATGGCAAAATAGCAGAGATGAAATCCAGCACGTGATGTCTGAAAACGTGATGGGCGTTCTTTTGTTTTTTCAGTTCTTTCTGGTGGCATTAGAAGAGGTACAAAAGTGTTCTGTGTTACAAAGAGGATTTTAGTTGTAGTTAGGATTTTGTAATGCACATAAAATGGAATTTTGGGTTAAACTGCACAACAGGCTCCAATAGCTGGTAAAATAGGAGTTTTCAGGAGCAGCTGAGAGCTCTGAAAACCTTCAGTTTACACAGGTAAATCATGTGGGGGATAAATTTTGCTGTTTGCTGACATGGTTCATCCTTCAGAAAATATTTCTTGCTGTGCTATTAATTTTAAATTATTCATAGATTTAAATTATTAATATTTGATCTGTTGTAAAAGATGGCATGGCTGTGATCAGTAACACGTTTATTGTGAAAGGAGTAGAGTTCCTTAATCACCTGTTGTTCATTCTTACTCCCTGTAATCCTGTGTGTGCTGAGGTGCAGACAAAGTGGAAATGCTTGTGTTGAAAGGTTCTTTTCCTTCTCTTTTTCCCTCTCAATCACACTGCTCTGGGCTGCTTTCATGCTGTATGACAATCTGAAGAGCCAACAGCATAGCAATTTACGTGTTGTTTGTAACTCAGGTAGTAAAACCAGAAGATGATGACTTCCAGGAGTTTCAGGATGCCTCAAAGTCTGGCTCCCTGGATGACTCCTTCACTGATTTCCAGGGGGATGCAGCCAAAGCTGCCAGCTCACAGCACCGGAGCAGGTACCACATCCTTGGTGTTTCTGTCATTTCTCTGGCCAGTGCCTAAACTTTTGATCCATGACTCTAAATCTCAACTGAAACATCGTTCAGACTCCAGCAATCCTGGCTTTTCCTTTGAGAGACAAGATGTAACTCCTGATCAGGCAGGTTTTGTATAACAAAATAAATAAGCCTCTTTCCTCCCTTTGATAATTTACAATCGACCTTTCAAGGTCTACAAAGAGTATGGAATTTCAGCCTTCTTTCCTCTTTATGCACCTCCCAGGTGTCTAATTGTAGGCAGTCACATTTTCTGGGTAGGAACTGGCTGCTCTTAGTGGCAGACAGAGCTCAGAATTCCACGTGAGCCCTGATTGCCAGGTGCTTCCTCAGCAGTGGCATCAAAAGGGGATGCTCAGCCCAATTGTTGTGTTACACCACAGCAAATGGCTTCTGTGTAAGAAATTGAATTTTGCTGATGGCATAGAATTCCAGAATGTTTTGGTTTGGAAGGGACATTAAAGATCATCAGTTCCACCCCCTGCCATGGGCAGGCACACCTTCCATTAGCCCAGATTGCTCCAAGCCCTGTCCAGCCTGGCCTTGGACACTCCCAGGGGTGTCAGTCAATGCCACATGGATCTGAAGATGCTGATTTAAGTACATCTTGTGTTAGATGTCATTTTGCAGCTGAAGCTCATCTGTTAGTGGAAGTTTTGACAGAAAACTGTTTGTAAATTGCACAATGGGAAGCAGAGGATCATAAAAAGAATATTTCAAAAAATGGTGTTTCTTTTTCACTGCAGCAGTTCTCTTTATTCAGTTGTGAAAGCGTTCAGTTTTGAACAAAATGTTACAATGAGCTATAATCTAATTGCTTATGGAGCTTTATTTAAAAAAAAGCCATCTGTGGAGTACAGCTGATTAACCATTCCATTTGCCAAGATTGCATATCTAATAGCCTGCTTTGCAGGGATGGGAAATTTAATTATATTACCATAAGCTCTATTTTTCTGCCGTTGCACTGTCTGTCTGCAAGCATCACAGACCAGCATCAGCACATGTGTGCAAGTGCTTCGTTTGTGTGTTGCTTGTAGGCTGCTGATAAGGAGATTTAAATGGCTCTGGAAAGATTCTTGCTCCAGGCTGAAGAATGCAATAGAAATTCATTCAGGTTTTCAATGTGAATGACACAAACTGGAGGTAAAATGCATCATTCATATGTAAAGGATGTTGTTCTGTGGAGCTGCCAAGGTCTGATAACGGGGCTTGCTTGTGTGGAGGGCAAGCAAAGCTCTCTCCTAAATCTGCCGGCATTTGCTAACAAGGTGTTAGGTTGTTGTTGTGGCAGTTTTGCTGGATGAAATAGAGTGTGTTTATGCAAAAGGACTTGCTTGTGTAACTGTGCACTAATCCTTATTTTGCTGACTAGATACCTGCCTAAACTCACTGATTGGCACTGACGGAAATTCAGAGTTGTTCTTTCCTTCCTTTGAACTCACTTTATTATCTTAATTTTGCAATATGTAATGAGATATAATCAGAATTAGGTAAGCTGAAAGTATGGAGCTGTCAAAATCCCGTGCAGTTTTAACTCTTTACTGTATCTAGTTCTATCAGGGGGAATTTTCAAAGGGATGAATGAATCAGGAGTGATTCCTGGGCTGTGTCTGGGTGCCTGTTCTCCCCTGGGCTATGAATTCCTTGGTGGAAAGTTCTGGAGTGTTCTGTTCATGGTTTTGAAAGAAATTAAACTCAAGAACGGTGCAAATTGACTTTGAACTAAAGAAATATGATTAGGTGAGATAAAGTGGGAATTTACCCAGCTGAGGTCACTTACATCAGGGGCTGGATTAAACACTCATTAAGGCATAATCTTAGGTTTAGGAACCAAATCGTGTAGGCATAATAAGAGGCTCCTTTACATAAAACCTGGAAATGCAGATTTCTTATGGATAAATTAAGGAACTTTGCTTTTATCTCTTTTGTTTTTAGTGTTCCTTCTTTACTAATGCCACTCCCAGGTAATAAGCCGCTCTCACCAGCTGATAAATATGCTGTGTTTAAAGGAATGGCAGCTGAGAAGCCTTCTGAGAGTGCAGCTGCTTTTGGAGGTAAAAGGACAAATACACAACCACTACGAGCAATTTACTGTACAATTTCATGTATCTTCTTTTTGGCATTGCTAAGAGATTAATATTTAAAAATCAGAGCAATTAATATAACGTTTGCTGTACGAATTCATAATTTTGCTGTGTGAATTCATGATTTCTCTTGGTAAATGTATTTATTTTCTCCTCTTCTCCAGATGGAGGGGACAAGTACAGCGCTTTCCGGGAGCTGGAACAACCAGCAGAGAGCAAATACTTGGGTAAGCACTGGGGCTTTAATGGATTTTCATTGTCATTTCTAGCATTTCTCTTTGAGCTGCAGAATTTCCATCTCTGCAATTCTAAAATAATGGTGGTGCTGCTTCTCTAAAAAAAACTTGGTAGGAAGTAGCTTGAAAAAGCAGGGCAATATCCTGTTGGAACAATGTGCTGGTGGTATTTCTGGAAGGTTGGCATCTCTTCTGGGTGCTCCTGAGTTTTATTTTAAAGCAATGATGATGTGGTTGGAATTTGTTTTAAGTAAGGAGTCATTCATTTGTGAAACCCCTGTGGTGTTTTGTGAGCTTCTCATGCTCGGAACCTCTTCGGGATGAAATGCTTGCAGTAAAATGAAATAACATTTGATCTCTTTCTGTACATGTTATAAAATATAGAAAGTTGCTGTCTTTGCCTGCTGTCAAGGTCTGACCACTCTTAACCCTTTCACCAGCTTACATTTCTAATGGAAAAGTTTGCAATTCTTCAGTAAGTTTAGTTTGCTGTGCTGTTGCAGTTTTGATCAATGAGTAGCAATCTCAGGAATATTTATATTATTGCTGAGCCAACTGAATTGGTTTGGAGGGGAGGGAGAATGGAATAAATGGTCAGGTGTGGTTGTGGTCCTTTACTACCATTATGAAGAGCATTCTTTTAAATCTTGCTTAAACTAATTTAAAGTGTGACACTGTGTGGTAGCTTAAGAATTAAATGCTAGTGGTGTGTTTCTAAAACAGAACAAAATCTATTTATTGGACACTTGTCTTAAAGTAAGCATCAATACTTTAAAATTACAAGTAGTCCAAGTATGTACATGCTGGTGAATGGGTTAAACAATGTTTTCATGTTGAAAAGAAGGAAGTTATAAAATTAGCACGCCGAAATATTTAATGTAAATTCAATGAAAACATCATTACCTCATGTTGGTTTTTTGCCTCAGCCCTCTGAAAAAGCTGCAATATTTCAGAGGGAGGAAGGGAGGAATTGCCTCTGCAAAAATCAAATACTGTATTGGCATAAGTGAAATTCAGAATTGCATTCATTGCTTGGCAAACACGAGGAGGATGAGGTGGGGACCAGAGCTTGCATGGGGGCCAGATAAGGCAGTATTGATCCCCCTTTGAATCTATTTGTCATGGTGTGTTTTGATATTAACTCAGTGTAAAGGGAGTTTAGTATGACTTTGAGGCTGTTTGAGAGCATTCAGTGTTTGCTGGAGTGAAAAGTGGAGTCACTGACCTTGGCACTTGTGTGGCTCATGGAAGTTGAGTTTGCAGTTCCTGTGCATCCCGAGGTCTTTAATTTAAACAATTTACGTGAAACCTTCTGTCATTGCATGAAATCATTTGCTTGCCTGCATGGTGTGACTGTGCTGTGTTTGTTGTGCAGGCTTTCACTGATGTTTTCTCCCCTTTTTCATTGCCAGGAGAGAACCTTGCAGAGTTCAAACCCACAGGAGCCGACGATGGTTTCACAGATTTCAAAACCGCCGACAGCATCTCCCCCTTAGAGCCACCCTCAAAGGACAAACCCTTCCCTGCACCCTTCCCTCCTCTGCCCACTCAGCCAAAACAGCCAGCACAAGCCAAGACCCCTTTGAATCTGGCAGACTTGGAGCTCTTTTCCTCTCCTGGAGAAAACAAGCAGCCGTCCTTCCCACCTGCGTTCAACACCTCAAAACCAGGCTCCTTCCCCCCACCACCCCTTCCCTCCGCCTCTGCCCAGCCAGCACCCGGCAAAACTTCAAGCTTAGCTGATGACTTTGGAGAGTTCAACCTGTTTGGGGAATTTTCTAACGGCGCATCAGCCAGTGGCCAAGATGACTTTGCAGATTTTATGGCTTTCAACAACAGCGGGGGCTTTTCCGAACAAAAACCCGACGACAAATACAATGCACTCAAGCTGGAGGCCGGCCCCGGTGCCCAGGCTGGCTCCTCTGCCAGCACAGCCAAGGGTGGGCAGAGCTCTGCCACCACTGCTACGCCCACCAAATATGACATCTTCAAGCAGCTGTCCCTGGAAGGCTCCGGAGCGGCCTTCGAGGAGGCCAAGGACAGCGCGCTCTCCTCGGTGAAGAGCGACGATGACTTTGCTGACTTCCACTCCAGCAAGTTCTCTTCCAGCGGCGCCGAGAAGTCGCTGGTGGACAAAGTGGCAGCTTTCAAGCAGGCCAAAGAAGACTCTGCTTCCGTGAAATCCCTGGATCTGCCCTCCATCGGCGGCAGCAGCGTGGGCAAGGAGGACTCCGAAGACGCGCTGTCTGTTCAGTTTGACATGAAACTGGCAGATGTGGGAGGAGATCTTAAGCATGTCATGTCTGATAGCTCTTTGGATTTGCCAACAGTTAGTGGCCAGCATCCACCAGCAGCAGGTGAGGAACTGGTTAGATTGCTCTGGTAACGTAGGTGGTGCAGATTCCGTGTTCTCTGTGCTCAATTACAGTATTATGCACTCGTCTTTCAGTAGTGGAAGACTCCTCAGTGTGTGTCCCCGCCAGCCACGGCCCCTCAGCAGGCCACCCTTTAGTTTTTGTCTTAGAAGACTATAAATATAAATAGCTGGAACAGTTTGAACTCCAGGCCAGTTTGTTTTTGAGGTTTAACATCATCATACTGGTACCTGTTTGCTGTTGGCGCTTGAGGGACTCGAGTGGAAAATATTCCAGTGCAAACAATGTCATTCCATTTATATCAGCAAGATGATGGCAGAGTCTCACTTTAATCTCTTGTTTTCCACTGAGCATTTGGCTTGGGGACTTCCCCTGCTCAGCGCTTCCCAAAGGTCACTAATTGGGGCTGTTAATGAGAAGCTGACTAATCAGCAACACCAGTGTGTTCCCCTTGCAGTGGGGCTCAGTCTGGGTAGGCAGGATTTTGCAGGACTGCAGTTTTAGGGTATTTCACACACCTTGCAGTGTTAAATCCCTCGTGGGAATCATTGTGCCAAGGGGCTGCAAGTGCTGGTCTCATGACTGGGAGCTCTTGGACCTAAATTTAAACCATGGGACTTTCACTTTTATCCTTATCAGGTTTCCACCTGCTTTAATTTCCCTTGATGACAACATTCCTGAGGGAGTGAACTGACCATCTCTGACCTGATCACATATCATAAAACAAATTTCCCAAGTGTCCTGCTTTTTCTTTTCATATCTACATAGGAGATAAGCTGTAGTTAAATGTTCTGTGGCCTTCAACAACACGGGAACCATTACTGTGTTCTAGGACAAGTTTTATGCAGTCAAAGGCTTTTCTGAACAGGGGGAACATACAAACTGTAAATGTAAAAGCTCTTACTGCAAGAATTGGTTATTTCCACATGAAATATTTCTTCCATTTTTTGCAGATATGGGTAGAGAAAAAATTATACAGTACTGTAATTTTGCATTATATGATATTTTTAAGTAGGGGAAAGAATTAAGTTGGCAACTTCGATGTGGAAGATACTCTCTAACAGGGTACAAAATATCAGGAATAATTTATTAGCAAAGACATTTAATTTTCATATTACTGCTTGGGAAAACTCCAAGTTGAGTGAGCTGTCAAAACGTAGCACCTACAGTGTATTCTTGAATGTTTACTTTGGGTTTGAAAGCACTTTTTCCTAATATTTTTCTAGCCTCTTTTGGTGGTAGTTTGACTTCTGTAGCTCTTTCCAGGACGTGTGCTTTTGCCACAGCAATCCGTGATGAATAATTGCTGTTTGTGGCAGGAAAACCTCTTTTTTTCCTTGGTTTCTTTAAAGGGGTTAGCCCTTCATGTGCTTGTTGCTGAACTTTTGAACTCTGAAGTATTAATTAGAAGCTATTTTTATTAAACTTCAACGAGTCTGTATTCTCCTATGGTGCCAAGTTAGATGTTATTCCAAAAGGGAGAGTTTTGCTCCATTTAACTGTTTGGATTTCGTAGCAGGACGTGCTCTGGACACTCTGCTACAAACACTCCCATGCTCATGTGTTCCTTTCTGTGTGTTTGATGCATTTCAAGCTGTGAACTGCTGATGGTCAAGTCCTTCTTTTTTTTTTCTTTCAGTTTACATGAAGTTAAAAAGCAGATTTTTTTTCTTTTTTCCTCATCGTTTCCTTCGCTCTGTAAATCTAATGTCAAAAAGGGACAGTACCCCTTTGTCACCTCACTGCTGGGACATGGGAGACTGGTCCCAAGGAGCTGCAAGCCCTGTGTCACATCTGCAGGGGAGCAGCAGCAGGACAGAGGTGCTGGGAGATGATTTGTGACGTGCCCACACAGAGGTGTTTGTCCCTTGGCTCTGAGGTTTGCCATTTGTAGCTTCCAGGTATGGGCAGGTAGGTGCTTATCTGGGAATTAGAGAGAAATCCTTGGCTTGCTTCCCATGCCAGGGCCTGTGGTCTCTTGAGGGATGAAAGGTTTCCAGTTTTCCTCTCTCCAAAGGGGATACAGTCTCTTTAAGCTGGGTCTAACTCTCTGTGTGGAAGGTGGATGATACTAATGTTGCCTGACTCCTCTTGCATTTACTCCCTGTAACCCTTTGAGCACTGGCTGCATGCTGTTAGTTTGAACCAGGCTGCTTCTTTCACACCAAATTCCTGTTTCACTCTGAGCTGAGAGCATCTGAATGAGCACCTGCTCCTGTTGGGTGAACCTGATTTGCCCTTCCTGCCCAAGGCTGCAGCGTGAGGAGCCCTGCCCCAGGCACCCTCAAAGGGTTATTTTCCATCTGCTGCCCTGACACTCTCCTGTAAAGTACCTTTTTCTTTGCCATTACTGGAGATTCTCTGTATATTTTAACCAACTTCAGGGGTTTTTTTTTTGCTGCTTTTTCTAATGTCTGATTTCAACTAAACATTTCCTGTGTGAATGTGCCTTTTCAGATCTGCTTTGATATCTCTCTTCTGCAAGTATTGACCTGCATGCTTTACTCTGATACCGCCCTTCCGAGCTCCTCTGTATCACTATCTTTTGTGATCTGTAAGTCCTGCTGTGTTAATAAATATTATCTTGGCATATTTTGAAAACGTGGGGATGTGTGTGATTTGTTGCAAACCAGCAATGTATCTCTTTCTCCTCAAAAATACAGAGTTTAAGGTTCTTGTATCCCCTTAAGCTGGCGGGCTCCTTTCTCTTGCAGAGCAGGGTGTGGGTGAGCTTCTTTCTCCTCTTCCAATGCTTTGACCTCGCTCCCTGTGGCCTTCTGAATCTTTACATGTCAGCCTAAATAATATTTTTTCCAAAGGTTTGTGTTTGAGAAGGATGGAGTGGAGAAAATGTGTGGTGGCAAGGTTGTTTCTGTGAGTTGGCACTGAAAAACTGTGTTGCTATTCAGACTTTTATGAGTAGAATCCCACTAAATAATATCCTGATATTTATGTAGCTAATCCAGTCTGAGTTAACCAGAGCCCCAAAGTAAATTTTCCATTTGGAAAGTTCTGCCTTCTAAATATTGAAACTTTCAGAGATGAATGACAGCTGCAAATTTGTGGCGTGCAATTATGTCACTTCAAATTCCTCCAGATCCTGAGCCACTGACAGCTTGGGATTAGCATCAAATTAGCAGACAAGGTAAAAAGCTAAAAATAATTGAGATGTGGAATAGTTAAAATGTTGTGGGGTTTTGGAGTTGCCACAAGAGCAAAAAGCAGCCCAGGAAGCAGAATGTGGCTTTTCTTCTTTACACCGAGCTGGAGAGACTTTAAAAGGGAGAAAAAGAAAAAGGGAGAAAACCACAACACCCCTCCTTGATTCTGGAGATCATGCCCAGCCCTAAAGGTTTTTAAACCAAAGCTTTGAACATAAAACTGAGACCTAATTCTGTAGGGCTCATGCTGTCTATGTTTGTTCAGCCAATCATTCCTGGAGGAGGGAGAGGAACGTTCCTGGCTCTATTTATTATGTTTTTGTCTAGACTTGACAGTCACATTGACTCCCTTGCCCTCATTTGGGTTAATTCTGTCCACAGAAGAGCTTATCCAGCCTGGTTTATCCTGGGAAGGCTCTGACAGGGAGGGTGTGGATGTGTTTGCCATGGCCTTCCCAAAAGGACTGAGCTCCCAGTGTCAGCTCAGGGCCTTTATTCTGCTGTGAAACATTGTTTATCATGATAATGTCAAAATAATTAGCAAATTCTGTACATCCACAAGGTTTGGAGGCTTTTCTCTCCTATTCCCTTCATTTTTATGTATCTTACAGTCAGCATTCTTGATGGTTTCCACCTTAGCTACAGCCATGCTTTAGGGAAAGCAAATGGGAATAATTCCCTTGTTGTCCCTGTTCCAGGCTCCCCCAGCTGAGGGGGTTTTTCTGGTTGCTGCCAGGCACGACACTGACAGCAGCAGTGCATGAAGCTCTGTGTTCTTCCATTCTCATCTCCTTCTAGCAGGGGGAGCCCCTCTGGAAGCAGGGAGCAGGTGGTGCCTGTCCAGAGCAGGCTCTGGGCTCCTGCTCAGGCTGCAGGGGCTGTTCCCAGGGTAACAGCACTGACGATGCTGGGAGCAGCTCCACAGCTACCACTGTGTCACCCTAACAACCAAAACGTGACTCCAGACTTACATTTATTCATCACAATTCAATATCCTCTGAAATACAAAACCCTGGAAGTCTCCTATGCTGGCTGGAATCCCTAAATTTATTCCAACATCCCTGAATTGTCTTCAGTTTTCTTCAGACAGTCACTAACGCTGTCAAGGGTTTTCCTTAAATGATTAAAGTGTTGACATTGAAGGCTCCAGCTTGTCATTTGCCTCCAGCCATAACTTAATCCTTGGTAGTTGAAATAAATTATTGTAGTTGGCTTAAATCAGGGGTGGCAAGTTTTTCTGTAGGTGAGATAACACTGGGAAGCAGTATTTTCACTGTGTTTCACCCTGCTGTATTTCATCCTGCTTTGCCTTGGCTGGCTCCTGCAGGTGCAGCTGGTCCCAGGTGATGATCAGGCAGCTTGGGCTTTGGGTTCCACATCCTTATTTTTCACTAAATTGTGTTAGGGCTGCTTGAGCTGTAAACACTGACTCTGAACGCAGTGTTTGTCCTGTAATGTGATATTCCTAGGAAAAAGTTCATTCACTGCAGTGATCCTTCTGAAATTATCCAAAGGAAATCAGATGTACAGAATCAAACCATTCCATTTCACCTCAGCCCTTGCACCTCTGCAGAGGTTTCATGTCTGCCTGAATTCACATACAGAGAGTCTTGAATCCTCGTTTGTGAATAATTAAACTATTGTTGTGCCTCCCCTGGCCTGCCCTATTGATTGCAGATGAGTTCAGGATTCCCCCTGGAGCCTGCTGCTGATCCTGCCTGTGCCTGAGCCAGGCTTGGATCAGCACTGCCCTGACCTGGGCCTTTAGGATGTGTTTGCAGCTCAAAATCTTAGCAGTTATCAAAGGAGTAATTCCCAACAGGATGTGAGCGTGCAGATCCTCGGGGTGGGATCATCACTCTTCCTTTTTCTCCCAGGGAACACCGGGTGAGCCTCAAATCTTTGCTGGGTTTTGGAGTCAGCACAAAGTGAGGGGAAAGCAGAGGTTGCCTGGTAGCTGCTGGTATTTCCAGGATCCCAGGATTGATTACAGCTGGCTCACGTGTTGGAGGTGGTTCTGGCTCTCTCTTTCATGCAAAGCTTTCCTTTCCCTTCTTTAAACAAAACCTTGAGAGCACAGGGTGTGGTGTGTGGTGATAAATCACCGACCCCTCTGCAGGCAGCTCCTTTCACCTCAGAGCCTTCTCTCTGTGCCAGGAGCTGTGATTTCATCTCTCTCTGTTTACCCTCTGCTGCTCTGCACCTTCACAATTGGAGTTGGGAATCTTGGCTGTGTGCAGGTGCTCAGGTCTGGATTTGGGATGCTGTCTGGGCAGAGGCAGCTGCAGGAAGAGCTGACGGATGACACGCTGTGCCTGGCTGACCCAAGGCAGTGGCCATTAACCTCCAGCACTGTGCTGTGTGTTTATTTGTTGGCTTTGTCATTAGCCATGGATGTGGGTCATGCCTGGGAAGCAGCCTGGAGCCTGGCCTGCTCTCCCCTTCCAGTGAGATGAATAAAGCAAGGCACAAATGGTTTGTTGGAATGGTTTAATCCTCGGGCTGGTGTGGCTGGGTCGAATAAAGAGGACAGCTGGGCAGTCAGCTTGTTCCCACCATGGCTCTGCTAAAGCCCATGGATCTCAGCCCCAGTGAGGCTCAGGGAAAACATTTTGTGGTGTGGGATTGCTGTCCCTGCAGCCCCAGTGAGGCTCAGGGAAAACATTTTGTGCTGTGGGGTTGCTGTCCCTGCAGCCCCAGTGAGGCTCAGGGAAAACATTTTGTGCTGTGGGGTTGCTGTCCCTGCAGCCGCCGGACCCCAGGCGCTGCGCAGCGGCCACAAATCTAATCCAAACTGACAATTGCTGCTGCTGGAAAACAAATGCCAAATGTAGGATAGGAGGGCTGATTTGCTGGGCAAAAGGGGAGTTCGTGCTCTAATGAAAACTGCCCAGGCTCCGTGTGCCCTGGCTGGGATCAGTCTCAGCCTGGAGGGGAAAGATCAGAGCCCCCAGGCACTGCAGGCTCTGATCTCACACCTGCCCCTGGCAGGGAGAAGAACCTATTGGGCCATGTAATCACCAGGTGGGTATAAATGTTTGGAGCTTTCTGTGAAATAATTGGATTTTCTCTAGACTTAGCTTTTACAAACTGTTTATTCAGTTAAAACATGATCTCTGCAATATCCCTGTCAGTGCTGGCACCTGGAAGTTTGACGAGTCGGCCGTGCGGCGCTGCAGGAGCCCTGATAAGCTCAAACAGGATTTCTAGGCTTTTTTAGATCCTTGCAGCACATTTTTATATGTTATTTGTATCAAAGCACGAATATAAAATTAAAGTGTATTAATACTTTATCAGAGGAATGGAAAAGTCAGCCCAGTCTTCTGTGTGGTTGGATTTGATAAGATGAAATAACGCATTAAAAGGTGTTGGAGTTGTAACATTTATATTTTGATTGTAGATTCTGCAGCCAGAAAACTCAACTGGTGATCTGTGCAGCCTGGACTGGCCAGAAACTGTTTTGTTTTTTTTTTTAGTGTTTCTTCACTACCATAGTGGTATGGTGACTTTCAGGCTAAAATGTAAGATGGCATTCAAATATCAAGGCTCACATTCATTGATCAGAGACATTTTTGTACGAAATGCTCAGGTATTTCCCACCTTATTTTCGTGCAAACTCCAGTCCAAGCCTGAGTGAGACAACGATTCACTGTGTTTGTTCTTGCAGCTCCTCCAGACTCTCAGCGAGTTGCTCTTGGGCGGCGCAGAGAGTTTGAGGTTTGCACTTCAGCTCCTAATTGTGGGGCTTTGTTTCAGATGTGGATGACTTAAAGGGTGGCCCGTTTGGAAGCTGTCACAGTGGCTCTGCAGTCAGCAGCCTGGCCAGCTACGACTGCTCCGGCTCCGACAGGGACGACGCCCAGCAGGGCAAGAAGCTCTCCTGCTTCCCCCAGCCCTCCGCGGCCACCTGTGTCCTCCAGAAGAAGGAGACCTTGTTTGGCAGCACGGAGAACATCACCATGACGACGGTTTCCAAAGTGACAACCTTCTCCAGCGAGGATGCTCTGCAGGATGTTTCCTTCGCGGCCTTCGCCAACTTTAAGGACTCGGGGCCGGTCTCGGGCGCTCCCGGCGACGACGACATCGGGGACTTTGGGGACTTTGGGGACTTTGCCAGGCGTCCCTCGGAAGCTCAGGATGCAGCAGCAGCAGCTGACACAGCCCTGGGCAGTGATTTCCTCTCTGGAGTCTCCTCTGAGCTGCGGAGAGAGGCCACGGATGACTTTGGAGAGTTCCAAAGCGAAAAACCGAAAATCAGCAAGTTTGACTTCCTGGTGGCAACTTCCCAAGGCAAGGTGAAATCCAGTGAGGAGATGATCAAGAGTGAGCTGGCCACCTTTGACCTGTCTGTGCAAGGTAAGCCTGGGCCCACGGTGGAGGAGCCTCATGATGCATGTGCTTATCAAAGGCTGATTCTCCTAATTGAATTATAAATTAGCTAATGGGGATTGTTCCAAAGGCTGCTGGAAAATGACCTGAATCCTCTCATTGATTTCTGTGGCATTTGGAGCAGGTTTTTTTCCTACAAGGAAAATATTTGTTGTGCTAAAAACCTGTAAGAATTGAGGGACTGGGGAAATCACTGAGTAAAGAGAAATGTTTGTTCTTCTGGAGGAAGGCTCCAACCCTTGCTGCCACTTCATTCATTTTAAATAGCCTGGGTCTTTGGAGTCAAGGAATAACTTTGTATAACCTGACATTTTAGGGTCTCATAAGAGGAGCCTGAGCCTGGGGGACAGAGAAATCAGCCGCTCCTCCCCTCTGGCAGCCCTGGAGCAGCCGTTCAGGGACCGCTCCAACACCCTGAGCGAGAAGCCAGCGCTGCCCGTGATCAGGGACAAGTACAAGGACCTGACTGGGGAGGTGGAGGTGAGCAGCTGGCTGGAGCACACCTGAGCTGGCACTGACATCCAGGGGGTTCTGGGTCCAACGTTTGGGGCTTTACCTGTTTGAGTGTGGGTGTGACTGTGAGATGGTGCCTGGGTGTTGTGAGTGGAACCTGGAGGTTTCTTCTCTCATGTCTTTAAAGGGAAGTGGGAGAACACAGAATGTTGTCTGAAACACAGAATCACTTGACCTTGCAGCCTTAAGCTTACAACTGGAAATTAGTTACAGTTTAAATCTAATCCCAGCTTTGGCACTGAGATCATTTGCTTTGGGAAATGGCATCACTTTTTGGCTGTGTGGTGGTTGTTTCTCTTGCTCATCCTGAGAAGAGATGGGAAAAGGACTCAGATTAAATTCTGTTAATCCCCACTGCTAGAACAGCAGACTGTAACAAACGTGCCAGGAGGAGGTGTGTGCAATGAGATCTTTTACCCACTCCTGCATGTTCTCATTTTGAGACTCATTCTCACTCCCAGAAATCCAATTTTAGAGTTCAGGTGCATAGAAAATCTTGAAAGAATGGGGGGAAACTGGGGACAGATCTGCTCAAAGTTCACACAGCCAATCTGCAAATAGTCTTTTAAAAAGTACCTGTGTGCTGTGTGTCTGTTGTGTAGGAGAGAGGGAGGGAAATGTGTGTAGGAACAAGCCTGAGCCTGTCCTTGTCTTTGCTCCAGGAGAGTGAGAGGTATGCCTACGAGTGGCAGAGGTGCCTGGAGAGTGCCCTGCAGGTGAGTGTGGCCCCTCCTCCTCCTCCAGATCCTTCCCTCCTCCCTGCAGGACCCACCTCCCTCAGTGCCTGAGACCAACAGGCAGAGCCAGTGTGGGAATCAGCCCTGGGAATTGCAGCTTTTACACCAAAAGCTGCCACCTCCTCAGCTGAACACCCTGCACTCATCTCCCTGTCACTGGGGATTAGTTTGGCTTTTCCCTAAATATTCCAGCTCTCAGGTTAGTGGGGTGGGGCCTGTTTGGGTGCCCAGGATTGTGTGTTCAGGGCACTGGTCCCAGAGCCTGGCTCCCCAGGGCTTCCTGAGGAGCAGAATTGTTGATGAGCTGTGCCCAGGGAGCCTTCCTGTGCTGCTCTCAGGTATTTCACACCCAGAGCACTGCTCCTTAACATTTCTCCTTTGCATTTGAGTATTAGAGAGCCCAGACTGTGAATGCTCTTATTAAATTAGACAGCAAGGCATGCATGCTCTTAAAACTCTTATTTTGGTAATGAAAATATTGGGGGGAATACATTAAGGTTTTAAATGTTCTTACTTTCCCCTGATCTGCTTAAGCAGGAGTGTATAAAAACATGTGGTGGAGTGTGGAAATCATTTCTTGTTTAATTTGCCTCCTTTTCTGAATAACAGTTTCTTCTGGGGGCAGTCTTGTTTGCAATGATTATTTAAAGATAGAAACCCCATCATTTTATGAAATTCATTTCCACCAGGTCATAAAGAAAGCAAACGACACCTTAAATGGAATCAGCAGCTCATCTGTTTGCACTGAAGTTATCCAGTCTGCTCAAGGCATGGAATATTTACTGGGTATGTTTTCATTTTCCACGTGTTCTACACTGGAAGTTCTTCTCTAAAAAACAGGAATATAGAATCACTCTTCCCCAAATGGCATCATTTCTCATCTTAATCTTTGTCTGCACCTAAATAATGAAAAACTCTTCTGCCAAATAAATGTAACCCCAGCTTTGAGCTAACCCTGCATGGCCACCCCTCCTGTGCCACGTCTGGTTTTGCCATTTCTGAGTTCCAGCCTGGGGGTCCAGTGAATTCTCTGCAATCTTTCCCTGTTTTACATCCCCAGGGGTTGTTGAAGTCTACAGAGTAACCAAGAGGGTGGAGCTGGGCATCAAAGCCACTGCTGTTTGCAGTGAGAAGCTCCAGCAGCTGCTGAAGGATATTGATAAAGTGTGGAACAACCTGATCAGCTTCATGTCCCTGGCTGCTCTAACGGTAAGACCCACAAAAGCTGCCTGGTTACCAAAACAAATGTCATAATTGTATTTAAAGAGACTTTGCAGGGTGTGCTGACTTGACAGCTTGTGTTTCTTCTCTTGGAAAATGGAAATGAATTTATTTGTGAAAGGCAGTTTAAAACCCTCTCAGAAAATCATTATTTATGCACAAACACAAAGTTGTCTTTCTTGGTACCTTAGTGATCGAGTGACACCCTGGGTGGGGACATCTCCAGTAAGGCACATTTAATAAAACCCAAATAAGCCATTTTACAAAGCCAGAATGATGTGGACATGGCTTGTTTTTTAATGTCCCTGCAGTTGGCTTTAATGCTCACAATTCCAAAGCACACAGTGGAGCAACACAGGAACAACTGGACTGTTTTCCCTTCTCTCTGCACTTGGAAATGCCCGAGTTTGTTTTGGTTCCTGCCACAGACTGAGCAGCTTTTCCTGCTCTGGAGTGCCAGGAAAAGCTCCCAGCCAGGCCTGGTAGGAGCTGGGGAGCTTTGGACACAGCTGGGTGAGGGGGACAGGCAGGGATGGGGTGTGAGGGGTGGCCCTTTGGAGCAGGAGCATCCCGTGGGATGCAGAGGAGCTGGGATGGAGAGGGGCACACAGAGCTGCAGAACAAACAGAAGGCAGGGAAATCACCCTGCCATGAAACACCTTGTGGGGTTTGTGTTGCAGGAGCTGCAAGGTGCAAAATGACTTCCTTTAACCATGGGGAAACTCAGATTTTTAGGGAATCATCTCTCTGATTTATGGTGACTGACACAGTGGATCCCTTTGGCTCAGTGCTCTCCAGGAGCCTTCAGGATCAGCACATCCCACCAAGCATCCCTGAGCAGATCGTGGCCATGGGGAGCTTCCCACTGAGCATTTTCATCTGTGGCTCCCTCCTTGCACTGCAGCTGTGCCCACAAAAGGTTTTCCCTTCCCAATAAACACTCATTTAGCAGTAAGGCCTGGAATTCTTGGTTTCTGCTTGGAACACCATTTCCAGCTCAGTCATTCCCTGCAAGGCAGGTGTTATCAATGGTCAGTCCCTTCTTACACACCTTTTGCACATTTTAAACCTCCCCAGGTACTTTGGTGACATCCTGTGATGCCCAGAGCCTGCCATCCTAGGAAATTTATATCCCAAATATTTTACTGCTTAGCAGAGGGAGTTGATAGACCTGGATCCAGCTGTTTGAACTCTGGCATTGTTGACAGCAACAATCCCAAGAGCTATCAGGATCTTTTCCTAATTTAAACAGGTGGATTAAAATACAGTTCCTAAAGTGCTTTTCCTTGGAAGATTACAGGGATTACCCCAAAGTCCCAGGCTTGGCCATGTGTTCTCTGAGCCACAGCAGCTCCTGGCTCGTGGCTCCAGCTGAATTTTAAGCACATTGGGAGCTGCAAACAGTGACTGCTCCCATGCACACACAGCCCAGCTGAACTTCCCAAAAACCAGGGACTCACAACTCCTGTAATTCCCCAAATCACCCCTTTCCTTGCTTCTCCTCCCCACGGGATTCACTGGAAGGGGTGGAACCCACACCTCTGGTGTCACAGGCACAGATCCTAAATGATGCAGAAGTGCCAATTAACTGCAGAGAAGGATTCCAGCTCCCAGGCATGTGCTTGGAAAGGTTAATTTTATCTTTTAAAGGATTTTGTTACAAGGTAATTTTATGCACAGCCTTGTGGTTTTTCACAGCAAATTGCAGGATGACCTTCTCATTTGCTTCACTCGTGCATTTGGTAAACAAATATTAGAGTGCCTTTATTAATTTGATTGATCTACTTAGAGATTAAAGGGTGGGGTTTTTTTTTCAGGATTCCAATTATTCTGCAGCCATTCAGCAGGGCAGCGTGAGCAGCATACCCAGAGTGTGGATTAACACACACATGGCCTGGGATCACACCATTCTTTAAGCTTCTTGCATTTCTACTCACTGCTTTTATTTGCACTCCCATTTTCATGCAAGATTTGAACGTTTTTGTATCATCCTTGTGCAGTGTTTTAATTGATCATTTATCCTGTGGCTGAAATGGGAGCTTGAGTATTGGAAAAGTGACCACAATGATTTATTATTTACAGGCTAATTCTCCCACCCTTTGCCTCTCCTGAATTCCATGGTTTGGTTAACCTTAATATCCCATTGTAGGTTCAAAAAAACCCCAAAAAGAGAACAACAAGTGCCCTTTTTTTTTGCTGAGGCAACACCAGGGAGTGCAGGCCAGTGAATCCTGCTGCAGCCACCTCCCCTGGGACAGCTGCACAAACACCTGCAGATCCTCTGTTTGCCTTTCCCCAGTCCCCAGTGCTCCTTCCCCTTTGGATGTGGGGAATGTGCAGCTCAAGAATTCCTTCCTTTGTGGCTGAGGCCCTTTTGAAGATTGGAGTGTTATAAATTGGTGCTGATGGAGGTGGCAAATCCATCCTGAGAGCTTTGATGATTGTCACCCCTGCCCTGCCCCTGTGACACGCTGGCTCCTGCTGCTCAGTTAATTTTTATCATGATGTCTGAGACTTCCTCAGGCACTGAAAATGCCTCAGTGTTTCTGTCTCCTTTCTTCAGCCAGATGAAAACTCCCTGGATTTCTCTTCCTGTATGCTGCGCCCAGGGATTAAAAATGCCCAGGACCTTGCCTGTGGAGTGTGTCTGCTCAACGTGGATTCCAGGAGCAAAGTAAGTGTGGTGCTTAAACTCCTTTTGAATTTACAGTTTGGGATTCCATTTATAGAATCCCAGGCTGGTTTGGGTTGGGAAAGACCTTAAAGCTCATCCAGTGCCACCCTGGGCCATGGGCAGGGACACCTTCACTATTCCAGGGTGTCCAGCCTGGCCTTGGACACTTCCAGGGATGGATGAATTGAAAAAAACATCATGGTTATAATTTGTAAACTCTGACCTGTAGTTGGGTTTCAATAAAATCTCATAATCCAGTCAGTGTTCCTGGGCTTTGGTGTGACACAGCTGTGGAGAAAGGGCTGAGCTTCATTGTTCAGAGTGGGGGAGAAACTGGGATACTAGGATTTCTAAAAACACACATATTGTTTTAACAAATACAAATCTTTTAATGACTTTCCTCCATGAAATGGCTCACCAGAGGGGACTGTTGCCATTAGCAGAGCTGGGAGGGACTCCCAGGACATGTGCAGAGTTCTGCCAGCCAGTTAAAAATAGAGGCACTTTTCCTGACTTTTTGGTTTCAACGTTATTTCAGAAAGAAGAGAAACCTGTGGAGGAGCTTCCCAAAAAAGTATGAACCTGTAAAAAACATCCTTTCTAGACTCATCCTTCTTGAGTGTGGAAGGCTGAGCTGCTGCTGGGCTCTCAGCTGTCATTCTCAATTGTGCCAATCATTAATCCTCTCCTCCAGTCGTGTTTTGTGGCCCTTAACTCTTGATCTGATCAACTAACATGCTCCAGAGCCTCCCCTCGTGTGTCTGCATGCCTGTGCCTTGTGCCCAGCTCTCTGGTTTTGTGCTCCTTCTGTTGTGTGGTAGAAAACTCCTGAGTTCCTGAATCTGTGCTGCCTGTGTGTCTGGGGCAGGAGAGGGGGGGATTTCACGGCCTTTGTGCTAGGAATTATTGACTTTTGGCTTTGTGTAGCAGGCAGTGGCATTTTTTAGAAATCTCTGCAGGAAATCCAGGGTGTGGGGAGCAGGGCTGGGATATTTTTTTAAATAGGGAGCTGTGAGGCATTGGAAAGAATCTCCTAGCAACAAACAGCGAGGTGGTTTCAGCCTGCTCACGGCTTCACACGCTCAGAGGCTCCTATTGTAAAGCAGCTTCAATTAACAGGAGGAAGCAGATCAAATTCAACCTGAAATAACACTAATAGCAAGAATTGCACCTGCCTAACCCTCAGCCAGGCTGGAGCCAGGGAAATAAATGCAGGAGCTGTCTGCTGGCGAGCAGGACGAGCTTTCCCCTCAGTAGGGAGGTGGATCAGAAGCAGAGGTTGCAGGAGACAAGGTGAGTGAGCTGCCAGGGCTCAGCTCAGGGCTCCCTTCCTGCAGGTGTAGGCTGGCTCAGGTGTGATGGCTGAAGGTTTTGTCCACCAGCAGCTAAAATCAAACAGAGCTGATGGGGTGGAGTGCTCAGGGGAAGGTCCTGTGCTGTTCTCCACTCAGGTTTAGACCCTGGAGGGGATCAGAGTGTCACTCTTGTTTCAATTCTTCTTGCAGGCCTTTAATTCTGAGACAGATAACTTCAAGCTGGCATATGGAGGGCACCAGTACCACGCCAGCTGTGCCAACTTCTGGATCAACTGCGTGGAGCCCAAACCCCCGGGTCTCATCCTGCCAGACCTGCTCTGAGAGCCCTGCACTGCAGCTGGAGCTTTGGGCCTCATCCTGCAGGACCTGGGGTGGCTGCTGAGGTGGAGAGGCTGGAGCTGGGGTCAGGGTTTGGAATGTTTGGGGTTGGTTTTTGGACCAAAAATCAACAGATTAAAGCTGCTGTTACAGACGGTGAGGAATTCACTTGTAATGGCCAAGGTTTTGGAAATAACCAGAAAATATGTAGTGTGGCAAAAAAAGAAGGTGGCATTTCAGTCTTTCTGAAGGTGAAATCTTATCCTGTGTAAAAGCAGCCTGGTAACCATGGGCATGAACCTGGGAGGGGCCAGCATGGAGCTCCCCAGACACCCTGGAACTCTGGGCTGATCTGCAGAGGAACAAACACCTAAATACTTGAATCTGTATTTGCAAGCAAATCTTTTCTTTAACGTTTTTGGGACATGGACCTCGATGTTCTTTAAGTGTTGGCTGCAGTGATATCACAGCACATGAGTCACAGCAGCAGCCAAGGCAGAATGAATTATTGACTCAGAAGGAGAAGCTGCTGGGTGTTTGTGCTTCCACTGCTCTGTGCTGGAAGTGGTGCTGGATGCAGAACTGGTCAGTGCTGGGAGGTGAGGACTGGAAAATGGAAAACTGTTGTAATTTTCCCTGTGCTGTCTGGATTCTGTAGTGCAGGCAGCTGGAGTTTAAAACTCGTGGTGTTTCTTGTAAATACAGAGAAACTTCCCTGGATTTGTGCTGAGCTCCAGGTGTGGTTTTGTCTCTCCTGACCTTTTGGGAGCTGTGTGGCTGCAGCACTGCTGCAAGCTGGACTCTGCTGATGCAGCACATCTGCTCCTGTGTAGATACTTTACCTTTTTTGGCTGTGGAGATGCTGTTCCTGCTGGGATGGGATGGGTTGGGGTGGGATGGGATGGCTGAGTGTGACTCGTGCAGCCTGGTGCTACCTGTAGGAACGTGTTCCTGTGACTCAGAGCTGGCAGCACAAGGTGGCCCCTGGCTCCTGCAGCAGGGAGCGGGAATTAACACCCAGAGGGATTTAACCCTGGAATTTGGTGGTCTCAGCAAGCTGTGTTTGAAGCAGGCTTCGTGTCCCTGCTGGTTTGTGGCTTTTGTAGGTGCCTCTCTGGACAGGTTTGTGTCACAGACTCTCACTAAATGTTACCTGTGCATCCAAAGTACCTGGCTCCTCCTTCACATCCAATATCCAGAGGAGAGTGCAGTCAGTGGAGTGCTGGTTACAGGATTTTAAACCTGTGAGGGCTTCATGGTGTTACAAGAAACATCCCACGACCCTGTCTAGGTCTGTCTAGGTGTAAATCCATGGAGTACAACTTTCTCCTCAATTCTTTGGCTTTGTCTCTCAGATCTGTCCCTTTCCTCCAGAGATCTCAACAGCTTCTCCAAGTTAATCCTGCCCCCATTACAGGTACCTGACACTGACCTGTGGTTATTTGCTGAAACAGAAATTACCATGAGGAAAACGATGCTTTGTATTTAAAAAACAAACAGGCTTAGTTATACGAAACTATTAATTAGCCCAAATGAAAGAATCTTGGCTCAGAGGTGTCTGGCTCCTTCCTTACACCAATTACAATAAATCTCCTTGCTGCCTCAAATTAGCTCATTCATGAAATAAAAAGCACCGTGTGCCTCCAGCTCTGGCTGATCCAGAGGCAGATTTCCCGTGCTGTGCTTCCCACATCCTGCCCAGGAATTACCAAAAAAAGCCCAGGGAAGGCACTCCTTGCTTCTCTCCCTTTCATTTATTAGGTGGGAAGGAGCTGCAGCACCACAGCCCTTGTTTTCCAGCACAGTCAGGGGCTGCTGTGCCCCCTCCCCGGTGTTCCCACAGGAGTTTGGGGACCAGGAGGCCACTGGCAGGAGTTCCCCAGTGGCTGAGGGAATGCTGTACTGGGAAAAGGGAGTTTTCTGTCAGCCTGGGTTTCCACCACAGCTCCCCAACACTAGAGAGGAATTTTTTCCCCCTAATTAAAAGAAAATGCCACAATTAAGAGGCCAATTTAGAGCACCATCTGTGTTGTCACAGCAGCATCTTCCTGTGCTGGTTTTCCTGTCCCTGGTACCAGGTCAGCCCCTCTCTGAGCTGCCTCCACCGTGTCCTGTGGCCCATAAAAACAAGGAATGGGCATTTACCATTCCAATTGCAGCAGAGCTCACTGAAGGGTGACACTGCTGCTCTCCTGCTCCCACAGAAGGGAGAGCAGCAGGCTCTGTCCCTGTCGTTGTGGGGAGCAGGAAATGTTCTGCTCCCAGCAGCTCCAGCCCTGGGAACACAGGGAACGTTTGCAGGGAGATCCCCTCGATAAAGGCATTGCACAAGGAGCATCAGCTGCAGCTCCCAGTCATGCCAATGACTCACTGGAGCATTCAGCATCCTCTCGGATGTTGTTGCCAGCCAAAGCCCAGTGTCCTTCCAAGCTGTATCCAAGGTGACAGGATTGTCACAGCCCACCTTCCCCCGCTGCCTCTGCTGCAGGCCCCCGGACACGCTGCCTTCCCTTTGCTTGTGTCCAGTTTCAGACCTGTGACTCCTTTTCCTGCATGGATTCTCTCTCACTGGAAAAGAGAAACGAGATTTGCTTTGTTTTATTTTAAATCTGTGTGTTCTCTGGGGCTGCCTTGTGGAAAGTGGGGTTTCTGTCTCTCTGTGTATATTTGGAGTTGTAAGGAATTATTTGCTCGGTTATTTAATGTATTTATGGCTTCACCCCGTTGTGTTCCTGGTGCTTCCATGCCGTGGGTGGCAGCTTCTCCCTGGGGCTGGGGGCTGCTCCAGCCTCTTCCCCGTGTTTGGCTGGGAGTCCCTGCAGCCCCTCAGAGGTCACCTGTGCCCTGGGAATTGTCACCTCCTGCACTCACCGCTCATTCCAAGGACTTCTCCTCCCTGGCAGCAGCTTCTCCTCGCTGGCTTTGGTCAGAGCAGCTCCTTCCCTGAAATCCGTGCTGGGGGTGGGAGTGAGGGTGAAGCTCAGCCCCAGGCAGAGCAGGAGCTCGTGGAATGCTCCAAGTCTTGTCAGCTCCATTGGGAATCATAAACTTGAAACAAAACCTGCCTTTCCAATAAAAGCTGCTATTGTACAAACTGCTGCTTTGGATTTACTTTTAATTCTGGACCTGTGTTTAATTCCAGTTCTCAGTGTTAAAATAGGAATGTCATAATTTTATGAAGAAGAGCGATCAGAAAACTTCTCTTTCTATTGTGATTCTTCTCCTGCCCTCTGGGCAAATGTTCTTTTTCTTCCAGAAGTGGTTTTGTGATTATTAGTTGGAGCTGTTTGGGTTTGTGCTGTGCTGGAATTGCTGCTGATATTTTAAATCCGATGAGAATAAGTGTTATTAATTGACTTTAGTACCTTGTTTACTCCCTTAATTCCTGCAATGATTTATAAATCCTGTGTTGAGATTCAAACCTGGTGTTCAATAAAAAGCTCGTTTCATATCTGACCAGCCTGGGAACCTGAAATATTTATATCATAATGTAAGTGAAACCTGCTTTGTGGCTGGGATGGGGAAGGTGTCTCACCAAATATTGAAAGATATAAAGTATTTTTCAGACAATTAAGAGACCATTTGGAAACGCCCGTGGGGAGCAGGAGAAGGGGTGTTCCCCTCAAAGCCAATGGGTGTGCCCCCAGCAATCCAAGCTAAACCTGGGCTCTCTCTTCTTTGGTTTCTATAGATTTGAGAATGGAGAAAAAACTGGATTTTGAGGGGGAAAACACTCGTGTAAAATCTTTTGCCGTAGTGAACACAAGAGGAGCGTTTGCAATGAAACACCCACAGGCACTAACACTGTAATACAACCTTGAATGGGGATTTCAGGTGAATTCTTTGTTTCCTGATGTGCTTTATTAGGCAATTCCACTTTTTATAGGTCTAACTTTCCGTTGTGTTTAAAGTCAGCCTTTGGTGCCTTCTTGGCTGAACATCAGCATCTCCCCCTCCCCTCAGTCCTTGAGCAGTGTGTGTATAAAGTCTACAGGATAATTTAAAGCACAGAATTTTTTACCTTCCATTTTTTATCCCAAAAATGCTGTTAAACCCTACTTTGCCCATTTTTAGGTAAAGTTTAATTTTGTGAGCAGACTTCAGTTTTTAGCATTTTTTTTCCCTTTAAAATGTCATGTGTTGGAACGTCTCCAGACCAGTGATTAATCTTGATTTTCACTCTCTAGTTCCTCACTTACCATTTCCCTGGCTGAAGCTGAACTCCTGATAAATCAGGGAGATGATTCTCCTGTGTCTGCCTGCCACTGGAACCTGGGCTGGGAGCAGCTGCTGGCAAACCTCACCTTTATTTCAGTGGGGCAAAACTCATCTGGAAAAGCAGGAGAGAACATCCTTCAGAGTTGTTTAAAGGCTCTGCTGGGCCTGGGGCTCCATTAGAGCCGTTTGGAACAGGAAACCCAACACATGTTCTGGTTTAATCTTTATTGATTTTTTTTTTTTTTACAAGTATAGAATCTCATTGAAATCAGACAGCGATCGCAGCAATCTGCCTGCTCCTCCTCCAGAGGCAACAGGAGCACCGGTGCCTCCTCAGGAGGGGCCTCTCCCGGGCTCCTGTCACACTCCAAGGGACCGTCCCTGCGCCTGGAGCCTCGGGAAGACTTCTCCCAGGGCAGGGCTGGGGATGAGCCCCGCCCGGAGGGGACAGAGCAGAGCAGCCCTGGGATGCAGCATAACCGTGAGGACGGATGGAGGGAGGCAGGAATGGGCTAAGGCAGGTCCCGAGCGGAGCCGCAGCTGAGGAACCGCGCGGATCCCCGCTCCAGGGGCTGGGCTGGCTGCTGGAATGCCGGCACACCGAGCCCAGCCCCGGGCAGGGGCCACACGCACATTCCTGAGCGTCTCTTTGGCTGCCCAGCGGCTTCAACCCTCTCGCTTCTGTCTCGAGCCACATCTGGACAAGATCTGTCAACTTTCCACCCGCAAAACACACCAGCATTTTCCAGTAGTTGGAGTGTGTTCCAGGACTATTGCCCTGGCATGGAATGAGTGAAAAAGGATCTTGTATTTATTCAATTTGAATTGCTCAGATTTTATTTTCCTTGTGGCCGACACAGACTGATTCACTTTTTTTCCCCCTTTTTTTTCCCCCCTTTTTTATTTTTTCCTAACTTTGAATACGATTAAGAGCTGACTAAAGATCTCAAACACTATATACTGAGAGTCACTACAGATGTTAAAGAAAACACCAGCACCACAGCCCCTGTATTATTCCTGCCTCCCTGGTGCTTGGAAAACCTGCTGCTGTGGAGCAGGGCTTTGCTAGTGCTGCTCCTGAGCCACTACAGGGCTTTGCAAGGAAGCAAACAAGCTATAACAAAATATCCAGGCTACTACGAAGCGCACTTGGGTCATCAACTCTGCCCGATGCCTCCTAGGCCCTTCCTCGGAGGATCCTAATAAACTGACTAAAAAAAAAAAAAAAGAAAAAAAGACTGAGGCTTTATGGAAGGAATAAACTTATAATGAGACCTGGTTTTGCTAAATCAGAGATGCAGATGGGAAATCCCCATAGAGAAAAATGCTTTGAAGGGAATCGTTGGCCTTGCAGGTTAGTGAGGTGAGAATTGAGGTTCTGCTGTATGGTAAAGAACCAAAGTTGGCTGTAGAAGGAGAAGGGAATGTCTCCAGTCTGGCGGACTCGGAACGGCGCGTCCCTTCTCTTGTGCTTCCCGTCTGCAGTCCCATTAAATCCCCCAGTAAGGCATCAGGGGTCTCCTCTCTCTCTCGTAAACGTCTGGGATGATGCCATAGGGTGTCTGTACCATTTTAACCGTGGTCTTCCCAAAGAGCTTCCTCTCGTAGTCTATCAGCTGCCTCCAGAAGCCCACGTTGGGCCGGATCACGGGGCGCCGCGACTTGACCCAGTTGTAGGCCTCGAAGAGGGAGACCTTGTGGTACTTCATGAGGAAGGCGATGCAGAGCGTGGCCGACCTGCTGACGCCGGCGGCGCAGTGCACCAGGGTGGCCCCGTGCTTGCGCGCCACGCTGTGGATCTTGTCGGCCACGCTGTCGAAGTACAGGGAGATGGGGGCGTTGGGCATGTCAGCCAAAGGCACTTTCACGTACTCAAACTGCGGCCAGTTGAAGTTGGGGATCTCGATGGTGGCGTTGATGATGCAGGTGATGCCCCGGGACAGCAGCAGGTGCCGGTTGGAGGCCACGCTGCCCCGGCTCAGGTACAGCGAGGGCGTGATCTGGGCGATGCCCCCCAGGGCGCCTTCCGAGAGCATTCGCGGAGCCATCAGAGTTCTCGGCAGGGAGTTGTGGCTTCTGGAGGTCATGGAGGATCTTGGCACTCACGCTTCCATTATGGGAAGAGAGCCAACGGGATCTTCAGCCAAGGGAGGGATGGTGTGGCCTGGTGGTGGCAGGACAGCGAGAGCTCCCACTGCTTAGTCACTGCAAAACACAAGTGAGGCCACATGAGCGGGGAGCTGTCCCTGAGCCGTGTCTGTGCCAGGGAACAGGAAACCCCAGCTCGCCCTGCTGGGGCCTGGCAAGGCTCCCTGGGGAGTGTGGGGCTGGTTTCACAGTGCTCATTGCCACTGTCCCCCAGGAACAGATAGGAACAAAAAAAATCCTCCAGCCTAAGTAGCTCCAATTACTCGCCAAGGGTTTACCTGTGGGGCTGGACAGCATCTCACCCACATCAGCACCTGGAAGATGAGCTACACCTTTTCCATGCTCAAACACAGCAGCTTCACAGCTGGCCAGAGTTCAAAGGGATGGTGAGGAACAGCAGATGCCAGCAATTTCCAGCACGCTGCCCTCTCCCCAGTGCCACCCTTCTCCTTTTTTAGGTGTAGGAAAGGCCCCGCCAAAGCACATAAACAGAGGAAAGCCGCTCGTTAGGAAAGGCTGTGAGTCACGTCCATCCCCATCACTCATCGGCTCGCATGGAGGCAGGGGAAGTGTGGAAAGAGTGACCTGGTTATGTCAGAAGCTGAGAGTAAAACCCAGGCAGAGGCTGGGACAGGGGAGGCTCTGGTGCTGCTTTAATGCCTGACTAATGCCTGGGAGAGAGACACGTGCTGCAGAGGCCTGGGATCACCCACGTGAGCCACACGGCCCGGGAGGGTCCCTGCTCTGGCTGCCCCTGCTCCTTTGGGCACCTCCACAGCCAGGGGAGAAGCTGCAGGCAAGGGCATGAGCTCTGGAGCATCAATAATTTGCCACTCTGTGTGTTCTCTGCTTGGAAAAGGGCCACGGGAAAGGCTCCAGTCGGTGCAGGCTGGGGAGTCCCTGCCCAGGTACCTCTGAGCCCACCCCAGTGGCACTGGCAGAGCTGAGGGCACTTGGGGGGATGCTCAGAGCCTTGGGGAGAGGGATCTGTCCCTCCAGCAATTCCTAATTATGTTAAGAGGGTCCTTAAAGGGCTGTCTGCCCTCAGCTGTCTGCCCTCATGCCATGCTCTGGGAAGTCCCAGCAGTGGCTGGGGGTGCTGCCAGTGGATTTTTGACTCTGTGGTACAGAAACTTAATGAGCATAACGTGGCCTCCTCCGTGGCTCTTCCCTGCTGGCAGCTGCTTGAGCAGCTCCTGAAGCTGTGGACCCAAAGCTGCAAAAGTTCCTGCCCCAACAAGGATTTTGCTGTAGTTGTGAGTGCTCAGCTTCCCCCCGCCCATTGCAGCCACCCAGCTGGAGCAGCAAGGAAAGGTGTGGTTTTTTTCAGAGGAATAAAGTTCTTTGAGCAGGGGAAATCCCTGCTCTCAAACAGCTCTTACTGACAAGGCAAAGGATTCGGGCACTTACATTTGGTAACAAAGTCCTGCTCTAAATCACGGAGCAGCACCCGGGTGCTCTGGGCTGCTGGGATGGCTCATAGAGTGTGTCCAACGTTGAGCTGGGGAGAGAAAACAGCAGGGATTTTACTGGGAACTGTGCTGGACTCTAGTCAGGTGGTTGTGCAAGAACTGGGAGGGAGGACCACGGCTTCCCCACACAGAGAGTGAGGACTCAGGGTGGCACTTGGTGTAATGTCACCAATTCCTGCCAACACAGCACTCAAAATCACGGTGAGCCCAGAGGAATCTGAGCCTGGCAAAGAAGTCCTGGCTCAAAAAAAATTAGATCATTTAAGTAATTAATTTGCTCTAATGTCTCCTTTAGCATCCGCCCAGGCCCAGACAGCCGGGGCAGATCCGTGTCCTTCTGATGGCACCCAAAGCCACCCACTGGGGACCCCCGTTCCCTGTCCCTGTGAATGGGAAGGGGCAGAGCTGATGCCAGAGCCACAGCACCCTGCTCCCGACAAGCCGAGGGTGGGGCCAACATCCCCTCCTTTTCCCACAAGCCCCCAGAGTGGGGGTGAATCCCCTGGGAAACGCTGCTGGACCCCGGCAGAGCGAGAGCAGCGCCCGCCCCAAAGCAGCTCTGAGCTCGGCAGAGCCTCCAGCCGCTCCCGGGGGAGCTGGGACGCTCCTGAGGCGCTTTGGGAAGGGCTCTGCTGCTTTCCATAAAGTGGTTCCTGTTTGCAGGCAGGAACTTATCCGGGGATTTGCATGTGACAGGCTGGGCTCGCTCTGCAAACTCCGGGGCTGCGGCGCTGGCGGCAAACACCTGCTGAGCCCATCCCATCCCATCCCATCCCATCCCATCCCATCCCATCCCATCCCATCCCATCCCATCCCATCCCATCCCATCCCATCCCATCCCATCCCATCCCGGGACACCTTCCACTGTCCCAGGTGGCTCCTAGCCCCGTCCAGCCTGGCCTCAGACACCTCCAGGGAGGGGACAGCCACAGCTGCTCTGTCCAACCTGTCACCCCCCAGTTACACACGACATCCCCGAGGCTCGGCATGGCCGGCCCATCCAGAGCAGCTCTCAGCCAGAAGGACGGAATATTTTGAGAAGAAACTCGTTATCTAAGCGAGAGATAAGGCTGCTGTGCCCGCAGAGCGGGTGCGTGGGGGCTGCCGCTGCCCAGCGCTGGGGGACAGCCACCAGGGCAGCCAGGTCCCCTCCCGCGTCCCGCGGCGCTCGCAGCGGGAGCTGGCGGGGATGGCACCGGCTGCGACGTGCTGTCTCAGGCATGTGACAGAGCCACGCTGCTGCCCACACACACCGGGCTGAGCAGCTGCTGCCGTGCGGGGAGCTGCCCGTGGAAGGGGCCTCGTCTGCCTGGGCTGGCAGCGGCTCCTTCGGCTGCGATCGGGAGCTCCCCCGGGCTCGCAGGTGTGAGCCTTCATCTGTCCCCGGGGCTGCAGCCTCTGCCCGGCCCCAGCTCGGCCCGGAGTCTCCTGCTTTGCCTTTCCCAGCACACCCTCGCTATCCCACCGCATCCCGCTGTAATCCAACACTGTTGCTCTTCACGCAGCCATTCCCGTCATTGTGCTGGGGCACAGAAAGAGAAAAGGAATGAAAAGCCTCTTCCCAGCCGTTGTTGAGTGCAGAAAAAAAAAGGAAGAAAATCGCTGAAGATGGAACAAAGCACGCACACAGCCCGGCGTGCCTGTGCCTGGGAAGGTCGATGGCACAAGAGGCTCCTGGCGGGGCACAGGGAGAGGCTTCAGTCCCTGCACGACCTCATGTGAAACAAAAACCCCACCTCTTCTCCCATTTCTCCTTGGCTGGGGAGTCACAGCAGCCCAGAGCCGGTGTCCCGGGGTGCTGGAGCCTGTCCGAGGGGCTGGATCCACAACTGTCCCCAAAGCAGCACTGAAAGTGCCTTCCAAAGGAGCTGGAATGTCACTGGGGTGTCCTGCAAAGGGCTGACATTCCCAGAGGTGCAGATGCTCCTTCGGGGGAACACTGGCTGGCAGTGGGCTGGTAGCAACCAGGCGTTCCTGCCATCACATCCTCCTTTTTCTGAGCTGACTCCTGTTAATGAATTAATTAATCTTGTGACAGCCCTGTCCCGCAGTAAATCCCTTTCCAGACTGTGCCTTGGTCTTGCCCATGTGCAGAGCCCAGTCAGTGCCCATGGGGAGGGCTGGGACACCAGGGGGACCCTGAGGTGGCAGGGGGACCCTGGGGACCCTGGTGCCATGGGGGCAGGACCGGACCAGCCTCCTCCTTCCCCGGCAAGACTGGTGGGTTCTGCCATTTCCCTCCTCTGCATAATCAGGGGTGGGGGAAGCCAGTGGCTAATTACAGCCTGGAGAACGCTCTGCTCTCCAAAGCCTCCAGGTCCTTTCCCAGCACTCCTGGCCAGCACCATCCTCAGGTTTATGGCGAGGGGACACTTCTCCAGCAGCCATCCAGCCGGGATGTCATCCTGCAGCCACCGGCTCCCCGCAGCTCCACGGCTCAGGTGGGTCCTTCTGCTGCACCTCCAGGCTGAGCTTCGTGCTTCACCTGTCTCAGGAGGAGGGGCAGGTGCTTAGCCCGGGGTAGCTGCTCCCATGGAAGGCTGGCTGTGTCCCACCTGGGCTGGATCTCGTGGCCTCAGAGCAGCTCCTTTGCAGTTCAGAGGGTTTCCAAAGCAATGCAGCAATCCCGATGCCGTGGTTGGTGTTTTGGTGGTGCAGCCCCCTGGAAAGGTTGCTGCCGGCAACGCTCGTGGCTCTGCTCTTCCAAATCTTGCAACAGCTGGAGTTTGTTTCTCTTGCTTTCATTCCTGGGAACGCAGTCCTGTTAACAAAGGCTGAAATTCCCATGGGAAAGCATTGCTGGTTCCTGGACCTCCTGAGAAAGACTTGAAAACACCTTCTGGAAGCTCAAATGACAAACAGGGTGAGTTTGTGAGTTAAATACTGTGATCTCCAGGACAGGAGGGAGAACTGGTTGGGCTCTAGACAATGAGCTGGCAAGTCTGAGCTTCTGCCTTCTTATTCTGGTGCTGCTGGGTGGTTTGCTCTGATTTTTAAGGTTTTGTTTTTGTTGGTTTTTTTTTCTTTAACACAGCTCTTCTGTCTTGAGAGCAGAGGCTGTGGCTTGTCCCTGAGGGACTTGAGTAAGACTTGAGTTTCTGTCAGGTTGTGTGGCAGTAACACAACCATGGGGCTGGCACCTGGACAGGTGAGAGCTCCCCCAGGCCTCTCTCCCTCTGGACCGTGGGTTTAGTGCAGGGTGGGCCCTGCTCTGCTCACAGAGCAGAGACACCCAAACCCCTGCTTTAATTCCCAGATCATCATCTGGGATTCGAAGCAGGTTTGTGGGCTGGGTGTGCAAAATGTCAGTACTGAGGCAAGGCTTCTCCCCCCTCCCCGGAGAGGAAAAGTTATTCATTTTGGAGATGACAAATGCTCTCTAATCCTGCAGTAAAGAGAAGAGTCAATATCGCAGGCGCTGAATGAACGAGCCTGCTCAGGGCTCTTCCCAGCCAGGCTGAACAGCAAATTGCTTCAGAAATGGTCCTGGAGAGTGGCATTTCAAATAAATTTCAGCAGAGAGCACAAACTGCAGCCATTCTCGGGTCAGGGCTCGCTTGTGCTGAGTCCAAGGGAGCCCAAAGCAGAGAGGACGTGTGGGAGCCGCCGGCTCCTCGCTGCTCTCCCGGCCCTCCCGCAGCCCTTTGCTCTGCTGGGGCTCTGCTCTCCTGCCTCTGCTTGTGCTCCTGGAGCCATTACAGCCTCCTCTCGCGTGGGTCAGAGCCATCAGCACATCCTCACGATGGAAAGGTCGAGCGGTTCGGGTTTGGAATGGGAAAGAAGGAAGGGGAGCAGGCGGGGCCGGCGGGGTGATGTGGGCCGAGGCAGAGGATGCTGCGACCAAGCCCTGATTGATTCTGCTGGCAGCCTGTGCTGGCCTCTCCGAGCAGGATGGGAGCCGTCAGATGTTAAATCAAGATAATAATCTGTCTGCCCGGAGCTCTGAGCAGGCCTGGCTGCTTGTGCAGCTCCCAGCACAGCCGGGTCCCCGCGCTTGCCAGAACACACCAGTAACTTCCCAGAGGAGCCATGAAAAGGGGAATCATGCCCAAAACGCACAACAAGACACCCTGCAAACAGTCCCGGGCTCTCTTGGGAAGCTCAACGAGCCCAGATGAAGCAGTTTAGCCCGCAAGCACAGAGTCCTGCCTCCCCCCGTGCCTGGAATGCAGGCTGCTCCCAGAGCCGAGGCAGCTCCCCGGGCTGCAGGGCTGGCCGTGCCTCCGGAGCCTGTCCCAGCCTGCTGCCGTCAGAGAGGTGACAGCTGACACTCCTGTGTCACAGCCCGTGTCCCTCCCGCTGGCACCAGAGGGGTGCTCGGTGCCCTGGGTAAGGCCAGGGCTTGGCAAGGCTCACCTCTGCTGCCTCTGCTGAGGATGAGCCACCCTCGCTCCACAGCCGGGCTCTGCTGCCACTCGGCAGCACCGAGCCTCGGGCTGGCACCCGACTGTAAGCCAGCCCCAGCTGAGCAGGGCCTGAGTGCCCTGCCAGCCCCTGGGCCCCTCCTCGCTCTGCCAGCCAAAGGCTGCTCCCCGACTGCCATTCTCCCAGCAGGAAAAATGGGCGGTGAGGCTTTTGGAAGGATCCATCTGAGGATGCCGCTTGGGTCCCTGGCTGCCAGGCAGGGCGGCAGCTCAGCTCTCGATTCCCACTGTCACCAACTCCTGTGACAGCAGAGCTGCCCACGGCCACGCTGTGATCCCTGTCACCCTGTGATCCCTGCCACCCTGTAAGCCCTGCCACGCTGTGATCCCTGCCACTCAGCCACCCCCTCGGCAGTGGGAGCAGGCAGGGCTGCTCCCTCCCCACCCAGCAGCTGGATCCTGCCCGCTGCCAGCCAAACCTCTGGCCACAGGGAGAGCTCCTGGCCGCAGGGACGGAGAGAGACGGGGCCGGACACAACCTGGAGCACGCTGGTATTTATAAATCCTTGCTCTGCTCCGAGGACAAGCCTCCCTCGGCAAGCAGCAAGAGGATTTGATGCAAGAAAAACAAACCATCTTTCTTTTAAACGCCACGTCTGTGCTTTCGGAGCCACGGGCTCTGCACACCACGCTCTGTGTGCTGCTCACTGGGAGGGCGTGGGGCTCCCCCAGCACGGGCCACCTGCATCCTGCTAAAAAACTCCTGGTAGGTGCACAAAATGCTTTAAAAACCAGAACTGAGCCCTGAGGAGGCACGAACAGGACCCGACAGTTGTGTGCAGCATCAGTTCCCTCCTCGGCTGAGCACCGAGGGCTGTTTTCCAGCCCCGACTGGAGATACCGCCTCTTCTGGAGCACTACAGATTATTCCAGCGCCAGTTGATGGCATCTGGATCGCAGGTGGAGTTTAGGAAAGCTCCATCCCCTGCTCCCTGTGTCCAAGTGTGACCCCGGGGGACGTGGATGGAGAGCAGGAGGGGCACGTTCAGGGAGCAGACCCAGCCTGGCTCTGGCTCCCGGGGTGCTGCAAGATGGAGCCTTGTTTTTTCCGGAGCCGTGCCCTGCGCAGTCACAGCTGACAGGAGGGACACAATCTCTTCCCTGTTAGCCGAACAAAACACAGGGACCTGGTGTGTTTGCTCGTGTGTGACCCCGCTGGGCCCAGGGCTGTGCCTGCTGCTCGTGTGGCTCTGCCCCAGCCCACCCCAGAGCCCGTAAAATTGGAGGCAGCTGCAAATTCAGTGCAACGTGTCCTGGAAACGGCCCGGTGCCTCCGTGCTGGCCTCACCCGGGCCTTTTCCAGGGCACTGCCAACTGCTGCACGCTCTCAGCTGCCTGCCTTCTCAGGGGGTCTCAACGCCTGGCACCCTGATGGGGACACATTCCCCTCCGGTCCCTGCCCACGCTTCCCAAGGCCGGGCAGGGGCTGCTGGATGAGGCTGGAAGCAGCAAAGGGGGAGCAGTGGGATGTGCCCGCAGCAGCTGTAAGGAATGAGGTCACCTCTGAGCACATCCGTGGGGTTGCGTAGGGTGACAGGAAGAGAGGCCAATTTTAATCAGTTAGGGGGAAATGGAGTTTACACGTGGAGCTTCCCCCTGTGAGCAGCGTGGGGTCAGCACCCCTCGGCTCCTGGGATGTTGCTCCAGCTGCCCCAGGCTGGGGGGAATTCTCTTTTTCAGGGATGCTGTGCAAATTCAGTTTTCTTCCATACAGAACTCCTGCCCCTGAAGGGAGGGTCCCACACCACCCCCCACACTGCAGGGTGGGATGGTGAAAATAAATGAGAATTAATTCTCATTCGCCTGGAAACCCTGACCCACCGGGCCATGGGGTGACTGTGGCAGCACCTGTTGATCCTTCCTGCTGGGAACCCCAAAGCTGCCTGATTATTATAATTTTGTACTATTTTTAAAGCAGGGGAGTAGCTGTGTGAGCCGAGCCCACGCGCTGCCTGCACTACAGGTGCCCCGGGAAGGGTGGGCAGTGCCTTTGCCTCCCAGTTCCTGGCTTTCTTCCCAAGCATCCAGGGAGCTGGGCCTCCTGTTCAGAGATTCCTCAGCTATTTCCAAATGCCAGAGCCCTCTCTGCTAGATGTTTCCCTTCGTGTTATGGTTGCTCAGAGTGTCCTTTTTGGAGCGATAAATGGGTGTGTGTGTGCTGAGGGTTGTGTACCTGGAGAGGAGGGGCTGGGAGAAGCTCCCGTGCCTGGTTTGGGGTGTTACCCCACCTCCTAGGGAAAATCCCCGTGGAAGGAAGGTCCTGCAGTGGTGGCAGGAAGCCTGGAAAGCTTCTCTGCTGAACAGCCTTGTGGAGATGGCTCTGGTGGGGTCAGTGTGTGGTGCTCCCAGGCCCCACTGCCCTGCCCAGGTGCCCTTTCCCCACTCCTCATCCCCACCTTCCTCCTGCACGCCCAGGTGTTCAGACTCCCTGGGACAAAGCTGCTTCAGGCTCCTAGAGCAGAGATCTGAGACTATTTTGTGCCGGCTCTGCATCCCTTTCCTCCCTCCAATGGAGCCTGGCTCAGGCAGATTTCCCCCCACACCCCGTACGTTTCTAGCACCAGAGCAGCCTGAGCTCTCCGGCTTTCCAGCTCCGAGATTCCAGCTGGGATCAGGTATTGAATTAAGCCATGCAAATTTCCATCTTGCCCTGACCAACGAGGAAGCAGTGCCAGAGCCCAGAGCAGACCCCGCAGCACAGCCAGGGCTCGGATGAAATCCCTGGGATTTCACCTTTGTTCCTGGAGGAAACCGGGATGTCTGTGTCCCTGTCCAGGACCCAGGCGAGCCCTCGGGGGCAGGAAGGGCAGGCAGAGCTGCACGTTCACACCTTCCAGGCATAAATCGATTAAAACCTGCTGCATTACTGCTCCCCTGACGTTCACCAGGGTCACATCAGCCAAGTCGTGGCAGCAGATCTCTGCCAGTGGGGAATGGCACGTGTCCCCCAAATTAGGGATCCTTCCTTCCCATTCCTTGGGAACCAGAGTGCCACAGAGCCCGTCCCAACCACCAGGAACACAGCACACACCAAGGTTTACAGCGAGGCCTGGGGGAGGATTCCACTCCCTGCCAGAGCAGGGGCAGCTGATCCGGTGTATCATAAGGGAAAACAGTGTTTTGTCAGTGCTAATCCTCCACCATTCCCGAGGCAGGGGCATTAGGGATAAACTGAACCTGCAACATGATATTAGGGCATCTGCCAACACTCAAACCTCTAGAATAAAAGGCTCATTTGCTGCCCAGTCGAACAGGTTATAATCCTGCCCCATCTCCCTACAGCCAAATGCCACTCATTGATTACTGGTGTTGCTCAAAGCAGCTACTCCGGAGCTGAGTCAAGGGCCGTGCACGCAGCCGGGCTGGATGTGAGGCTGGACAGCTGCAGGCACCCGCCGGGGCTTGGGGGCACCGGGCTGCCCTGGGAGCCAGGGGTGTGGAAGGCAGGAGCCGGGGATGGCAGCGAGGGCAGGAGCCGGGGATGGCAGCGAGGGCAGGAGCCGGGGATGGCAGCGAGGGCAGGAGCCGGGGATGGCTGCCCACAGCAGGACAGGAGCCAGGGAGGGGTGCTCCACTCTGGCAGACTGATGGGCAGCATCCAGGGATGGGTGCAAGGGCAGGATCCAGGGACCGGTACCCACAGCAGGGTCCAGGGATGGGTGCCCACAGCAGGGTCCAGGGATGGGTGCTGAACTGGGGGTATCGAGGGCAGGAGCCAGAGGTAGGTGCTGAGCCAGGAATGGGGAGCCGTCGGCAGGATTCGGGGATGGGAGTCCTGTCGCGGCACAGCCCGCGGTGGGGCTGGCTCCACGTCGAGGAACCACCGGAGCTCTGCCCGTGGCTGCTCCGGTGCAGCTCCGAGGTGCCCCCCGCTCTCCCGCCGGGCTCGGCCGGGCTTTGAGCAGCGGCCACCGCGATCCTGCCGCGTCCCGCTCCTCCGGGCACCCCCGGCAGCGCCGCCGCTGCCCCGTCCCAGCGCAGCGGGGCCGCATCGGCGGGCGCGGAGCCGCCGTCCCACGGCACAGCCCCGCTACCCCGAGCCCGACGGGGATCCCAACCTCCCCGCGTCCCGTCCCGTCCGCGGGGCCCCTCCGGAGGGCACCGTACGCCAGCGGGGCGGGCTGAGCACAGCGATAACACAGCGATAACACAGCGGGGCCCCCCAGCCCGGTCCCGGTCCCGATCCCCCTCAGAGCGCCCCGGCTCCCCCCGCCCGGCCCGGCCCGGCCCGGCCCGGCCCGGCCCTACCATGGCTCCCGGGCGGCGGCTCCGCGCTCCCTCGCGGCCGTGGCGGCGGCGGGCCGGGACTTTTATCGTGCTCGGCCGGCTCCGTCTCGGCGGTGCCACCTGACCGCGGCTGCCGGGGCCGCCCCCGCCCGCAGAGCCGCCGTTACCAGGCTACGGGGGGCGGCCCGGCCCGGCCCGGCCCCCGGGCGGGGGCTCCGGGAGACCGGCCCCGCTTAAAGGCGCCGCCGCCGCCGGGCCCGCCGTGCCTGTGGGGACGGGACCGGGGTGGGGACGGGACCCGTGTGGGGACAGCAGGGGCCCTGTGGGGACAGGACCCGTGTGGGGACAGGACCCGTGTGGGGACAGCAGGGGCTCTGTGGGGACGGGACCCGTGTGGGGACGGGACCCGTGTGGGGACAGGACCCGTGTGGGGACAGGACCCGTGTGGGGACAGCAGGGGCTCTGTGGGGACAGGACCCGTGTGGGGACAGCGGGGGCTCTGTTGGGACAGCAGAAAGGGGAGTCCCAGTGGGGACATGGCGGGGTCGCTGAGGGGTAGGACCGTGTGTGAGGCTCCCAGGGCTTCTTGTGGCACCGTGCTGGGGGCCAGGCTGGACCCGCACCCAGGGCAGGGTGGGCTCAGGTCCCTGTGGGGAGATGCCATGGGCTGGGGGATCCCCAAGGAGGGATGGGATCCCCAAGGAGGAATGGGATCCCCAAGGAAGAATGGGATCCCCAAGCAGGAATGGGATCCCCAAGGAAGAATGGGATCCCCAAGGAAGAATGGGATCCCCAAGAAGGAATGGGATCCCCAAGGAAGAATGGGATCCCCAAGAAGGAATGGGATCCCCAAGGAAGAATGGGATCCCCAAGAAGGAATGGGATCCCCAAGGAGGGATGCCAGGGGCTGGGGGATCCACACAGCAAAGGGGAGACAGAGTTTGTCTTTGGCTGGAAACTCTGGGGTTGAGGTGAAGGCTCTGCTCCCACCACCTCGCCACCATGGCAGGGACGGGACAAGGCTGGCACTGGGAGAGGAGGAGGAGGTGGGAGGAGGAGGAGGAGGAGGAGGAGGAGGAGGAGGGCAGCCTCTGCCTTAACCCCGCAGCTGCTGGAGCGAAGCGTGGCCGCCCCAGCCCGCTTTTGTTCGCTTTCTGGTTTTGTTGTCGCACGCTCCGACCGAAATAGCCCAAATCCCTCAGAGGAAGCTTCCCCCAGCCCGAGCCCTCGGCTGGTATCTCGCTCGGGCAGGTTTCATGACTCAGCAGCCCAGATGGAGCCGTCCCTCACAGCCCTCAGCTCCAAATCTGTTTATTGCTCCAGAGGCTGTTTTTTCCAAGAACCTCGCTGCTTTATAACAGCCAGAGCTCTCCCTTAAAACCCTGCCTCTCCAGCGAGGGCTCGCGTCACACTCAGCGCGGAGGTGGGCGAGGAACAAAAATAGACAAATTAAGAAAACCTCAAAAGGCCAAAAAAAAAAAAAAAAAAAAAAGAAACCCGAAAATGTGAGGGTTTTGGCTCTCCAAGCTCAGGGTTTGCTTTGCCTCCACGTTGCATCAGTTCTGCTGCCTTCCTTGGAGCTGCACCATCTCCGGGGCAGAGATGAACCCCCGGGTGATCACAAGTCTGTGAGGAGCTGAGAGACAGCTGAGCCCCCGGGGTGTCCCCTGAGCTGGGGTCCCGGGGCTGGGGGCTCGGAGCCCTGGCAGTGCCAGCCCGGGGTGCTGCTGGTTGGTCACGGGCAGCGTGGGGAGAGACGAGGATGGGTTTTGAGTGGCAGCCTGTGGGATTCCCTCCGCAAGCATCCAAACCCCTCATTCCCCCTCACCACCACCGGATGAGAAAAAAAGCTCTTGCGCAGCTCCTGTTGCTCATCCCGGGCAGTTTTTAACGACTCACACAACTGAGAAGGTGATTTTAATGCTGGTGCAACTTGTGCTTTTAACCTTCACCCTGCCCGGAGCTTTCTGTGTGTTTGGTGTGGGACAGAGGATGCAAAGAGGGGAACTTGGGAGGCCTTTGACCCAGGGACACATCAGGGAACAACGCCATAAGGGAATGTCAGCTCCTTCCCACACTCAGCCCTGGCCAGGGGTTCACTCACAGGCACTGGGGGCACTCGGTGGGTGCCTGGGGGCTCTGTCCTGCCGAAACCCCTCCTGCCAAGAGCTGGTTTGTCCAGGATGGATGTTTGACGGGCAGGTGGGACTGTGAGGGTTTGCTCCTGGGCACGGAGGAGTTGTCAGGCACTGGGTGCTTTCTGGGACAGCTGCTTGCTCTGTGTCCTGGCATGGGGGCACAGTGGGGACACTGTGGGACCCCCAGCCCTGGGAAAGCAGCCTGAGCTCCCCCCCGTCCAGCCCAGGGGCTGTGGGGCAGCAGCAGCTCTCCTGTAAGGCAGACATCATGGTGTGGGCAGGTTTCCCCTGTTCCTACAGGAACTGTACGTCTCTTGGAAAAGTTCTGAAAGCTGTGTAGGGACAGGATGCTCGAAGTGGTGACCGATGGCACCCCGCGGTGCCTTTGGGGGTGATGCCTTTGGAAGGGTCAGGATTTGTACTCTGATCCATATGGGTCGGTATGTTCTGTGATTCTGTGAACCCGCCTTGCCCAGCCCAGCCTGGCAGATGCCCGCTGGCTGTGCCGGGGTGAGCACGGCGCGGTGGGACCCGGGCACACTCCCGAAGGGTGCGCCCGACCACGGGCCATTAGCCGGTCATTAGGGCTATTATCTTAATCACGGGTGTTCCCCTGCTCTGTGCTCACGGTCACGCAGGCCTGCTGAGAGGGGAGCAGGTGCCGCCGCCATCCATCCATCCATCCATCCATCCATCCATCCATCCATCCATCCATCCATCCTCTCCAGTTTCCATGGCTACGACAGAGTTTACTCTTCCCCGCCCTCGACCGCCTGCACGGGTGTGATGTAAAAAAGGTCCCTGTGTGAGGCAAAAAGCCCAAGGACTGGGATCTCCTGTTTTTGGGAGCAACAACTGCATTCATAGTGGTCGAACCGTGGAGCGACGGGCGCTGAGCGCCCCGGCAGCACCCACAGCCCAGCCGGAGGGAGCCTTGGAGGGGTTTGGGGTGCTGCCTTCCTCTCCTCGCCTCCCTGATGGCAGCAGGGAGGGAGCCAGGGGAGGCAGCGAATGATCCTGCGGGGATAAATCCCGGCGCGGGGCCATCGGCCGCCTGGCGCTCGATGCGAGGTGACAGCGCGGAGCAGAGATCCTCGAGCAGGCGCTGGGGCTGCGGCTCCTTAATGGGCGAGAACGAAACCCGAGCTTGGGTCACCACGTGGGGCTTCGGTGGCCGAATGTGGGTCAGCGGAGGCCCCGCTGAGGAGGCAGGAATGTCACAGCTCCGCAGGGATGGCAGGCACTGCAGGGCTGTCACAGCACGGTTCCCGCATAGTCCTGTGGGTCCTGTGGGCTGGGATGTGTGGCCTGGCAGTGGCTCCCCTGTGGAATTGTGTTTGCCTGGTGGGAAGGGGCACAGTGGGCTGGGGGCTGCAGGGATCCGTGTGCCTGCTGCTGCTGCTGGGCTCACTCCCAGCACTGTCCATGGGCCCCAGTCACAGGGAGGCTGCGGGATTGTGTCTGCTCTGCCTGTGCCACTGCCTGTGCGTTCTCCACACTCACAAATCCATGCTGGCTTTTCCTGGAAGGTCACCGAGCCAGTTTTAAGGAAGGCCAGAGATCACCGTGGGGCATCCCCACGTGGTTTGGATTTTCCCCTTTTCCCTCCTCACCAGGATGGCAGCCCTGGGGTTTCTCTAACCACGGCTCACAAGCCGCTGCTCCAGCGTGGTGCTCGCCTCCCAAGGGGGTGGTTTAGGTTTCACAGGCCCCTCCTGATGGGAATTTGAGCAGGCAGTAGAACTAGGGCTCCTTGTGTGCCGTGCTATCGGGATTATCTGCTCCGTGGGGAGCAGGAGCCGCTGCTGGGGCGGCAGGAGCCCCCGGGATCTGCTCCAGGCAGCCCCCACCTCCCGGGGCTGAGTCACCAGCGGGCCCAGTGCGTTTGCTGCTGGGGTGACGGCAGCTGTGAGTCCCAAAAAAAGCCCCCAGCGCTGATGCTTTAATGACAGGCGGATAGCACAGCCCCGGGAGGACTCATTCCGTGCATACCTCAGCGCTGTGACTAAGCTGGAGCAGCCGCAGCCTCCCCGCGTCACCCCGGCCCTGGTGTCACCAACTGTGCAGGTGCCACGATCCCAAAGTGCCCATCTCCTGCCTGTCTCCAGCCTTGCTCCATGTTTAATGCTTCATGTCTGCCTGAGTCTGTAATTAAGGATCTGCATCCCCCAGCCGTGAGCCTGGTGTGCAGCGAGGGCTGGAATTCCCCAGCCATGGGCAGAGCCCCCCAAAACCAACCCCAGCTGATCCCAGGATGGGCCCAGAGTACTCGGCTCCTTTTCTGCCTCTGGGTGCAAGGCCGGGCACAAGAAAGGCAATTTGGCTGCTCAATGCTAAAAGACAATGGTGAAAACATTCCCAAGGTTTTGCAGCTTACTGTGCCCTTTCCCTTGGCATTCCCAGTCTCAGTTTCTAGACTTTAATCTTCAGCACGTAGTTTATTACTGCTGCTTTTCTTTAAATAGTGATATTTTCCAGGAAATGCAGTGGCCACGTCCCCACGGGCGTTTATCTCCTCTCTCCTGGTGAGGAGCTGATGGATATAGATCCAGGCAGCTGGGTGACCTTTACAGCCTCACTCCGAGTCCAGGGACGTGCATGCAAGATTGTTTCAAGTCATTTTGATTTTATTACAAACCAAAACATTTCACATTCAATGGCACCTCAGGTCCACAGGATCATTACTTTTGGGGGACAAACAACAACCCAAACCTCACCACCTTAGATAGGTACTGGTGCAGCTGTAGCTCAGTTAGGTTTTCCAGGAGATCCCAAACTCAGGAGCATCCAACACCCCACCTGCTTTGGCTTTGGGTCTTCTGTGGGACATTATTCCAGCATTCCACCTTGGCAGGAAGCTGTGTGACAAACAATTTACTGTTCCATAAACACACAGGCTGCATCTGCAGAGAGCCACCTCCATCATCCAACTGATGGCCAAATCCAAGCGTTTGGTGCTGATGCTCATGGAATGGGATGGGGGCTGTTGGAGCAGCTCCTTGTGGCACCTCCTCAGGCATGACACTGGGAGCACTGAGGGAATAAAACCCCACAAACAGGAGCTTCTTCACTCCTTTTCTATGGGAGAACATCAGGGTCCCGACAACCTTTTTATTGCTGTTCCCAAAAGCTGCAGTGGCTGCAGCTTCCAGCCTTCCCAACAAGGAGAAGACTGAAACTGAGGGATTATATTTAACTTGACAACCCCAAATCATGGGGGGAGCAGCTGAAGCTCCTTGGTCTGTGCAGAGTCCTCCTGCTGGGATATGTGCTAATACCACATAAAACTCACAACTGTTGAGGAGCTTCCCTGCCATGTCCTTTCCCATCCTTTATCACAATTAAGTTAAAAAGACTGGACCACTGCAAGCTCTATTTTTACACCCTCGGGCACGTGCTGTCGCCTCTGAAAGCTGCTGCTGATTTAGGAAGGAACACAAGGAGGGAGGGACTGCATTTCTATACCCTGTGCTGCACAAAGTGGGACTCTGTCCTTATTCAGTGTCAGCATCAGCATAAAAGTACCGTGATCCTCTCTGCAGTCACAGGAGGTGTGAGGAATGAATGCCCATTCACGTTTAAGATCAGCTTATATGGCATGTGATCCTTCCCAGCCCTCCGAGGCAGCAGAATCCTGACAACAGCAGTCAAAAGGAACCCAGACAAATGTCAGCATTCATACAATTTAACAAAGCTCCCTACTTGTTTAAAAAAAAAAGCCAAAAAAAAGAAGAAAGCCCCGAAAGGTTTTTTAAACAAAAGGAAATGTCCTTCATTGAACACTGGTAAAATCTTTCAGCGCTGTCAGAGCGACTTCAAAGCTTCTCCACATCTGCCTGCTGCAGCCAAGCACTGCTGCCTGTGCTCAGGCCTTTGTGATGTACCCTTCTCTGATCAGGAAGTCGTAGATTTTCCTGGTTTTGTTCACATCGATCTTGATGAGGGCTCGGGCCTGCGCCAGTCTCAGGCCTCCCTGTTTGTTGCACTCGTTCACTAAAGCAGCTTTATATTCCAAATAGGCTCCAGGGACCAGCCTCACCATCTGACAGAGCTGCAAGACAAAAGGTGAAGTTAATAAACACCAGCACTTGCCGTGTTCTTCCACTCCCAGAGCCCTGCTGGGGGAGGAACACGGGGAGTATTTTGCTGAGAACACTCGCAGTGTTTCTTTGCACACGGGAGTGTCGTGATGAGCTGTTTGCATCCACAGGTAGGGAGGGGAGGAGCCTGCTGGCTGCTGCATTCACAAACATTCCCGACGGAAAAATAAAGGAGGAGGATGAAAGCAAGCCCCGGGCTCGCAGGAGCACAGCTCTGAGTGTGTCCTGTGTGGGTGTTGCTCCTTCCAAAGCCCGGGAAGAACACATGCCAGACTTGGAAGCAGCGACTGGGCTGGCTGGCCCGGAGCCAGGGAGGGCATCTGGCTGCTAATCCCCTGCAGACTCAGGCTCTAATACCTTCTACAAAAGCAGCTCCCTCGGAAAGTCTGGCATGGAAGCTGTGCAGGGAAGGCATTCCGTGCTGGGAAGTTTGGGAAGGAATGGCTCTGCACAGCCCCTGAGCTCCTGCTGTGCTCCCAAATCCCAGCTGCCTTCCAGGAGCTCGGCGCTGCTCCCGCTGGAGAAACTGCCTGTCTCCTCCCTTTAATAAGGAAATGCTTCATGCTCATTCCTCACGGATAGGAAATTGCAGAATTCCTCAGACCTCAGACTTTCTGTCTCAGCTGACCAGGAAATCAGATTCCACACAAACACACACACACACACACACACAGATGTGTGCCACCATCATTCCCGTGCAGAATGGAGCCAGAAGTGCCAGTTCCACACGGAGATGTGAGGTGGTTCCCAAAGCTGCCAGCTCCAGCCAAGGGAAACACTCACAGAGGGGAGGCTGAGACACAGCTGTGCCCCATGGGCACTGCAACCTGCCTGGGGCAGCCTAAGGACACCTCAGGACTTCTATTAGGAAATAATCATCTCTTATTTCAATAGTTTTCCACTGAGTTAAGAGGACTGGAGAACAAGCAGTGTTCATTAAGAAAAATGAACCCCTTTGCCCAGCCCAGCCTCCCAGTGCAGGCAGGGAGATGGATGTTGTAACAGCACCAAAAACACCCTGGTGCTCTGCTCCTCTCCTTGCTAAGGAAGCCAGTTTGTGCTGTGTGTGTAGCACAGGGGATTAAGAAGCCAACTGGAAAACCTGAATGATTTCTGTGAGAAAGGAGGAGTAGTCAGGGCCTGTAGCTGGGGTGACATTCACAGCTCCCCAGCCGTGGTGTGGGCAGCCCTGTGCTGTGCAGACACAGTTTACAGAGATGATCCTTGCATCCTTTCCTCACCTCCTTCTCCTTCTCGTTGAGTTTCTCAGTGCCTGGCAGGCCTGTGAGGTTCAGTGGAGGGGCACTCCGTCTGCCTGTGGGACAAGAAAGGAAACGCTGGAAAATCAGAGCACTTTGGAGGTGGCTGCTCCTGGGGTGTGCTAGGGAGGGAATTCAGCCCAGCCTGAGCCAAGTGTTTACAGGCAGGGTTATTTAGGGCTTAGCAGAAAGCTCTGCTGATGCCACAAAAGGTTTGGTTTGGCAGTTTCAAGCTCTGTGAACGTTGCATGAGACTCGTGAGCTGTTGGTTTTTGGGAGGAACTGCAAGACAAAAGCTTTGTGTCAGACTGGGCATGGCTCAGCTGGGCTGAGCCTCCTGACCATCCCAGCTGCAGGGAGGGTGTGCCAGGTGTGCTGAAACCAGGCCTTGTAAGGATGCTGAGACTATTTATTGGTGTGATTAAGCAGCCAATTTCTCCCTGGCATTACTGACAACTTCATGAGGCAGAGTTTTCTTTAAATGCCTTTAAGTACAATGCAGGTATTGCAAGGCAAATGCAGTTTGGGGATTTGTTTTTTGTCTGTTAGGATAAACAGTTCTGAAGGAGTGTTTATCACAAGGTCACCTGATATTTCTCACTTCCACTATTGTTTATAACTTTGCTGGACTTTACCTGGCACAGTCTAAACTTTCACAAGGGCTGTCTGCTTGCAGGTTTGGCTTTTTCTTTCTGATAGTAATTTTTTTTGTAACTTGCAGATATTAGGACAAGGTTTGGGTTAGTTATTCACGTTAGGAAAAGTCTCTGACCCCTGTCTGTGCATGTTTAGCACTGATAGAGAGAGGTCTCTATCCCAGGATAACTCCCCAAACCTGGCAAAGTGATGAGACCTTGGGAAATGTGCCACTGTGCTCTCCCAAGGCCCCTGCCCTGCCCAGGTCCTGCCCCTGGCTCTGGGAAGTCTCTCTGTCCCCTGGGCACTGCAGGAACAGACGGGCTGGGGCTGGGTGTGAGGAGCAGAGGGAGCTGAGGCACTGGGGAGAAGCTGAGTGTGAGTCTGTGGGAGGTGTAAAGGAAGTTATTTCCCAGCTCTGCTCCCTCCTCCCGTGGCATGGGGCGACTGTGCGAGGATGAGACACGACAGAATTCAGTTTTACTCTTCTATAAACCCAGGAAATGCCACACACACACACACAAACTACATTAAAGAAAACATATCAAGGCTGCAAAGTCAAGAGCTTAGAATCTGGAAGTGAAGCATTAATTTGCCCTCTTGTATATTCAGAGTGATGCAGCCTTTAATTAGAGCCACGTGGCAGCTCTTCCCCAGCATCCCAGGCAGGATGTTTGCTTAATTAGCAACTCTATGGTATTTTGTTTGGGTTTTGTTCCACATGTGATGCTGCTTGTAAACACTGAGAGCTATCACAGCTCCACAGACAACACAATCCCCTTGTGGGACACTGCATCCTTGACAGAAAAGGGAGTTCATCCCTCACTCCAGACCTTCAGCTGGGAGACACTGTCCTCCCATCAGGGACTCTGATGCCCTGAGATACAAAAACCTGTTTTTTTCTCCAAAATACCACATCTTAGCAATCACCAAATAGATTTAGAGCAGTCTGCAGTGCCCTGACTCACTGCTTGGGATCCTGACCCAAATTTCCAGGCTCCTGGAAGAAATGAGGAAGAACATCCAGACCCAGTGTCCAGCTCTGAGAGGTTTGATTCAAGTGGTTGAACAGCATCCACATAAAAACTGGGAGTAGGGGCAGAGCCAAAGCCATTTTCCCTTGCAACATTTAACAACCCTGCAGTAAAACTTTATCCCAGTCTCAGTCACCCCATGACCTCAACAAATGGGATGGGAATTTGTTTAAGTCTTGCTCATGAGGACCTTCACTGACCCCTGAATCTGTCCTTCCTGAGCATTGAGAGAAGATGGGGTTCTCTTGGAGGAAAAAGCCCTGATTTGTGCTTAGAGAATGTGAAAATTATTTTGTTTCCTGCCCTCCTAATGTAGCTCTAGGATGGGTTTTGACCTCTAGTCAGAAAAATCTGGAAATTCAGCAAAAAGTCCTGCAGGATATGTGAGTGGAATGACTTGCAGGTTGATGTAATGTTGACTTAAGCAGTGCTGAACCATGAGGCTTGAGGATTGGCACTTAAGGAAAAGAGTCAGAAAAAGGCTGTCAGGGAGACATTAGTGGGTTTTTATCAGACATTATCTAACACTCACCTGTAGTTGAAGGAACTGGTACTGTGGGAGTCAGGCCAGAATCACTGAAAAGAAAAGAAATTTTCAAGTTGCCTTCATGTTTTTTAAGAATAACTGCATGTGTTGGCCCTGAAAGTGCTTCTTCCACAACTTGTAATAATTATACAATTCAACTTGCATAACCCGAGCCCTGACTAGGAATCAACAGGATTTATAAATATTTAGTGCTCCCACATTGAAGAATATGTCTGAAACCTGTTAAAAAACCCAACAAAGAAAAGTGGAGGGGCACACAATTAAAAATCCAGTGGAGGCTGAGAGGGGAATTTCCAAACCATGTCCTGCACCCAGGATGCACTTCCTTTACATTGCAGCTTGCTCCTTAAATCCAAGTGCTCGTGCAGGGTGATGACACATTAATAATGCTGCCACATCTAAAATCATCTGAAATATTTCAGGCGTCAGCAGTGCCCTCATTAACATCCACAAAGAGCTCATTTCCCCCCGTGACTTTATGAGCAGCAGCTCAGTTCCTGAAATATGAGACTGAGGGGTTTGAGTCCCTCCTTTGCCTGCACTCAACAAGCACCACTGCTGTCACTCACTTTTCTGCCCTTCTGGGTTTTCCAGGCTGTTCCTGCTTTCATAAATCGGGGATGGATTTGTAACTATCAAGCAGGAAAATGTGTTTGGTGCAAAGTAAACCACAGAATCCCAGGAAGGTTTGGGTTGGAAGGGAACCACAGAATCCCAGGAAGGTTTGGGTTAGAAGGGAACCACAGAATCCCAGGAAGGTTTGGGTTAGAAGGGAACCACAGAATCCCAGGAAGGTTTGGGATGGAAGGGAACCACAGAATCCCAGGAAGGTTTGGGTTGCAAGGGAACCACAGAATCCCAGGAAGGTTTGGGTTGCAAGGGAACCACAGAATCCCAGGAAGGTTTGGGTTGCAAGGGAACCACAGAATCCCAGGAAGGTTTGGGATGGAAGGGAACCACAGAATCCCAGGAAGGTTTGGGATGGAAGGGAACCACAGAATCCCAGGAAGGTTTGGAAGGGAACCACAGAATCCCAGGAAGGTTTGGGTTGGAAGGGAACCACAGAATCCCAGGAAGGTTTGGGTTGGAAGGGAACCACAGAATCCCAGGAAGGTTTGGGATGGAAGGGAACCACAGAATCCCAGGAAGGTTTGGAAGGGAACCACAGAATCCCAGGAAGGTTTGGGTTAGAAGGGAACCACAGAATCCCAGGAAGGTTTGGAAGGGGAATCCCCACAGAATATGGAAGGGAACCACAGAATCCCAGGAAGGTTTTGGAAGGGAACCACAGAATCCCAGGAAGGTTGGAAGGGAACCACAGAACAGGAATCCCAGGAAGGTTTGGAAGGGAACCAAGGTTTGGAAGGGAATCCCAGGAAGGTTTGGGTTAGAAGGGAACCACAGAATCCCAGGAAGGTTTGGGTTGGAAGGGAACCACAGAATCCCAGGAAGGTTTGGGTTGGAAGGGAACCACAGAATCCCAGGAAGGTTTGGGATGGAAGGGAACCACAGAATCCCAGGAAGGTTTGGGATGGAAGGGAACCACAGAATCCCAGGAAGGTTTGGGTTGGAAGGGAACCACAGAATCCCAGGAAGGTTTGGAAGGGACCCACAGAATCCCAGGAAGGTTTGGGTTGCAAGGGAACCACACAATCCCAGGTTGGAAGGGACCTTGAAGCTCATCGCGTCCCGCTGCAGGGACTCCTTCCACTGGAGCAGGGTGCTCCAAACCCCACCCAGGCTGGCAGTGGGCATTCCCAGGGATGGGGCAGGCTCCCTGGCACCCCGGGGCAGTGCTCACATGTCTGCCTGGCGGCTGAGCCACTGCTGGCAGGCGCTGCTGTCCTGGATGTACTGCAGCACCTCCGAGAGCATCGTGCGCTTCAGCCGCTCCTCGTCCCGGCTCTTCTTCAGGTGGTCGTAGGTCCTGGCACCTGTGGCACACACACAGCCTGTCCTCACACACACAGCCTGTCCTCACCACCTGCCTCACCCACACAGCCCACACTGCCTTCTCCCTGCTTCAAAAAATATTGCGAGGTTCTCTACCCCTGGCCCAAGCTCTGCAGTTCTCCCTTGTGATGACTGCTCGGTACCAGAGGGGATCAGATTCCACCCTGCGCCCTTCCCCCTGTTAATTCCAGGCCAAAAACGAACAAAAAAGGCTCCCATGATCTAATTCCAGGATAAACCAGGCCATTTCATTGCTGTGGAGGTCTCAGGCCTCTCTCCAGATATCACATGTGTGGACAGGCAGGGAAAGTGTCCCGAGGTAAAGCCCTGAGACCACTGTGCCATGACATCAATATCTTTTAATGAAGCCTTTGCAAAGTGGTGCCCAGAGCAGAGCTGTGTTAGACACTGTGATCTCCAGGCTGATGGCTCAGATCAGCCCTAAACCAGCCCAGCTGGACTGTGCATCATTGCTGAAGCCTTGCTCAGCTCCAGAGCCTCTCAGAACTAAGTGTCTTTTTATTCAACACGTCCTGAATGTTGTAAAATCATCCTTCCCTTCCTTGATGGATGGGAATGGGCTGAATAATGCATCAGGTACTTACTGCAGAAATTGGTGATTCCTGCTGCTCTGTATTCCTGGAGTCTCTTTATCTCCCTGCGCAGCTCAAATTCCACTGTTGGGCCCCACGAGGTGGCAGGAGGGAAAACCAAAAAAAGCAAAAGTGGGTCAGTGGGGTGGACTGGGAATGTGGCTCTTTGTTATTTGCCTGCACAGGTCAGCTCTGAACACACAAACCACAGGCAGGGTTCACCTCCCTGCACAAGATCTCAATCTCTCTGTGTCTCAATGCTCCTTGGTCACAGATTTCAGTTGGTTTTTAGCATTTGTGTGCTCAGAAAAGGCATTTTCTCCTCATGCTTTGATGGTGCCTTTGCCCTACCCTAGACAAGGCAAGTACAATAATGTGGGATTTCTGGAAGGCATTTCAATAGCTTTGAGAACTACTCCAGCCAGGCTCCTTACACATCCAATTTTCTCTTGGAACTCTGATTTTCCTTACTGGACCTTCCAAAATTTTTCCTTGCAGACAATTTTTTTCCTGCAGCCAGTAAGATGAAATTATTAAATGTTTCTTTTGCTCAGAGACATTTCCTGTCTGTTGCTCTCATCAGCTGCCTTCCAGCAGTGCTCAGTTTGACAGGGAGCAAGCTTCCCTGTGAATTTGTTTCCTGTGCAGTGCCTTGTACCTGACTGTCAGGTTCACCTGAGGACCTGCTGCCACTACAACAACGAAACCAGGCTGCAGGAGCAGCACTCCCATGTGGGACTCATGACTTTGCAGGGTCATGCTTTTGGCATTTCACACAGGGTGTCCTGAAAACACACAGGGCACAACTGCGTAAAGGCTTTGTTCCTTCTAATGAGCAACAACTCTGCCAGCTCAAGGCACAGAGAGAAGCAGGATGTGGTGACTCGGACTGGAATCTGCCTAAATGCAGGCTCTGGGATGATTCAGGGATGGAACAATGCCTCTCCCCTAAGGTAAGGACATAATGACCACTGCACTATGCAATTATGGGACATATCATAGTTTACCGTGTGTCTTTCAAAGAATTCACTTTGCTGCCAGCTCCCAATCTCTCCACACAGAGATAATATAGGGATTTTATTCTTCCCCTGATAGAGAGTCCCAGTAAATAAACAGTGGTCTTTAGATTAAAAAAAAAATATTACCTCCAACACGTGAGCAGAATGTTCAGTCAGCTGAGAACTCCAACACGGAGCTCGGACACAGCTCAGTGGAAAAAACCCACTCAGTGCTGGTTCAACGAATCAAACCACAAATGTATTTGTTTTTCCTGAGTTAGGTAGATGGGGGAGGAGGAGGAAAACCACCTCCAGGAGAGGGATCTATTTAGGAAGAGGTGATGCAGCCCATCCCTGGGTGTGTGCAGAGCCCTGGACTCACGCGCGTGGCTCTCGATGAACTTGTCGTGCTCCACGGGCCCCAGGATCCTGGCAAATCTCCTCATGGTCTCGTACAACTCCTGCACCTCCTTGGGGTAACGCCTCTCCAGAACTGCAGGGGGGACAAATGCCACACATCACCACTCCTGCTGCCAGCAGAAAACAGCTCTGAGGGGGCCAGAGTGAGCAGCAGCCTCGGGATGGCTTAAAAATCCTCATTTTGGTGTCACAACTGCAAACTGCTGAGGAAAAATTATACAGCCCTTAAAATCCTTAAAGCATAAAGGGTGATATTTCAATGTTGTTTGGTCTTTCCTCATGAGAGTGAGGTGCACTGAAAAGGCCTGGATTTCACCTTCCCCCCTTTCCCCACTCAGCAGAGCCCAAAATGCTTCTGAAGGGCAATTTTTGAGGCAATAACTAAAATGTTGAGCTGGGAGGAGTAAGAAGCAGAGGGCTGGGAACAGCTGGGGTAAGGAAATCTGCTGGAATTTAGAACATCTGAACGTGTTCCAGTGTGAACAAACCACACTGGTGACCTGGAAATGGTGCATGTGTGAAGCTTTGCCACTTTGAAGGGAAGCAGCTACACCTGATACTCACTCTGAAATTTCCTGAGGTTGATCAGGCCGTGATCTCTTATAATTCTGGAAATGAAAGAAAATTATATTAATAAAGGCCATTACTCCTGCATTGCCTCACAAACACAAAGGCTTCAGAAGAAACTTTGATTTAGACCATCAGAGGGGTCTAAAACTAAACATGAATGAAATTTCCATAAGCCCTGGGCTGGCTGGGATGGAAAAAAGAGGCAGTGTGTCTTTAATCAGGGTAAATTCTGGACAGGGGTGTGCATTAGCCCTGAGCACAAAGGGAGCTGCAATCACTTTAAAGGCTGGAAATTGCTTCTTCAGGCACAGATTTCACATCTACAGCATCTTATAACTTGTCCTTCCAAAAATCAGAGGTAATGAATGCCTCATGAACATGATTTCCAGCTTCAGAGGGAGACAAGCATCCCTCTGCTAAAGCACAGGGCAGAGCTGGACTGTAAATGCCACCACTGGAACAGCAGAAAGGCATTTTTCCATGGCAGCTGGGATTTTAAAGGGTTGATGGAGGTAACTCTGGGTTGGAACTGCTCCTGGTGGGATCAGGGGAGGGAGCAGAGGGAAAAGCAGGTGCCTGATAAATCCCTTTGTCACCAGTGTGAGCAGAGCCACGTGCTCACTGCTCCACTTGGGCAAACAGGATACCAGAGCTGGGCTGGCAAGGTCAGCTCAGAACCTGCTCTGGTTCTAAAATCCACTGCATTTCCTCTGCTGTGCACAAAACCTTCCTGTCCCGTGCAGAGCCACCTCTCTGACAGTGACAGCAGCACTTCTGGGCCGTTTCCCAGGTTTTTGTCCCACCCTGCTGTAGAAACCTCACAAAACCTGACCCTGGTGTCACCTCACGAGTTATGAAGAGCCCTGTAACATTTTCCTATGGCAAGACTGATCATCATGGAAATTGCACCACATCAATGCTTTTTATTTATGAATTACAAAGAACCAGGTCAATCCTTCCTGTCATTCAGCAGAATTTCAGTGGAGTTTTATGAGCAGGACTGGAGCAGCCTCATTTCGATTCTTCCAGCAGGGAGTAATCCAGCAAGATATAATTTTAAATATTGAACAAAGTATTTCGAAGTTGTAATAAAACTTAATTTAATTAATAGATGGAGTCACTCTAGAATGCTGTCAAATGAGCTGAATACATTATTCAACCCCACGTCAGCAACAGAGTTATCTTCAGTGAGGAAAACTAACCTAGGGACCACTAGGAATTACAAATAATGATGCAAATATTTCTGGGGGAAAAAGTGGGGGTCCAGCAATCAGTCACAGCCTGGCAGGATTTATTTTTTTTTCCCTGAAGAAGAAAATGAATGATGTGAAATCCATCAGCACTGGAAATCCATCAGCACTTCCCATCACAGGGAAGGGAAGGGAAGGGAAGGGAAGGGAAGGGAAGGGAAGGGAAGGGAAGGGAAGGGAAGGGAAGGGAAGGGAAGGGAAGGGAAGGGAAGGGAAGGGAAGGACACAGCTCCTGCTTCAAAACTCACTTTTTCCGTCTCTGTCTCTCCTTTAGCCTGGAATGGTAAATATCTACAACTGCAATCTTCAGAGCTGCAAAACACAGAGATTAGAGAATTCATAAGCAATCACTGCAGGAGGCTGAATCTCAAGCTTTTATGTGCACATCAGGCTGAAATGGTCACTGCTTTGCTGCTTGAAAAATCCTGAGGCCATTTTCCAGGGGCATCAGCTCATTAGAGACAAACCTGCAATGTTTGCTACCTGGGGAAGGTTTCTTTTGGTTATTCCTGCCAGATCCATCACTGTAGATACATTTATGTAAACATGAACCTGGGCAGATCCTGAGAGCTCCTTTCCTCTTCCTGCTTGGACTGTTTTGCTATCAGCACTGATTTGTTCCTTCATAAATACAATTCCAAAGGAGAAGAATTCCTCCTCCTGGAAAAGGAGATTTAGGGATCTGAGGGATCATCTTTGCTCAGAACAAAGAACTCCAAAAAAGCAGACACAGTTCTGAAGTGTGAGGACTCAAAGCAGCCTCTGCTCCAGTTCTTACAAACATCTGGAAGATTCCAGCTTGTTAACTTCCAAACTTCTCTGTCTGCCAGGAGAACAAAGAGTAGCTCAGGACAATGTGAAGAAGCCCAGGAAAGAGCCATGCTCATTAGAAATCAAATCCTTCCCAAAACCCAACCTGGCTGAGCCACTCACAGAGCCTGCAGCTCGTTTTCCCTGCAGTCATTAACTTAATAAACTTCTTTTTTTGGGGGGTAAATTACTGAAAGACAAGATAAAGAGACACCCATCACCTTCCCTTCCCTCTCTCTGTTAGGTAACACCCAAATTCTAGGTCATTAAATGAGTCTAGAGGTGGCTGATTTTTAGTGGTTTTTTAAAAAAAATTTACATTAATAATTTCCATGTGCTCTCAGAAGGAAGAGGCTCCAGGCTTGGCAGTGGTTTAGACACAACAACCAGAAAAAGGGGAATTGGGGTGACCAAGGGGGACAAAACCCAGCATTCATTTCTCTCTGTAGTTACACAAAAAAAAGAGCAAAACTGATAGTGGCAGCTTATCGATTGCACTCTGCGATTAATAATTAATAATGCAATTAAGAAGTGTGGCTGTGTGTCTGCTTTAAATATGGATGTAGGTGTAAACACCAGGAAGCCCCCAGCCCCTGGGAAATCCATCCCTGCATGCCTCTGGGTAATCAAATTTCATACAAGCAGGGATTCACTTTTGATGTCAAGCAAAAAACCCTTCAGTTTATCCCAAACTGATCTGATGTTAATCTAAGAGCAAAGGATTCTGCATGAGACAGGAGTGCTGCAATATTCCTACTGATTTTCCCAAATTTCCTGCATTTTCCAGCACCACTGTGTGATATTTGAGTTTCCTAACTCGAGAGCAAGCAGTGACGGCAAATTCTCCTCCGTGCTAAAATGTGGGGACGAGAAATTGGGAACGCAGCAAGTGAAACATGAATGAAATCCATTAGGAAGGGCTTGGAATTGGTGCCAATTTAGGGAAAATATTTTTGTAGTTTTGAAAGCCTCAGCAAGCTCAGCCAGCTTGTTATTTTCTGGGGTTTGTGTGGGCAGAACTTAATAAGTACATGCAGAAACTGCACTGGAGAACCTCTATAAATATCACAAGTAATTATGCACCTCTAACCACGGAGTTTTGATGCTTTCACCTGAGTGCACAATATTCTAAAGAAATGATGATCAGCTGGGGGAGAGGAAGGAACAAATGAAGGGGAAAAAAAAAAAAAAGGAGCTTGTGCTTGCAGGGAAATGAGGATTTGATGCCACACGGCCTTTTGGAGGGGCTTTTGTTTTTAATAGGTATATTCACACAGGAGCAGGCCATCACCAAATGTGGAATGCATGAATAACCCTGAGTACTCCAGTGCTCCACGCTGCATGGAAATGAGAGAGGGGATGCTGGGGGAATGGGAATGATCAGCCTGTGCTCTGCCCCTGGGTTCTGGCAGGGAGGCAGCTGTTTGTGCTGGTGATGGGAGATAATCCCGGCTGCCAGCGTGCTCAGGGTGCCCACTCTGGGCTCTGATAAAGCTCCCTGCCCTGCTCTGAAGGCTCCACTGATAGGCACCAATTCAAGGCTCCTTCCTCCATTCCAACAACAACAAAAAAACCAACCAAAAAAAAAAATCAAAATATTTTGGTTTCTCCAGAGCGTGTCCAAAACAGTTCCTTTGCTTTTCATTCTCATTTGGCCTGCAGGGAACTTTGCTAATGAGCGAGAGCTTTGTTCCATGGGAGAGAACCTGCCTTGGCAGGCCAGGCCCAGATAATGGGAAGAATGCAAACTAATCCCAGTAAACAGCCTATGTGACCAGTGTGTGCTGGGCTGGGGACAAACTGGAGGGCTGCAGTCCAAATTCAGCCACCCTGGGGGAAAGCAGGGCCCGTGGCAAACCTTTATCTGCTTTTGAGGCATGGCAGGAGCCTCCACAGGACAATAAACACCATGGGAAGAAGGAAGGAAGGGAAGGGAAGGGAAGGGAAGGGAAGGGAAGGGAAGGGAAGGGAAGGGAAGGAAGGAAGGAAGGAAGGAAGGAAGGAAGGAAGGAAGGAAGGAAGGAAGGAAGGAAGGAAGGAAGGAAGGAAGGAAGGAAGGAAGGAAGGGACACTCACTGCCTTGCAGCTTAAAATCAAATTTCCCTGCCAGTTTTCACCCTATTTCCACTCACTTCTAAATCTGTGGTTTCAGCAATTACTTTGCAGTGTTAGAAGTGAAAATCATTTACATGAGAAGGGGTAGGGAGGGGGACAAAAAGCTGGGGAAAAGATAAATTACCAACGTTCTAATTCAGCCTGATGAAAACTTGTAGTTCATGAAATATTCAAGCACTGTGGGCTGATTTAGGGTTGTAACTGGTTGGTGCTTTTGATCTGTCCATTATGTTTTTGTGTAGCTGCAATTTGTATTTGCATGCCCTTACTGTACTGCCAGCACTGAGCAAAAGAGAACAATTCCAGAATTTAATTGAACTGTGAGAGATTTCATGCAAGTTTTGCCATCTCACTAATACCAAGAAGTGGCTGAGTGATGTCCGTGGGTTCTGTGCTCCCCAGAAAAGCTGCCTGGGAGCCTTCCCACCTTGTTTTAAATAACATTTTCTCGTGGGAATACCAAGAACTTGGAAATCTAAGAGGTAAAATACATAAGATAAATCTGTAAATATATATATATAATATAAAAGATAAAATAAATCAGGAAACAGAGGTCAAGCAGCTCAGAATTATTAGGAAATTATGACATTTCTTATTATTAAAGAATAAATTAAAAATATTTAAAAATTATTAAGAAATATTACTGGAAACAACGTGGGAGAAAGGGAACAAGGGGGAATTGCACTCCAGTGGAAGCACAGATATTCCTGTGGGATGAGCAGCACTGAGCAGTGACTGCTGTACCCAAGACAAAGAAAGAGAGAGCACAGGAATTGCACTGGCTGCTGTTCCCAGGGCCCAGCCAGAAAATGCAATATGAAAGCAGTTTTCAAAAATTAATCTTGAGCCCAGTGAGGTTTAATGTGTGGCAGGAAAACAAACAGGATTTTTTTTCCCCCAACCTGAGCCTTAACCTGTGCTGTGAGGCCCCATTTGGGGTTCTCTGGGCTATAAAACGAGTTCAACCCCTGTGTTACACCTTCAAATTTACAGCCAGGGTCCCTCACAGCCCTCCCTGCCCATCAGAAATGCTCCTTAAACCTCCCCTGCTCTCAGAGCCACGTGCTGAGCTATTTTCTACACCATGGGATCCCACAATTGGGCTGCAAAATTCTCCCAAGCAAAGTGGGGCAGCTGAGAGCCCTTTGAAACTGCAGGACAGGGAGGATGTGGCTCCTTCCTTCTTTTTTTGTGTTAAATTGCAGAAGGGAAGGATCTCACTCCAAATTTTTAAGCCAAGAATTCCTTCTCTCTCCCCAAGATGCCTGATGTGAAAGGGGAACAGCTGGCTGGACCCTGGGATTTCTTTTTTTTTTGTGGCTTTCTCTCCCTCGTGGGCAGATCTGGGGCAGCTGTGGGAAGGCAGATGCCAGAGTTCCTGGGCTGAGAGATCCAAAAATGCAGCTCCACAACCTCTGCCAAGCAGTTTGCACAGAGAAAATGCCCAACATCCCTTCCCCAAAGCCTGAAGACAACTGAGGGATGGACTAGAGAACATCCAATGAAATTATCAGGCAGAAAGATTGGACAGTCGGGGGGGAAGTATTTTTTCACACAACACGTAATTAAATTGTGAACTCCTAATTGGATTGTGGAAGTCCCTGCTGCAGGATGTGCAGGAGCACGAGCTGATCCAGCTCCAGCAGGAGTTAGCAGAGCTCCTGGAGGATGGGACAGGCAGGAGAGAGCTCAAATGTGCCTGGGAGGAGGGCAGGTGTGAGGGGAGAGCTGCAAAACCTGCTGGAGTGAACATGAATCCATCAATTCACGTGCAGAAATAGGAGATTATTCTGCTTTTTCAGCTCACCAGGCCCCAGAAGAGGATGAAACAGCAGAGAGCTGGCACGAGGAGTCCCTCAATTAATGCAGAGAGGGGAGAGGCTGCCACACAACTCTGAGAGCCTTCCCTGAGCCAGGGCAGTTTGCATTCCTGCAGCTCCTGCGTGCACTGCTCAACTTCAAACTGGGGGTTTTTAACTTTGCCAAGTACATAACAGGATTTGTCTGTCTCCAAGGGATGCAAAGGCTCCAGCTCAGAACTGCCTGACACAGATGGCAGAATTGTGAGGCACAAACCCAGCACTTTGGAGCCTTGTGTGTGCTCACAGACAGGGAAAGGCAGCATCTTCTCCCTGGGGATTAAAATGTCACTTCACTAATTCCTGGTATTTCATGTTATTAAGGCAGCCACGTTCACAGAGGCTCAGGGCAGGATTTGGGCTCACAAAATCATCTTCTTCACAATAAAAAGGAAGTTGTCACACACAGCTGATGCTGCTCTAACTCAGGGCGTGCTGAACACATGAAAAGTCACACAGCTTTGAGTGCAACACTTTTAATGTGCTTCACACAGTCTTAAACTACTCACCTCCTTGCTGCCTGCATTCATACCTACCAGGGTAGGTATTAATATATATATTATTTATATATTAAATATAATACATATTTAATACTATATTTATTTATATATTTATACAATTTACATATTTATATATGTATATTATTTAGATACTTAATAGCTATATTATCTATGAAATATTATATATTTAACAATATAGTTATTAATATATGTTTACATATATTTTATATATATTTATATACATCCATACATAATTTATAGATTTAATGGATATATTTAACACATTAAAAAAAGCAAACATTAAAACCCCTACATTAAAAGTGTATGTGTTCACTTCTAAAGTGTGAGGAGAAAAGAGACCCAGTGAAAAGCTGCACAGGAATCTGAAACAGTTTTCAGACTGGGTACAAAAATGTGGCACTTACCATGCAAAATGTCTGAATCATCTTCTACAAAATCAGTATCTCTCAAATCCCACTCAGCATAGTTGTCAAACTCCTGTTCAGAGGTGATTAACACATTGTCACTAACGAGCACTAAAATATTGGCCTCAGGTTTCAGAATGTGCAGAAGGGCTGAGAACAGAGATATTTACTCAAAACAGGGTGCAAAGTTCCACCCATGAGCAACAAACAGCACAGGGGAGCTTTACCTGGGGGAAATGTGTGCAAATGCACCCCCAGGGCTGCAGCTGCAGCAGGAGGTTGTGACAGGACAGGGGAATTAATCAGATCTGGGATGGAAATCAGAGCCACAGGATTCCCTGAGCTGTGGAAGGGACCCACAAGGATCACCAAGCCCAGCTCAGGACACCCCCAAGAGTCCCCCCCATGTCCCTGAGAGCCCTGGCTGTGATTCTGGGGGTGATTCTGCTCCCAGGTACAAACACAGGCCCCTGCATGGCTGAACTCACTCCTCCATGGGCAGGAGGAGGAACTGGAGCCTTGCCAGGCAAAAGCAGGGAAAGCAAAGCTGGTGTCCCAGGGGGTGTCTGGAGCAGCCCTGAGTGAGCTTCCCTCGGGCAGGTGACAGTGCTGGAGCTGAGCTCCCAACTCCCAGCTCTGCAGGGCCACCCCTGGATGGAGAGCTGGACATCTGGTGGCAGCAGCTCGTCCTGCAGCCTCTCCTGGCTCTGCAGGGCCACCCCTGGATGGACAGCTGGACATCTGGTGGCAGCAGCTCGTCCTGCAGCCTCTCCTGGCTCTGCAGGGCCACTCTTGGATGGACAGCTGGACATCTGGTGGCAGCAGCTCGTCCTGCAGCCTCTGCTGCCTCTCCTGGCTCTGCAGGCCACCAGCGCCACCTCTGGCATCAAACCCTTAATTAACCCACAGCTTTAATCACGGAATATCTCAATTTGGAAGGGACCCACAAGGATCAGAGCCCAACTCCCTGCTCCTCTCCTTCAATTAAACCACAGGACCAAGAGAATCCCTCAGTCCTGTGCCCTCCTGAGGTGTTTATAAATGAAGGGCAAAGACAGGCAGGGGCAAACAGGGGGGTGTGACCTGAGCTGGCACCCAGCAGCAGATTTAAAATAATGGCAGGAGAGTCATTCTTACCTCAACAAAGTCAGCTCTGGCTGGCATGTACCCAGCCATGTCCCTGGAGAGCAAGGAGTCAAAGGTGGGCCGTGGGGGATCATCAGCAGCTGGAAAAAAAACAAAGGTTTTCAGTTGTTGAGTAGGGCTTGGGATCTTTTTTTAAGGATCTGTAAATAAGTGTTTATTTTGCAGGAAAAGTGGGAATAATTAGTTGAAGAAAAATACCCTGATTGGGCTTTTATTCAGTGTTATTGTCAGAAAAGACAGAGTTCATCCTGAGGAAAATGCAGCAATCTGAGATCTCCGTAGCATTCTCAAGAGTCCAAACACAAACTGAAGGCAATAAACAGGTAATAAAATGTAAACTGTACATTTTGGAGCTCAGCATCCCCCTCTAAACCTCTGCAGGTCCCTGGGGCTCAGCGTGCAGGTTCTTTTAGTTAATAGCAACAGGAGTGTTCAATCTGCCTCCTTCTGGGGGCCATTGGCAGAGCTGCAATTAAAGGCAGAGAACTCCCAGTTTTTACAGCACTTCCCAGCTGAGGAGCTCAGTGTTTTCCAGACAATAACACTCTGAGCTCACCGTGCACTGGGGCAGGAGCTGAGCTTTGTGTGTCCCAGGGCACAGATAAAGCAGCCTGAGGCACTCAGAGTTTGCCTTGGCCCCAGGGCACGTAAAAAAAAAAAATCAATATCAGCCAGGGACTGAACCAAAATTGCCCAGTTCCTGCTGCTTAGCTCTAACCACTTCACTGGGAGATGCAAACCCCCAGACAGGCAGCAACTGCCTCACCCAGAGAGGCTGGGGAGCTCTGGAATGAGCAGCTGCCAGACTGGGGGAACGCTCAAGATGTGAAATGCAAGGGAAACTGAGAATTTGTTAACTCGCTGCGATTCAGCTCAGACTTTGTTAACAGGCAGCTTTCAAGGGAGAGGTGTGAAATCAGCACAGTTGAAAGGAGTGATTTGATGGCAAATTAAATCAGCAGTTAGGCCTGGGACGTGGTGTGTACACAGTGATGTGCACGTGATCAGAGGGGATGATTAAAAGCAGAAATCCCTTCTCAGCTCCCTTTGTTGGACAGGGTGAAAACCACCCTGGGGGGACACACGTGAAGGAATTTTGGGGTGTACTGTAATCCAATGGATACAAACACCCATCTGCTGATTTCTGTGGTTTCTGTGTTCTCTGGCTGTGCAGGAACTCCTGCTTTGGAGACCCTGATGTTTGTGCCAGACCCTGCAGTCTCCTGCCTGCCTTTTCCCAGGGAACTGGCAGCTTTCTGATCCACCCAGGAATTAACCCAGTGTGAAGAGCACCCTGCTCCTGGCACTCTCCAAGTTACCAGGACAGGTCATCCCTCTGGGAATGAAAGCAAACAGGCTCTGTGGTGCCTGTGCTTCCAAGAGCTGCTGACCCCAGCCCTGGCAGGGCAGGGGATACTCACAGTGGAAGGGAATGGCTGTCTCGTGGTGCTGAGCCTCCTCTGCCTGCTTCAGGTTCAGCAGGGTGGATGCAAACAGGCGGTTGTTGATGAAGTGTTTCATGTAGTGCTTCTCACACTCCTCCTTGGATTTGGTGCACATCTGGTTGGCCACGTCCTGCCTGCAGCAGGGAGAGGGGGGATTCATGTGAACAACACAGAAATGTCAGGGTTTTTTAATTTCTCCAGTGGGGAAAAGAGAATTTTGGACCAGAGGTTGGCTGTGTTGTGTGCAGAACTGGCCTGTGATGGTGTCTGAACTCACATTCTCAGCACCAACACTCACACGTTTGATCCAGTGCCAGGGAGCACCTTTTGGGTGCCCATGAACAATGAAATTCACTGTTTTCCTGTGTTTTCATCTCTGGCTGATGGAATGCACCACATCTTTAACAGGATTGAAATTTACTGTTGTTATCTGAGAGAGCTTTTTACACATTTTACTGACTCCAGGTAATGGAGTCAATAAACTCTGTAACCACTTCTCAGTTTTACTTCTGACAGCAATGTGCACCTGAGAACTCTCAGCTCTGCTCCTGTGAATTCTGGGGTTCTGTACTTTTAACACAACTGTTTTTAATGAAGGAGGAGACAGATAATTCATGAGAACAGGATCTGATACTGCAGCCTTCCACTTGAGCTGCTGAATTAGTGCCTCACCCACAATAAGCCAGTCAATGTGCACTGATGAATTCAACAGTGAGATGCAGGGAAATGAGAGGAAAAACTGCCCATCATTGACTGCAATTGGCTGAATCCTCACCAGTTCCCAAAGCCACAGTCCATCACAGCTTCCAGGAGAGACATTTCCTCCTGAGCTGTCCAGTTGGGATCCAGGACAGGGAAATCAGATGTCTGGAGAAGAAAAAAAGCAGAACAAACTGTGATCCTCTGTTCCAACCCACCCCAGGAAGGGCAGAGGAGATAATTCTGGTAGTTTTAAACTTTTACAAAACCTGATTGAATAATTATAGGATTCCTTGAGGTACTGGCTCATCAACCACAGCAAATACTGTGCATGCTGTGTCTCCCAGCTGCAATTCCACAATGTTATACTATGAAACACAGCAAAAATTACTGGAGACTTTAGGAATTATTAGTTTTGAGGAAGAAAAAAACAGGCCTAGAGGAAGAGAAGTCGATTTACATGGTAAAAGGACTGTAAGTCTAGTGAGGTGCATTGTGCTATCCAGGCACAATAAAAAGATTCAGCTTTAAATGACTCCACTACTCCATTCTGCTCCAGATATTTTTTATTTTTTTAAATAGTTTTAAACCTCTGAATCAAAGAATTTCAACATAACATGAGTAAGCAAAGGTCTCACTCCTGGGAAGCTGTGAGAGCCCAGGACTGAGTGGTGCTACCCAAAAGGAATATTTACCATTATCTCATAAGTGTGATCACTTTGATGCTTCTTGTACTCAAATCCTCGGGTGAAACACTGCAGAACAAAAGATCAGAACTGTGTTACTTCTGCCCTGAAAAAGATTTCCACAAGCCCCTTTTTAAACTCTCATTCTCTGACCACTGGGTATCCAGAACTGACCACCTGATACATTCCATTTTTCTGGTTTAATTTGAGCAAACCCATAAAATTGTGTTAAATCTTTGTCCCTTGCCTGTCTTTTGCCCCAAGACATAACTCCTGTGAATTCAAATTTTTTTTTGTTAAGTATTAAGGTAAAAAAGTTCAGTGTTACAGTTTAAAGCTCATCCCTACAGAAAAAAAGCACACAGAGAATTTAGTAAGTATTGAATACAAAGTTTCCCTTAATTCTCTGATTAAGCACCAGGTTTGCAGATGTTTTTAACAGTTAAATTTCTCACTTTTAAAATACAGGTAAGTGAGCAAAAATACACCCAGTATGCAAAATAGGGGTTTGTGCATTTTGTCCATTACTCAGCACAAGGCTCAGCTCTTCTTTCACTCTTAGAGGTTACTACCAATTTTTAATCACAATAACACAAACTTAATTATTTATTAATTACCCCAGCAGCACTTCCTGTGCTTACCAGCTCACACGTACAAGTTTTAAAGAACTGCATCTGGCCACAAACAATCATTGTCAATATTGTAGGTTTTCCCTTTCTGCACCTAACCACAAACAATCATTGTCAATATTGCAGATTTCCCTTTCTGCACCTAACCACAAACAATCATTGTCAATATTGCAGATTTTCCTTTTCTGCATCTAGTCACAAACAATCATTGTCAATATTGCAGATTTTCCTTTTCTATTTGGGAAAGGGAAAACAAAACACGTGGGGGTGTTTCTGGATGGGATTTCCTTTCCCATGCCACAAAGGATGACAGGAATGACACTCCCCAGCAGCACATCAGGCTGAGTGAGGTGGCTGCACAAACACCTCCTTCCCCTGCCCATGCCTCAATCCTTCACCCCCCAAACCCCCTTTTTTTGTCATTCCCCCATCCCTGAGCAAACAAACGTTTGGAGAGAGCTGTTATTGATGAGCTGCTGGACAGCCTGGCACCAGGCAGGCTTGGATGGCTCTCTCAGGGGAATGGGAGGCTGTGCCCTGCTGCTGGCACTCACCTGCAGGCACAGCAGGAAGGGAGGGGGCCCACACTCGGCACACTTCACGTAGGGCTCTGTCAGGTACGAGGAGCAGCCTCGGCACGGGGGCTTGTCAAAAGGGTCACCTGGGGAAACAGGGAAATCTGCTGTGGCACTGCACAGCACTGCTCTGACAGCCCCTAAATCCAGCTCTGCCCAGCCCCAGCAGTTGATGGTTCTTGTGGGTCCAGCTCAGGATGCTCTGTGATTCTATGGATTTTGGGTGAACTCGACTGTGCAACAAAATAAGTAAGGCTGTCAGGTAATAGTGGCTTCAAACTCAAAGAGAGCAGGGTTAGATTGGAATACTGGGAAGAAATCCTTCCCTATGAGAGTACACAGGGTGCCCAGAGAAGCTGTGGCTGCCCCTGCACGCCTGGGAGTGTCCAAGGCCAGGTGGGATGGGGTTTGGAGCACCCTGGGATAGTGGCAGGGTGTGCACTTGGATGGGCTTTAAGGTTCCTTCCCACCCAAACCAGCCTGGGATTCCGTGATTCTGATTTTTCCCCAAGAAGATGGATTTGAACCAGCTCAATTATAAGCAGAGAGAAATAAGACAAAAGTCACAGTGAATCATTTGCGTCCCCGTGCTCTTAAGAATTTGTACAAATACATGATTGTGTGGGCCAAATCCTTCAGCCTCTCCCATGGCTGCTGATGGCTTTAAACAATGGCAAACCCTGCCCAAATGTCAGGGAATCACAGAATTGTTTGGGCTGGAAATGCCCTCTAAGACCACTGAGCACAGCCATTAACCCAGCACTGCCCTGTTCACCTCTAAACCACATCCACACATTTTCTGAACACTCTCAGGGACGGTGACTCCCAAATCCCATTGCTCCAAGGAATCCTTGTGCCATCCATGTTTTCCATGCCCGTGAATTCTCTGGTGGCACTCACTGCTGAAGGAGGCCAGGCGCTCCATCCCTGCCCTGGTGCTGGTCTTGCTCCTTGGAGTAAAACTCGTCTGGGCTGAACACCCGGAGTGTGAGCCTGGTCCCAAACTGTGTCCCAAAGGGAATTCTGTCCCACTGTGATCCTCCCAGGAAGCAGAAGGGCTCTCAGCAGCCTCCAGACCCCATTCCACACGGAGCAGAGTCTGTTCTCTGGGTATGGGGAGAAACCAAACAGAGATGTGAGGTGATGGGGATGCAACCCCAAAGTGAGGGTTCCAGTGGGGACGGATGTGCTGGGTGGGGATTTGTGAGAAAGTGCTGTGAGGGAAGAGCTCTGCACCTCCCAGAAGCACTCCCCATATCCCACTACCCTAGAACCCAATCCCCACTCCCCCACATCCCAGTTCCCACTCCCCATATCCCAATCCCCGCCCCCCATATCCCACACCCCACATCCCCGCATCCCAGTCCCTACTCCCCCATATCCCATACTCCATATCCCAATCCCGATACCCCAGTTCCCATTCCCAATCCCCATATCTCAATCCCCATATCCCATATCCCAATCCCCACGTCCCATATCCCATATCCCAATTCCCATATCCCATACCTCGCTCCCCACTCCTCCAATCCCTATATCCCATATCCCAATCCCCATATCCCAATCCCCACATCCCAATCCCCACATCCCAGTTCCCATTCCCAATCCCCATATCCCAATCCCCTTATCCCATATCCCAATCCCCACTCCCCATACCCCACTCCTCACTCCCCACTCCCCCAATCCCCATATCCCAATCCCCACTCCCCATATCCCATATCCCAATCCCCACTCCCCATATCCCAATCCCCATATCCCACATCCCAATCCCAATCCCCATATCCCACATCCCAATCCCAATCCCAATCCCACTCCCGATCCCCTCTCCAGCCCCGGCTGCCCCCTCTCCCCATCACCGCCAGGCGGCGCCCTCGCCCCGCCCCGCCCCCGGCGCGGCCCCGCCCCCGCCCGTTCCCGCCGCGGCCCGCGAGGCTCCGTCAGAGGCGCGCGCGCTCCCGGCGCCCCGCTCCCCGCCGCCCCCGCCGCCCCAGCCCCGCTCCCCGCGCTGCCCCCCGGCCCGGCCCGGCCCCGGTGCGGCCCGCTGGGGCCGGCGGGAGGAGCCGGGGCCGCCGGGGCCGCCTCTCACCTCGCTCGGGGCGGCGGGTCGGGCCCGCGCGCGCCCCGCCGTGCGCACGCGCCGGGGCGGGGCGGGGGCGGGCGCCCCCTGGCGGGCCCGGTGCGCGCCGCAGGCCCCGCCCCTCCCCTCACGGAGCCTGAGGGAGCCGGGCCCGGCCGGGGCTCCCGGGAGCTCCCCGGGTCACGGGAGGGGCCGGGGCTCACGGGAAGGGCCGTGCCAGCCCGGTGTCCCGCGGGGAAGAGCCCTCGGCGGCCACAGGGCCCCTCTGACCGCCCAGGAGGGCCCCGCGCTCCTTCCCACAGACACCGGAGCGGCTCTCGCCCGGCTCCTGAGGGAGCTCGGCCTTGGGGGCAGCCTCCCGGCTCCTGAGGTGACAAAGGGATGGTTTTCGTGGGGAAAGGGCTCTCCAGTGCCGTGCCCAGCGTTCTCCCGTGGCGCTGTGGGCGGCCGTGTGAAGCGGTACGGGAGGAACTGGTGTGCTGTGGGATTAGGATATAAACACAGAGAATCCCAGCCTGGTTTGGGTGGGATGGAACCTCAAGGATCATCCAGTGCCACCCCTGCCATGGGCAGGAACACTTTCCACCATCCCAGGCTGCTCCAAGCCCTGTCCTTGGACACTTCCAGGGATGTGGAGCCTGTGCCAGGGCCTCCCCACCCTCACAGGGTAAAATTCCTTCCCCATATTCCATCAAACCCTGCCCTCCTGCAGTCTGAAGCCATTCCCCCTTGTCCACCTCTGTTCCTTGTCGGAACTATTTACCAACAAGATAAAAATACTGGCAATTATTTCCTTTTCCTTTCGCCCAGGCTCCAAGCGTATGTGAAAAATTACGGGAGAAAATTAAGAATTTGGGAGAGGCAGAGTCTGGAATGTCAATGAAATTTTTATTGCTTCTGCTAACAGGTTTTTCCTGTGTCTGGGAATTAGCACTCTGGGTGGTTAATGGAAGGAATCAGCACATGGGCATCTTCTCAGCAGCTGGTTTCCTGCTGTTCCCAGGAAAGCTGATGCATCTGCAAGGTAAAAAGGCTCTCCTGAGGCCTGCAGCTTTCTGTGCACTTCGGATATTTCAGTGTTGAGGGTCTTCCTGTTACGCCTCTGGCATGGGAATGAAAACATACTTATGAGGAACATTAAAAATCCATGGAGTTTTACCAGTATTTTAGTGACTCAACATCTCCTGGCTGACCTGGGCTGAAGCCACAGACCCCTGATGGCTCCTGGAGGGAGCAGTGACAGGAAAAGTCTTTTTTTCTGAAGTTTGCTCCAATGGTTTCCAGCTTAGCAGAGGACTGAGGGTGCCACCACCTGAAACTGCTCTGAAGGGGCTTGGCTCAATTCCCAACCTCTCTCCGAGCACGTTTGTCACTCCAGTTGCACTCCAAGGAGATCCAGGTGGATAATTTGGAGTGAATTCTGTGCTCACACGCTGCTACTCGGAGGTTTTAGCGAATGAGGTGATTTTCATTTGCTATTTGAAATTATTTGCTGATGACTTCTGCTTCCCTGTGCTCACCTGCTGCTCCGGGGCAGCTGTGCCCAGCAAACCCAGAGGCCACACACACACACACAAATCAGCGGGAGCATTTTCAGGCCTCTCCCTGAAGGTGAATCACTAAATCCCGGCGGGATTTCCCGAGGCGGTTGGGTGGAGTTTTTGTGAAATGTGCGTTTTGTGCCTCGGACACACGGTGGCGATGGAAATCGCCTTTTTCTCCAGAGCTTTGGGCTTTGCAGTGCTCAGCAACCACACGTGTCTGTGTCCCCGAGCTCGGAAGGATGAAATATTTCACTTCAATCCCCGATAACCGCTGACATTTCAAGTGGCCGAGACTCCAGAGAATCCAGAAAACTTTCTCATAAGCACTGATATTATTTAAATTTATGTTTATGTTTAAAACAAGAGCAAATGGAGCCTCGAGGGGTGGCATGACAGTATTTTGCTTTAAAAAGTGATGTGACCTTTCTGTCTGTTCTTGGCTGCCGGGGCATGAGTGGTGCCAGGCTGGAAGTGTCACTGACCCCCTCACCCGGGATGATCTGTGCTGTGTTTGCACTGGGGATGTCATCAGAGCCTGGGCAGGAGAGGAGGAAACTGCACTTGGCATCACAAAAGGTAAAACCATTCCCCATGTGCTTTTTGGAGTTTATTAACTAAGGCTAAACTTCCTTTTTTTTTTTTTTTTTTTTTTGAGAAAGTGAAGTGGCATGAGCTCACAGTGCACGTGCTTGAAAGCCATGGAATGAGAGTAAATAACTGTGTCCACTTCTGGAGCAGGGCAGGAGAAGGACGTGCATTTACCACCCCTTCTCCAAAGCAGAATGTGGTTATGATTCAAAAAATTAAAAAAAAAAACCCAAAAAATGTGTCTGAACCCTGTGAAACAATTAAAACACCGATTATTCCTGCCCAGACTCGAATCCCAGAATCATTTAGGTTGGAAAAAACCTCCCAGACCATTGAGCCCAACCTGGATTGTCACCCAGCCCAGAGCACTGAGTGCCAGGTCCAGTCATTCCTTGGACAGCTCCAGGGATGGGGACTCCACTACTATTGGTAGTTTAATTTCATGGATTCATGGAATCTCCTAACTGAAAGGAACCCACAAGGATCAGTTTCCTCCAAGTTTCCTCCCAAGTGCCCTCTCCTCACACACCTTCCCCTCCAGACCCTCCACCATCTTTGCAGCCCAAAAAAGCCCCTTCCAGATCCATGCTGGATTCTTAAGCTGAATGTGTTCAGCTTGCTCTTTTCCACGTGTTGGTGCCTCTCTTTGCCCTTGAATGGGAGAGTTGCTGCAGGATTTGATGGTATGAGGCAATCCCTGCCCCAGCAGTGTTGGGACAGGGTTTGTGCCTGGATGGATGCGCTGGGCAGGGCAGACAGGCAGAGTGCAGGTGCAGGTTTTAGCACGCCTGGAGCTCTGGGAACAGCAGCCAGGATGAACTCAGCACCTGTCGTAATCCCCTGGTTTTGTAAGTTCTGTATATAGTCATTATCAGTGATTTGGGACCAGCCCCTCAGCAAGCCAAGCACTCCCCCTCACTTCTGGAGCTGGAGATGATTAACTAACACCAAAAACCTTCTCTTTTAGCTCCTCCATGAAATATTTAACCAGAGGAAGATTCTTTATGTAAAAGACACATCTGTATCGACATATTTATGTCTAAACAGGTATAAATGAAAGTGTCCATGCCCAGATTTTCCAGATTTAGTCCAAGTGGATGTGAGAATATGGTTTGTTCCCTCAATAATTTTACTAACTCCAAAGCCCCAGATTGGATTTTGTGGCTGGGTAATTCTTGCCTGCAGTGGGCACCCATCCCACCACGTGCTCCCAGGCCAGTGTAGTTCCCTGCAGAGTCTCACGCCTTCTGACCACTGCCTTGGCGAAAATGAAGTTATCTGTAGTTTGGAACAGGGGCAACTCACTGTATTGCTGTGCAGGTCCTTGGGGTTTTGTACCCCCTGGCACCTCCAGCAGGATCAGCCTGCACAGCTCACCAGCTCCAGCAGCATTAGGATTTAAACTCGTGTTACTCATTCCATTTGAATTTCAGCAGTGCTGTAATGCCGCAGAGTTTAAATAAAACACAGAACGTGGAGAACAGGAAGAGGGCTGGTTCTTTAAACCGTTGTCCGTCCACAGAACCAGCGGCTGAAGGTCAAAGACGAGCAGGAGAGGCGCTGGCAGTGCCTGGCCCTGCTTCGCCGTGCGCTCAGCACCTGTTATCAGCTCTGTCCTCAGTGCCCGTGCCAAGGCAGGGACACTGCAGTGTCCCCGAGCCACGCGGGGACCTCGTGCTCAGGGACCCTCACAGGACGGGTCGGGGGGACGGGAACACCAGGGGTCTCCTGGTGCCACCTCCCTGCTCAAGGAGGGCCATGGCAGAGCACAGGGCACAGGGCTGCGTCCAGACCCTTCTGGAACATCTCCAGTGAGGACACTCCACACCCTGCCCGCTCTCTGGTCCTGGGAACTGCCACCCGCACACGAAAGTTCTTCCTCGTGTTCAGGTGGAACTTTGTGTGCATCAGTGCCCGCCTGTTTTCTCTTGTGCAGTTGCTGGGCACCACCGAGAAGAACCTGGTCCATCTTGGCAACGCCCCGTAGATACCGATGGGCATTGACGAGGTCCCCTCGGTCACCTCTTGTCGAGGCTGAACAGGCCCGGCCCCTTCGGCCTTCCCTCCCAGGAGCGATGGTGTTGGGGCGGGGGTCGCGGGGGTCGCGGGTTGGAGCCCGGGCGCGGCCCCGAGGGCCCGTTGTGGGGGGGCCGTGCCCGCGCCGCCCCCGCGGGAGCGCGCCCGGCCGGCGCTCAGGCCACGGGCATCGCCCCACGGGCCCCGCCCCCGCCGCGCCGCCCCATTGGTCACGCCCCCCGCCGCGGCCCGGGCGGCAGCCAATGGGAGCGGCGCGGGGCGGGGCCGGCGCGGGGCGGGGCCGCGGGGCTGACCCGAGGTAACCCCGATCACACCACCGGGGGGCGGGGCGGGGGCGGGGCCGCGGGAGGGGCGGGGCCGCGGGGCGGGGCGGGGCCGCGCGGGGAGCGCCAGGCCGGGGGCCCGCGGCGCCTCCGCTGCACCGGCACCGTGAGGTGAGGGCGGGGCCGCGCCGGGGGCGCGCCGGGGGCGCGGGAGGGGCGCGGGGGGCGCGGGGCACCGCCGGCCGGCGGGGCCGGACGGGGCGGGGCGCTCCGGCCGTGCCGTGCCGTGCCTTGCCGTGCCGCGGGAGATGGCCGGGCCATGCCGTGCCGGGCGGGCGGGACCTGGCTGGGCGCCGCGCCGGCGGGAGGCGGCCGTGCCGGGCCATGCCGTGCCGGGCCGGGCCGTGCCGGCGGCAGATGGCGGGATGCCGAGCCGAGCCAGGTCGGGCTGAGCGGAGCAGCGCTGGGCCGAGCTGAGCCGCGGACGGGCGGGGGTCTCCCGGCCCAGAGCCGCCTCTGCCCGCGGAGGAGCCGCCGCCCGGTTCCCTCCGGGTACCGCGCGTTCCGTCCGGGCCGGTCGGGCGGTGCCTCCCCGGTAACCGCCGGTCCCGTCGCTCGCGTGGCCTCGCCGGTCCCCTCGCACCCTGGAACAACACGTGGGCGGCGGCGAGTCCGGCACCGAGCACCCCCGGGACTGGAGCTGGAGCCTGGGGCATCCCTCCTCCATCCCATCCTTCTACCGTCCCTGGGGAAATTTCAGGATCCTGGGCAAGAGTTTGGGTCTGGCTCTGCCGAGGGGCTGAGAGCAGCCCTGGGATGCTAAAAAACAGTGAAGTTTTAAAAGCAGATTGGCAGAGCAAACCAAATTGTTCTTGCCTCTCCCTTCTCCTAAATTTTCTTGAAAAAGCTTAAAAATGAGAAGTACTGTGTCAGAAAGTATCCAAAGCGTGAGTGGAGTCTGTTCCAGTTTAGCAGGCAGGAAATATTCAGCAAACTGAGTGATGCCAGATGCTCTCGAAGACAGCGGGGTTTAGACAGTCTCGAGTGTTTTAGCAAACTGGGGTAGCTGTAAATACAGGCTCTTAATTTGGTCTCTATAGAGGTTTAGGCTGGATAATAGGAAACAATTCTTTCCCTGGAGGGTGCTGGGCACCGCCCAGGCTTCCCAGGGAATGGTCCCGGCCCCGAGGCTGCTAGAGCTCCAGGAAGGTTTGACTCCCAGGGATGCCCAGGGCGGGATTTTTGGGGTGTCTGTGCAGGGCCAGGAGCTGGACTGAATGATCCTCGTGGATCCCTTCCAACTTAGGAGATCCCACGATTCTGTGATTCTCCATCCACAGGTGGAAAGCTCTAGGTAGTTGTTTTTTCTCCTAATATCCAGCCTAAGCCAGCTCTGGTCCAGCTCCTGGTGTTCCTTCGGGTCCTGTCCCTGTCACAGAAGCAGAAATTGGAGCTGCAGCCCCCGGTGAGTGTCCCCTCAGCCTCGCCCAGCTGAACAAACCCTTCGTGAGGCCCCTCCAGACCCTTCCCCATCCTTGGGACACTCTCCAGCACCTTTGGATCTTTCTGGTGCCGTGGAGCCTGAGCCACCCCCAGCAGCGGGCGGTGGATGCAGAGTTTGTGAGGAGCCTTTCCCGCAGAACCTCCGGGGGTGTTTGGTGTGTGCCCAGCCCGTTTTGGGCCGGGATGAGGCAATGCCCAATGATTAACCAGGAGGCAGGCTCAGGCTCAGGTGGAGCCGGAACCGAGCTCGACCCTTGCATGGGGGCGTTAAAACAGCACAGCCAGGGAGCCACTGAGGGCTGTTCAGAGCTGGGGACCCTCTGGAGCAGCAGCCATCCCTTCAACCCTCTCCTGACCTGGAACCCCCCCTCTCAGCCCTGGTATAGGTGAGCACGCTGCTGATTGGCTTTTTTTGTTCAAGAGAAGCAGCTCTATTTATTTTAATTTGGTTTTACCTTTTTTTGCTCCGTTGTTTTCTGTGTTCCTCCAGGTAGGGCTGTGAGAGTACAAATCCATTTCATCACTTTAAAGTGATTCATTTTGATCAGCAATGCCACAGCTCCCTGGGCTTTAATCAGGAGACATTTGAATACAACTAGTTTTATTAAGTTCCTTTTTGTATGCCATATCAATATTGTAGAAGTGTTACTCTGCTTCTTTGTGAGACCCCACTGAAATACTGATGTTCTCTTCAGTTGTGGATTTGTCTTTGGGATGGGATGGTTTAGAGAAAAATAGGAAACTTTAATTTCCACCTGTCATTGCCCAAGTTTCGTGCCTGGGCGTATTTTACAATATTGAAAGTGATTTTAAAGTGAAGCTGTTATAAAACTTCTGATGTCTGGGTATTCTTACAAGTGCATTTCACTGTCAAGCCGAAGATGTGACTAATGGTAGCAGCAGAGCTGTGGAGGAGTGAAGTGGGGTTTGCTTCACCTCAGGCAAAACCAGCCACGGCACTTTCTGAGTGTGGATTGCAGAGTTTTCGTTGCTCATGGCACGGACACGAGCTGGGTGTTAAAAGCCTGGATACCTGCAGAGCTGGGAGCTGATTTCCCCGGGAGAAGGGAGCATGGCAAGGCTCAGTCTGTGTAGATCCAGCTGTGCCTAAAGGTATTTCTGCACCTGAGCAGGCTCGGTGCTGTTACCTGTCCTTACATCATCACAGGTCTGAGCTCTCAGTCTTCATCCTTCCATAAACTGCAGGTTTTTCTCACTCTCTGCAGAAATTCCAGTCTGTTTGCACCTGCAGAAGGGAGTGTAGGGGCTGTGCACAGCTGAGGATCCAGATAATTTTGGGGTTTAGGGTCTAGTTCAGCATCATTAAGACAAACAGTACATGTGCAGTGGTTTGTGGCACACGAATTTATCTTGGTGCACAGCTGAATTCAAGGTGTTTGTGTAGAAATGGAACTGTGGCAGCTGCATTTCAGAGAGCCAATACAGTATACAGAGGTGCAGAAATATAATACTCCCCTTTATTTGTGTATATATAACATACCCCTTTATCTGTACATCTGTAACATACCTCTGTATTTGTATATATAAAATACACCTCTATTTGTATAGGTAATATAAGTATATTTATAAATTACACCTCTATATTTGTAGAGATAATATAAGTATATTTTTGTGTATGTAATACACTTCTATATTTATACATAATTCATCTCTATAGTTATATATATATATAATTTACCTTTATATTTCTATATATGCAGTATACCAGTGTACAGTGCACAGCCTTGTGCATCCCATTGACAGCACTGAAATCCAGAGGCTTTGGTGGGGAGATCTCTGAGAAAGTCCCAGTGTAATTTAGTCCCAGACAATGCTGAAATTAATTTGAATATGAACGAGGACTCTCGGGGTGCTGAGAACAAGCCGAGCTTATCACTCCGGCACAACCCCGATTGCACAACCCCAGCGGAACTCCTGCCTCTGGGACTGGGCTCCCAGGGCTTGGAAGTGCCTTGGGAAGTGAACCTGAGTGGGGTTTCATGGATAACAACTGGATTTTTTGGATCTGGATTGGACAAACCAGGTGTTGGAGTGAAGTTGTGTGTGCGTGGCTTTGGGTGGATGGTTTCTCATGGAATATTTGAGTGAAATGCTTCACTTCCTGTTCCTCTGCTTCCCCCCACAAAAAAATCCTTGAAACTTGTTTATTAAGATATCAGATAATGAAATTAGAAAAGGTTTTTCTTCAGTGAAGTGGGGTTGAAGTCAGTTTGGCTGCATCCCAACCTCTTCGGTGCTGGTGATTGTGCCAACAGTAAATCTGTCTGGATGAAAATCTTTAGGAGTGATCTGATGCCAGGATAAATATGCACGTAAATACTGTCTGCATCTTTGTATGCGCAGACAAAATTGGATTTGTGCTACCTGAGCACCTCAGGTAAAGAAACCTCCCTGCATGGTTTAGTTTGCACATCACAGGTGGACAGGGAGACTTTCTGGCCATGCTTCCCCTTCTTCTCATCTCTACCCTCAAAACAGGTGTTTTTAGTGCTTTTAATGTCCATGTTGGACAGATGTTTGTGGCTTTTCAGTTATAAAATGGTTAATGATGCCTCTGTCAAATGAAGTGCCCGTGGCCCCAGGGCAACTGGAGTTTGTGGGAGGAGTGATGTCAACACAGGATTTGATCTAAATAATTCAGTCAAGTACATTCATGGCTGAAGTGCATGAGCCAGTTGGATGGGTTTTTAATTCTCAGTTACTGGTGGAAAGCAGGAGCGGGGTGTTTGGGGATTGCTCTGGCTATAAATGCCAGTCTGAGCCCTCATTAAGGGCACCATCGTGTCCCATTTGTGTGACACCACGGGCCAGGTTTTTGTGCCGCTCAAGAGCTGCCGCGTTCCCGTGGAGCTGATTGTGCCCCGTCCTTGTGCTCGGCAGAACCTGGCTGCAATTAGCAGGACTGATGGGGTTTCCACTGGGATTTACTCCTTGGGATTCAGCTGGAGTCATCCACCAGATGCAGGAGGTGACAGAAAAGGTTTGGTACGAGCAGGTAGTGCTGGCACAACCCTATTGTTCCTTTTGGAAACACGACTGGCAGGTGGGAACGGTCAGGTCTCTCAGAACATTCCAGAAGAATGGACCAGCGGGAGGTGCCACGGCTGGACTTGGGCACTGCAGGTTTAGCTCCTGGGTTGATCTGTACCTGGAGCAAGCCAGCCAGTCCGTGGTGTCCCTGTGGCTTTTTTCAGGATGGTTTTGATGGTATAAACGGGGAAACACAGATGGAGTATGCTTCATTATAACCCTAATGTTTACTTCCTAATTCTTTTCTCTTCCAGTTCGTTTTGGAAGTGGCTGACTGCTCAGATTGCACGGATATCAAGAGGTTAGTGCATTCCTCATTTTCTAATGATGTGTTTCCAGCTGGGTGTAGTTGTCATATAAATGCAGCAAAGTCAGGCAGAGCAGGCTTTATCAAATGTTTATTATTCCCCATCCCACTTTTTTTGCTGTGGGGTGTTCCTTTATTTTCCACATCTGTCACGGCTCTTTCCCAGTTGCAATTATTTTTTTGATTTTGAAGAAAATGCTTTCATTCCCTACTGGAATACTGGAACAGACTCATCCCTGGGAGTGTCTGAGGCCAGGAGAAACCTGGACTGGTGGAAGGTGCCCCTGTCCATAGCAGGGGGTGGGATGAGATGAGATGAGATTGAAGGTCTCTTCCAACCCGAACCAGTCAGGGATTCTCTGATCCTGTGATTTGTGATACTCAGAGTTCCCTGCCTTTGTCTATAGGTTTTGGGTCTGGTATGTGGAGTTTTTTTTGGTGTTTTTTTTTTTCTTTAAGTGACTCTTGCAGCTTTGTCTGAGGTGGGAGGTTCTGGAGCTTGTGAATCTCAGAGTCCTTGTGCAAACTGTGCTTCGAGCAAACTGTTTTTCATCCTGGACTCAGGGTTCAGCTCTCACCTTTTCACGCTGCTTTCCCCATCAGTGACCCCTGCTTTGCCCTGCTCTTTATCCTCCAAGGGCAGGTACTCACCTCAGGTCTGGCTTTTCCCTTCCAGTGTTGCGAGCCCAGTTTGGGGGAGCCATGGAGGAGTCTTCCCAAGACAACAAAGCCCTGGACACGAACGCTCACTCGCGCTTCATCATTGGCTCAGTGTCAGAGGATAACTCGGAAGATGAGACCAGCTCCTTGGTGAAACTGGATCTACTGGAGGAGAAGGAGAGGTCTTTGTCACCTGTGTCCGTCTGCTCCGATTCCCTCTCGGACCTGGGGCTTCCCAACACTCAGGATGGCCCGGCCAGCCACATGAGGTATGGATAAACAGTTCTCCAGTCTTTTTAAAAGATAATCCAAAGGTTCAGCTTTATACCCGTGTTCGTCTTCAAATGTTTTTGCTGTGCCAAGACACACCCCAGCATTCTGTTTCTAAATGACCTCTTGTATGTTTATCTGTATCAAACCCTTTGGTTTTAATGAAATATTTGTGCCTAAATTCCTCAAGCACTTTGCCTGTCTTGTCCTGGCTTTCAGAAAATGGAAATGTCTTCACTGAGATGTTTAAAGTTTTCACTTGTGTGTGGTTTTTTGGGCCCTGTTTGTTGGGAACAAGAACAATATTTGCTTATTTTGTCTTTGCTGCTTTAAATGTAGCCAGAGAACTGGCAGTGGGTAGGATCAGTGGCTCCATACTGGAATGTTTTTGGTTTGGATAGAGAAAATTGTGATGGTTGTAGTAAAGACTGGAGTCCTGCAATGTGGTGATAAACCAAGATTTAATGTGATGGCTGCTGCTCGAGCTTAGGGTTGGTCTCAGGGCTGCCCCACTCCTGATTCTTTGTGAATGAGCCATGAGTTGGACTTTTGAGGTTGTGGTGATGGTATTTCCTTGTCCAAAGGCCCCTTTATTTTTAGGTGCTGCTGATTTGCATTCCACCAGTGGGATGTGCCTGTTGGATTTTCCCTGTTGTGCTCTGGGCACTCTCCATGTCCAGATCACAGTTTCTTGGTGCCTGCTCAGTTTTGCTCCACTTTCCCAGGTGTCCTTCCTTTGTTTGCCATATTCCAGGAGTTGTGCTCGTTCTGCCTGTGCCATCCCATTCCAGGAGCACACAGGACAGTGTGAATCCCACTCCAGTTCTTACTGGACAATCCCTCAGTGCCTTTGCTTTGTTGCTTTTGAAGGAATGCTCGATTCCAGAAAAGTTTCCTGACCAGTGGTGATGTTTACACAGCCTTGTTGTTGTGTTCTGCTGATCTCTGTGCTTGTGCAGGTTAAAGAGTTGTAACCTCTCCTTTTTTTTGGTGGTTCCCTTCCCACTTCAGGGGGAACACAGAGTCCCAAACCCCTCAGGCTGGGGCAGAAGGGGGACATTGGTCTGTGCCTGACAGAGCTGCCATGGTCAGGCTGCTGGGCATGTTCAGCCACCTGCCACTTGCACAACTGATGCAAAACCTTAAAGCAAATTTACACAGGGTTACCTTTCCTTTGCAACGATCTGGCAGCACAAAAGGTGATTTTGAAGCAGGAAGCTGGAACTATATATAATCTTAGGAACAGAAGAAATTGGATGAGCACCTAACCACAAGTGTACAAATGGACAATAGCAGAGCAAGAAACTTCTAGGACAGTGCCTGGCACCAGAGAGCCTCAGTGCAAGAGCTGTGCAACCTTGGGCAGGATCTCTGTTGTAACCTGCTTACTTTGGCAGTCCCTCTGGGCAGCACTTGACTTTTGAGTTAAATGGCAGAGAAATGCCAATTCAAATAAAAAAGTTACAGCATTATGGGCTGTTTTTCTAAGATAAACTCAGATGGGTTGAAATACTTTTCAGGATGGTTGTCCCTTTCATCAGAGGATTTCTAAATCATGTTTACAGATGGAGAAACTGAGACAAAGACAACAGCAAAGACAAGTTCAACAACTTGCCTGGAGTCACTCTGTGACAGTCAGTTAATGGAACAGAGGTGCTCTTGCTTCCAGCTTCCTTTTGGTGATCACAAAGGTACCACACTTTGTAGAGTGATAAATGTAAATTCACAGGCAGTTCTGTACACTTTGATACAAGGTGCAGGTCCAAGGGAGCATATCTTTTGGAAGGAGCTGCCAAAAATCTTTCCATTTGCTGGTGATTTTCCCACAGGATAAAAATAGAGATGGCTCGTGTTGGAGGTGAGGGACTTTGCTGCAGGGAATAATTATCATTGAAATGATTAAAATTTACTCAGCTGCCAAAGGGTTTGTGAGGGCACCTTATTGATCTTGTGAAGTGTTTGTGCTGTTGCTAAAGTCCCTCTTGCTGGGACAGGTTGTGCACTGTGGGCTCTCCTGCCACTGGAGATCCATGGAGACCTTCAGCTGTGCCAGCTGGCTGCTGCTCTGCAGGGTTGGGAAAGCCACGCTCTGACAATGAACTTTAAATTGGTGTGTGGATCATCAGCACCTAAAAACTGGTGTGTGGGGACAGTAACCACTGTCACAGTGTTCAGGGGGAATTTGTTGCATTCTGCACCTTTAAATAATGAAACCAAGCATGCAGTATTTTCCTTTTTTTTTTGCTTGTGTTGTCTCTGAGTTCAGAAGTTTCCATCAGTGCTTCCAACCAGTCCTGCTGGGATACAATTTTCCTTGTATTGTAGTGAGCTGTTTTAGAGTTGCTGTGCTCCTTTCTGAAGTTTTAGTGGTGGATTAAATAACTCCTCCATAAATACCACTTGGAAGGTACTTGGGGCACGTCTGTTTTGTTTAATAAATTGTTCTTGATTATTGCTAAATTTAATTTCTAGCTTCCAAGACGGTGTCTCATATCAAAGTCCTGTTTAAAATAGAACAAAACCTGGATGTCTTCTGGTATTTGTACATCAGGGCTCTGGTTTCATAAGCAGTGACATGGGTGTACAGGGTCACCTGACAATCCACTTGTATCAGCTGAAAGCCAGATTTTTGGATGGAGTTCAGCTGTTACCTCATATGAAGCCCACAGAGTTTAGCTCGTTGCTCCTAACGCTGGTTGGACTTCTCAGTGTATTGGCTCAATAAATTATGGAGATGCTTAAGCAGAACTAATCATCTGCTAAAGGAAATTTGGACAAATGCCTCAATTTTAGCCTGGGCAGTAGTGGCTGAGTGTGCCCAGCCTGGCACAGGGACAAGGTGCCTGCTTAGAAACCAGCCCTAGAGTGACTGCACAGAGTCCTGAACGTAATGAAAGATCCTTTTGAGCCTCTTGTGAATCTGAAAAATTCCTTTCCAGCCCAGCAGTTTGTGGCTGGGAGGTTGCACTGTGGAGCATTGATGGTGTGAAATTGTTGGTGCTGCTGTGGTTTCAGCCCAGCTGTGGGCAGGGAGGGACAAATGTCTGTGGGGTCTGCGGGGCCGCTGCCGCCTCCGGGGCTGCTCCACAAAGGATTTCTCCTTTTACTGCATGGATCCTTCCCATTCCAGGCTGTCTGCAGGGTCCTGATCCTCCTGTGGCTCTGCCTGTGCTGTCAGCTGCTGCTGCTGAGGGTTCTGTGTATGGAAGGAGCACCTTCCTCTCTCCCAGCCTGGCCTTGGATGCTTCCAGGGATGAGGCAGCCACAGCTGCTCTGGGCAACCTGTGCCAAGCACTTCCCACCCTCACAGGGAAGAATTTCTGCCTAATTTCTAATCTAAACCTGCCCTCCTTCAGGTTAAGGTCATGAACTTCATCCAGCTGGAGGGAAAAGTTGATTTCCTCGTCTCTCTGTTGAAAGAAGAGGAGGTGGTTTGGACTCATGGCTGTACTGATAACGTGGGAATTACAGCTCTGGAAGCTGCCCTGCTTCCTGAACAAACACACTGGATACCCCTCCATGCCTCTCGGAAGTTAAATTCTTATTTTGGTGTCATTTCACTCCCTTTGACCTCAATTAACAGAGGAAATGTCCTCTCTAAATTCAGTCATTTGCTGGGAGGTTTTGCAGAGGTTCCCTGGCTGGGACACCACAGCATGACAGCATCTCCCACGTGCTCACTTATCTGATCCTCCTAACTGGAAGATAACAAATCTCTCACTTGGGGTAAATTTAATGTGAGACTCCCCCACCTCCCCCCTAACTCTGGCTTAAAAAGGTCCATTCTCGTGTTCCTGCAGATCAGATCTGTTCAACACTTGGGCTTTGCCAGAGATCACGGGGAGGGCTCCCTGCCAGGGACTCCAATTCCTCTCCACTCTCTGGTGCAGAACTATCTTGTGCTGCTGGTGTTGTTGTTCACTTTTATCTTGGTGCCAGGGCTTGACCTGGAGAGTGTTGGGCTCTTTGCTGCTCCAGGAACATGTGGAATTTTACACTTTATGAGGATGTAAAAGTAAAGCTCTTTTAATACTTTGTGAGTTTAGGAACTAGATATGGATATCAATTTGATTTAAATTGGCTGTTTATTTGGATTGCTGTTTGGATTCAGTGGGTATTTTGAGTGTCAGGGTGTTGCTTTTGGACTTGCAAGGAGCCTCGGTGATTTGTGCTGTGTGTTCTGGGAATGGTCCCTTTCCAAATGCACGGCAGATAAACAGCCAGGTGTGTGGTTAGGAAAAGGAGCTGGCAAACTGCTGCCACTTGGTTATTTGGGAGGAATCCTGGCAGCTTGTACCCATTTAGGCTCTGTAAAAATTCCTGCTTTAGGCTAAAGACCTGCCTGGACTGATGCTGGAATTGTGTGTTAGCATGGAACGGAAGTTATTTACCAGGCAGTGCAGGGAGGGCTGGTTTTGTTCTGTGCTGCATCCTTTATTTAATTTCCTGAAATCCCGAGGCTCAGTTCTTTGTCAGAGCTGAGTCAACGTTCATTTCACTGGTTTTGGCAGTGTCTGTGTTCAAGTCAATTCTGGCTCTTTAACAGCTGGGCAGAACTGTCTTTGACAGAGTGCAGATTGTTGCCTCCAGTGCTGGTACCTGAAGCACAGGGAACTGTTTATTCCAGCTGTGGAATTCTGCATGCCTTGCTAGACAGCATTTCTGCTTGTTCCTTCCCTCTGTGAAATAGGATGCAAGGGCAGAGCTAAAACTGGAGCAGATCTTAGGGAGGCTTCAGCTGCCTGAGCCTTATCACCCGGATCGGATACGTGTTCTCATCATATTTACAAAACACAGAGCCCAAATGGATGGGGAGAGCTGCCCTTCCCACACCCTGCACAGGCCAGATCCAGAGGGAAACACTCCCCAGCCCTCTCTCCGGGGAGTCTCTGTGTGTGTGTGTGTGCTGCAGGCTGCTCCAGGCTGCCTTCCACACGAGGCAGCCCATGCATCCCTGCCTCTGGAATCCACGGAGACGTCACCGCCAGCCCCTGGCATGTGGCAGTGCTGGGACCAGTGCGGGCTCCTGCCTGGGATGTGCCTCAGGTACGTGTCCCTCAGGAATGGTTTTTCCTCGGAGGCTGCAGGAGAGGAACAGGAGCAGCCTGTCCCTTTGTCTGCCAGCCGAGGAGGGGGTGGATTCCATGGGGTTTGAGGAGAAAACGTGCAGGAATTGAGCTCTGTGTGTGCTGGATGTGTGTGTGAGCTCTGGGTGAGCCCTGCATCAGTGGCACATCCTTGTGGAGCTCCTTTTTGTGGGGATGCTGCAGCAAATCGTGGCCATTGATCTCCCAGCAGCGAATTCAGCTGGCAGAAGGGAATAACATTTTTAACCAATGCTGGAGCTGCTGCTCTGGGTGTGCTCCTCCAGCAGCAAATCGTGGCCATTTCTCTCCCAGCAGTGGATTCAGCTGGTGGAAGGCACAGGGGACGTTTCTAGCAGTGCCACAACAAGCTGTGTGTGGATTTGTGTCCTTGCTGCCACAATGGGCAGAACCTGCTTGGATTGGGGGCCGTGGGTGGGGTTTTTGGGAATGAATTAGATGGGGGATTTGTGGGGTACCTGGTGATTGGGCGGCTTGAGTTGGTTTTCCAGGAGGAGTAAAGGCTGGCAAGTGTAAGGCATTGAGCTCTGGGGTAGGTACTTGGTGTTGGGGTGTTCCTGTTGAACTCTGTTCTCTCTCAGATCCCGTGGCTCTGGTGAGGTTTGTGTGCAGAGCGAGGCCGCCCTCACTCCACAGAGTGTCGCTGTCCCTGTTCCCTGCTGCTCCCTGGGTGTGCCCGGGGCTGGCAGCACATGGCACTGCTGCTGCCCCTCACAGTGTCACCGTGTCACCTGTGCTGGCCTCAGCCCAGCCCTGAAGGGAGGTCACCTGTCCCCAGGGTAACGTGGCACTTCTCCCCTGGATGCTTGTTCCTTTTTTGAGTGATCCCCTCCCAGCTGGCTGCATTTTGGGATTCTGTGCCCCAAATCAAAGCTCTGCTGCCTGGCTATTCACCTACACCAGGACAGACCCAAATATGCCAAAATTTAAAAATTTCCAGCTGCTGTGCCTAGTTCCAGTCCAGGTGGCTGCAGTCACTGCCCTTCCTTATCCTGCCTCTACCCCCAGATTTGCAATTTATGTCTTTGTGTGTGCAGGGCCAGGAGCTGGACTTTGATGATCCTTGTGGGTCCCTTCCAGCTCAGAATATTCCATGATTCTGATACCGAGTAAACATTCTTCCTTCCTCCAGTGATGTGACTGGACCCTGCCATGCTGTAGCTCTTTGCTAGTGAGGATATTTATTCTTCCAGCACGTGGAGTGATCTCATCTCCACCTTACAGGTTAGGAAACAGGCACAGAAAACTGCAGTGACATGTCTGGGGTCTCCCAGCTCCCGGGCTGGTGCCCAGTTTGATCTGGCAGCTCTGCCACACTGTGTGACAGTGTGCACATCCTGCATGCCTGCACAGGCTGCCTCTGCCATTCCTCTCTGCAGCCCTGCAAACGCTGTCCCTGTCACCTCCCCAGCCCTCCTGAAAACCCCAAATTAAATCCTACAAGCAGACTGAGTTCTTGGGGTCGCAGAGCCCCCGAAGAGCCCTGGCAGAGCTGGGGATGGTCTCACCTGGGGATGGTCTCACCTGCTCCTGGAGCAGAATCCCCGTGGCTGCTGCATCCCCGTGGCTGCTGATGGAGGACGTGGGGAGCTGTGCACCCCGTTCCCAGGGTGCTCCCAGTTCGGGGGCTCATCCCGGGGCTCCCGTGGCTCGGAGCAGCCGCCGTGCAGCGCAGCTTTAAAGCTCATTACGTAACGTGTGGCTGCTGCTCTCCCGTTGCTGATCAGCTGCTCGGAGTGACGGCGGGCAGGGAGGGAGGCTGGTCCCCTCTGCTGCGTCACGGCCAGGGTGACACGGCCGTGGGGGGAGCCAGGGACAAAGGTTAAGGGATTTGGAGCAGTCGGGGAAGTGCTGCTGCCTGGAGGAGGAACCGCGGGAGGCTCTTTGCAGCCTCTCCTTGAGCTGCAGAAGTGGCGAAATTGAAGAGCAGCGGCTGCGGAGAGGAGCCGTGAGCGAGCCCGAGATCCAGTGATTCCTGCACTCAGCCAGCATGGAGGATTCTGCAGAGCAGAGTCAGGAGATGAGGTACCACATGCTGCAGAGGTAAGAATCACAGATCTGCCTGCCTCCCCCTGGCTGGGCTCTGTGCTGGAGATGCTCACCGAGATTTTGGCGTTCGTTTTATCCTCTGGAGCCTCGCAGAGCCCGTGGGCTCTCCGTGCATGCAGCCTCTGACTGAAGATGCCAGGGTGCCTCTGAGCTGGGGGATCAGGCTTGTTCAAGTTGGAGGTTCTGCACAACTTCTCCCCCCTGTGAGCTCTGGAGGATAGAAAAGCACATTGAGAATTCCTCCATCACAAAACGTAGCAGTTGTGAGCGGGTGATTAATAGGGATGACAGTCACTAACTCAGCATTTATTCTGTTTTGTTTAGAGCTCTGTGCTTCCTTCCTGTCCAGCTTCTACCTCATCCTATCCTGCAGAAAAAACCCCTAACTCTTCAGTTTTGATTACAATGTGCAGCCTGTGATTATTGATAAATAAACTTAATGTTCTTGGCATGCTCACAAATGAAACTGTAGTTGTTTAGGTACAAGTGTTTGTTGCATTCTGGATGATGAACCTCAGGCTCTGGTGACATTTTGCCTGTAGCAATATCTTTGTCTGCAGTAATTTCTTGGTGGCACAGTTCATATTTAAACACGTTCACGAATTCTCACCTTAGGATTTCTATCTCTTCCTATTTTTGTTGAGACTACTCTGAATAAACCTGTAATGCATAAACCCCTCTCACTCCTTGGACTGTGCTCCTTCCTTGCCAGGAAGACTCTGACCCGCTAAAAGCACAAATTTAGTAGAAATTCAACTTTAACTACACATTTGCTCTCTTTCTTGCCTGTTGGCTCCTGTCCTTGTATTCCCAGGCTGAGCTCACAGCAGTGTGTGAACTTTTGCTCACAGGGACAGGCTCTAAGTTTGGGGACAATGTCTGGGAGTGCAGCTGGCTGGAAGAAGGGAAAGTACGAGGGGATGAACCTGTGCACACAGAGCTTGTTCTTTGCCTTTCCCTGGCTGTCAGCTCCCTGCTCCTCTCTGAGATAAGAGACTCAGCTGGATGGGGTTGGTGTGACCCAGCACAGCCACTTCTGTGTCCCAGAATGTCACTGGGAGTGACAGCATTGAACTGTGGTGTTGCTGTGCTCCTGGTGAGGTGTTAAGGGGGGTCTGTGTTCCACGTGGGTGAATCCTCATGGGCCATAAGGTGTTTCTGAGGGAATGTGAGGGGGAATTTGTGTGTTTCCTGTCAGGCCTCTGGAACAGCAGCTCATTCCAGCAGGGATGGGGCAGGGAACCTCCAGGTGCAGCTCTCAGGCTCCCTGGCCTTGGTGGCTGTGCTGGTAAAATCTGTAGATGTGCCTTGGTTTTTCCTGGTGTTGGTTTTCCCTCCCTCAGCAGTTCCAGTCTCTCTCTGCTGCATCCCACCCCATTCCCAGTGGAATTACTCAATGGAGCAGCCCTGCAGCAGCTGTTCAGGCCAGAGGTTCCATCCAGAGAGCTCCTGGGCACAGATCTGCCAGTGACCAGCACCAACCCCTTGGTGCTCTTGGGATTTTCCAGACCTCTGAGCTGAGCTTCCCAGTCTTCATTCCTACAGAAGGGCTCTGTGATCCTGCCAGTGGCAGGGTGAGGGCTTCCCCGTGTTCCTGGGAAGGAAAAGCACAGTAAATACAATCAAAACAAGTAAACTGTGGGGTGAGCAGGGAGGTGAAGCTTTAGGGCCTGTGAAATAAAAAGTGTCTCATTAATTCCCCGTCGTGCTGCACCGTGGCAGACACTCAGTGCGAGGAGCAGCTCTGTGCTGTCCCCTGGAATTTCCTCTCACAGCCTCAGCTTTGTGAAGTTTGGCAAATCAAAGCCAAAGGGATGATCTGTCCCCGTGTTGTTGCTGTGGAAGCTGGAGCAGAAGGAGGGGAAGTGCCTGTGCCATTCCCACACAGAAGGGCTGTGGCAGGGCACGGGGTTGGTCTTGGCAGGCACAAAATTGGCTTTCTGTGTTTGTAGTAGGAGTAACGTGATTCATTTGTCCTCTGGCTCTCAGAGCTTTTGAGGAAGATACTAAAGGCTGGGTAGTGGAGAACTCTTGGAAAATTATTTTCGTAGCCAGTCTGAGTCTCTCATTTGCACCTGGAGATAAATTTGCTGTGCTTCCCCAAGAGGATTTCCTTACAGAACCTGATCTTTCAGCTTGTTTTGCCAAAGCCAGAAATCACTGTTGTTTCCAGCTTCTCTAGATGGATGGAAAGCAGTCTGGTGGAGCATTGTTGTTCTGTGTTGGGCAGCAACATACAGCAAACGTATTTTTACCTATTTATATTTTGGCACAACGGGGATTTTCCCAGATAACCTTAAACTCTTGCATGGAAATAACTGAAAAGTGATTTAAAAGGAGTCATCCCTGTAAAACTGAGGCTGTGTAGGTCTGGAGGCAAGGAGGGATTCTGCTCATCTGCCTGGGGGATGTGGTAAAAGAGAACTTCCAGATTATTAATCTTTCCTTTTTCTGGTGTGCAGCTGCACTGACAGGTTGTTTCTGTCTCCCTCATCTCCTCAGGCCCAGCATGTCTGGTTTGCACCTTGTCAAGCAAGGCCGGGACAGGAAGAAGGTGGATGTGCAGCGAGATTTCACCGTGGCCTCCCCAGCAGAATTTGTCACTCGTTTTGGAGGGAATAAAGTTATTGAAAAGGTAAATTCCTGATCTCTTTTAGCATATTATAGCTCCTCTCTGGAGCTGTGATTTGTCTGTCTCTAAGGCTGTACATTGCAGGTATCAAATTACTAATATTCCTGAGCCTGGAATAATTGTGTTTTCTTTTTCTATGTGATAAACAAACATCTTATTATTTTAGCTGAATGTAATAAGAAAAAAAAAAGTGAGTGAGCTAGAGCACTTCTGCTGGTACAGAAGGGTTTATAGACAGATAAAAGAAGACTGAAAAAACACTAAGAAATGTATTTAAAAATGCATAATAATTGGATTTATGTCCTTCTGCTCTTTAATCCAGCCAAGGCATAACACATTAAAATTTTACGGTGAAACAAGATCTGCTCTCTGAATTGACAGATGGGCCCTGAACTGGATGCTGGCTAAGGAAACTGCACAGCCCCAAACTGGGCAAAGAGTCTGCAGGGGGAAAAACTGCTTTCATGATTGTTTATTGTTTTGTGCTGTTTAGACTCTATTTCATCCCAGCTTTTAATGCACCCAGGTCCTGATAGCAAATAATGGCATTGCAGCAGTGAAGTGCATGAGGTCCATCCGGCGCTGGTCCTACGAGATGTTCAGGAACGAGAGGGCCATCAGGTTCGTGGTCATGGTCACTCCTGAGGACCTCAAAGCCAATGCAGGTGAGCTGGGGAGCTGGGGAAGGGTCACAGCCTTCTGCTTGCACAGCCCTGGGGGTGCAGAAGGGGGAATGTCCATCTGATGTGTCAGTGTGGGATGTTCTGGAGCAGGTCGGTGCTTCCTGGCCCTGTGAGGAGCAGCTGAGGGAGCTGGGAGGGCTCAGCCTGGGGGAAGGGAGAATTTTGTTGTTAGATTTGCAGCCTGAATGGGCTCTCCTGTGTGTTTGCAGAGTACATTAAAATGGCAGATCACTACGTGCCCGTCCCTGGAGGACCCAACAACAACAACTATGCAAACGTGGAGCTCATCCTAGACATTGCCAAGAGGATTCCAGTGCAGGTGAGAGGTGCCACAGACACTGAGCAGCTCCTTCAGTGAGCAGCTGTGCCTGGGCAGCGAGGCAGGACAGAGAACCTGGAGTTCCAAACCTGAATTAGCACCCAAAGGCAGCACGTGTGACAGAGCAGTGGCTGTCCCAGTGGGAATATCTGCAGGAGAGGGAGGTTCCCTGCACTTCCCTGCACCCAGCTCCTCCTCAGCAGCTTGCTGCAGAGCCTGCTTGTATTTGTCTGCAAGGTGCAAGTCATCCTTTAAACTCAGCACACCCTGTGGCTCAGAGGCTTCTGGCTCCTGGGTGTTCTGAGCCTGTTCTCCATGAGGAAAAGAAAGACTTGGGGTGTTTGCATGTGTCTGTTTCTGCTCACTTGCTTGTTTTATTCCAACAAAGAGCAAATTGTTTCATTTCTCCTGCAGGCTGTGTGGGCTGGCTGGGGCCATGCATCAGAGAACCCTAAACTGCCAGAGCTTCTCCACAAAAACGGGATTGCTTTCATGGGTGAGGAGATGGACTGCTTGTCTAATGTCTAGTCCTTGTTTGAAGATGAGGAGGTTTAGGGAGGTAGAAAATCCTGAGTCCAAGAGAGAGCCATGAGGAATGGTCTGCAGTGCAAGATGCATGATCTGTTTCTTCCAGTAGTTCTTGTATGGAAGAAGGGGAAAGTTCTCCAAAATAGCCTTTAATGTTGAGATAAAAAATCAGAAAATATTTCTGTTAAACCAGATTGTCCCTGTTCTCATTTTAGAGGGTTCAATTTTATGGGAAGAGTGGAGCTTTTCCCAAGTCAGACTTTGGACATTTCCCTAATGTCTGATACCCCCTGTGTGTCTCTCATGCATTGCCTTTGCTCTTTGCAGGTCCTCCCAGCCAAGCCATGTGGGCCTTAGGAGATAAAATTGCCTCTTCCATCGTGGCTCAGACTGCTGGCATTCCAACTCTTCCTTGGAGTGGCAGTGGTAAGAAGGAAATCCTCCTGTGTTTACCAGTATCATCCTAATCTTTTTTTCCTTCCAACATGTCTAACGTTTAGGAAGCTCCATGCTCAAAAGTGTGTTCCAGGAGATGTTCCATCTGGTCAGGGTTTGCCATTTGTGCTGTTTGCCCACCACAGCAGTGAGATGCCTTGGGAGCAATGGAATTAGTGATGGAAGAGCCTGGAGATGCTGGGAGAAGCTGGCAGCACGCAGAGGAGGACAGGGAGGAGGGGTTGGGAGGAGAAGTGAGGAAACCTGGCAGAAGTTGTTTCCTGGAGTGCAGCTGATGCTCACAGACTCCCCTGCTACACCCAGGGCTTGGAGACACCTGGTCTAATGGAAGGCAATCCATGCCCAAGGCAGGGGGGTTGGAACAAGATGATCTTTAAAGTCCCTTCCAACCCAAACCATCCTGTGATTCTGTGTCATTTTGGAACCCATTCTCTGCTTCCATGAAAGTTCCTCTGCAGTTTCTAAACACTGTAAATAACAACCTGCTTCTCACAGATGAATGGAGGAGGATATGATGGATTGGATGAAAATACTTGCTCCCCAGAAATCAGGAATGTCTGTTACATCCTGCACTCTCCCTTTTCTGAGTGCCCCCAGCCTGGGTCGTCACGGAGCTGTGACTGTGGCTTGTGTCACCCACGTCCTTTAGGTGGCTTCTCACAGCCTGGCAGCACCAGGAGCTCAGAGGGTGCTGTTTGTGTTGCAGGGCTTCGAGTGGACTGGCAGGAGAACGACCTCCAGAAGCGCATCCTGAACGTTCCTCAGGAGCTCTACGAGAAGGGCTACGTGAAGGACGCCGACGACGGGCTGCGGGTGGGTCTGGGAGCTGTTTGGGGGCTCACAGGGCTGGGATTGAGCTTTCTCCTCATGCCAGCACAAACTGGAGCCAGGCTGCAGCCCCAGAGCTGGCTCTTGGAAATTGGGAAGTGATCTTTCACTTATCTTTGGCCCCAGCCTGCAGAATTGGGTGAGGATTAGCAGGGAGAGGCGAAATGTGGGGCAAAGGTTGTGTTGCATTAAAAGCTGTCATCTAGTGTTTGTTTCGTGCAGGAAGGTGTTTGTCATAAAGATCCACAACCACACACTTGACTTCATCTTGTGAGTTTCTCCTTGAGGAAGAGTCTTAGAATAAGAAATATACCTGGTACAATACAGGATTTGGAGTTTTCCTTTGTGTAGAGCAGGGGTGGAGTGTGTGATTTTTCCATGTTACCCAGCTTAATGGTTTTTTGTATTACACGAAAGCTTTTTTGTGGGTTCATAGATTTCATGGCATTGAAGCAGTGGCAAAAGATTTTGTGGTCACTTGGAGAGGTCAGAGTTCTCTGTAATCACAAAATCCCTGCTGATTTTTCCAGATACAGGCACCCTCTCCAATGGGATATTTGGGTTCTGTCCCATTGGTTGCTGAATAGAGTCAGACATGGAAGCTTGGACAGGGACCAAGAGGGAATTCATGATCTTTTCACTTGATTCTGCTGCCTGTTTGTACTTAGCCTGTTGTTCTGCCCATGTTGCCAGGCTGCTGAGGAGGTTGGCTACCCTGTCATGATCAAGGCTTCTGAAGGAGGAGGAGGAAAAGGAATCAGGAAAGTTAACAATGCAGATGACTTCCCCAATCTGTTCAGACAGGTGACTTTTCCCACTGCTCTGTTCTGCCTTGCTCTGAATGTGAGACCTAAATATTGAAGATCCATCTTACACAAGATGCTCTCCCTGTTTGTTCTGTCCCTGCTGCAGGTTCAGACTGAGGTGCCAGGCTCTCCCATCTTTGTGATGAGGCTGGCCAAGCAGTCCAGGCACCTGGAGGTGCAGATCCTGGCAGACCAGTATGGCAATGCCATCTCCCTCTTTGGCCGCGACTGCTCCGTGCAGCGCCGCCACCAGAAGATCATCGAGGAAGCTCCAGCCTCCATTGCAACCTCAACAGTGTTTGAGCACATGGAGCAGGTGAGAGTGGCTCTGCAGCTTCTCCTTGCCCTGGCCAGGCTCCAGAAACTGGCAGGACTTTGTATTTTTATTTTACATCACTCAGAGTTCTGGAGTGTTGAGTGTTTTAAAGGAGCAGTATAGGGTTGTGTGTCTCGAACTGCTTAGTGTAGGCAGCCACTCATGTTTCCACATTAAACCTCACCAACAGCTCCTTTCAAAGCTGTGTGCCCCCTAAAAAGGGGAGGGAAGTGTGCTTTAAATGTGTGCTTTAAATGTGTGCTTTAAATGTGTGTTTTAAATGTGTGTTACCATATTAAAAGCAAGTTTCAGGAGTTGCAGGAGTTGCCTAATGTTAAGTGTTGCAAATATTTGCTTCCAAATCTGCCTTCTGTAAACTGTACATCAAGTACGTTGGAAATCAAAACTCCTGGGCCACAGGCTGTTCTGTGAGCAGGTCTGGGGCCTGGTACAAGTTTTGGGATGTTTCAGGATGCCAGCAAAAATCTGAAGTGGGTGTGGTGGAAGAACAGAGAGAGCCCAGGTAACTGGCAATGAACTATCCTTTCTCCCTGTGTGCCAGTGTGCAGTGAAGCTCGCCAAGATGGTTGGATACGTGAGTGCAGGCACTGTGGAATACCTGTACAGCCAGGATGGCAGCTTCTACTTCCTGGAGCTGAACCCACGCCTGCAGGTGGAGCATCCCTGCACGGAGATGGTGGCAGATGTCAACCTGCCAGCAGCACAGCTCCAGGTGAGCACTGACGATTGGGTTTCACACCTTTCAGCAAGTTCAGCAGTTGTTTGGAGTTTCCCAAAGCCACGAGAGGATGTCTCAGAGATCCTGTAGAGAGCAGTTGTTGTTATGCTGTGACCTGTCAGTCCCTTGTGTGTCCCCCCAGACTCCTGGCAGCTCCCAACCTCCCAACTTTCCAGCAGTGGGTGGATGCCACAGTCCCCTCACACCTCAGTAAGGCTTTTCTACTTCCTTTTTGAACTGTATCTATAAAAAACCCCAACTAATGAACAGGCCAAGTGGGATTTTGCTCCACAAGGATGCAGCCAGCAGCTGGTTCTGCAGGTTACTCTCCCCACAGTTTATGATTGCAAAATTCCACAGTTTCCTATAACCAGTTAGGGCCCTTCTGTCTCACTGGGACCTCAGTGTATTTTTAACAGGCCTAATGCCTGCCCATCCTCAGCTGACCTGGCACTGTCAGCTTTCCCTGGAGCCTTTTAATCAGTCAATGGAAAATACTGGCTGAAGGGCTTAAGGTGGATATTACACTGAGCTCAGTTGGGAAGTGTGAATGTTTGACTCTGTCAGGAGATAAACTTAGTGGTGTGGTTTTTTAATATTTTTTTCTCTCTCTCTTTAGATTGCCATGGGGATCCCCCTGCACAGGATCAAGGACATCAGGGTGATGTATGGAGTTTCTCCTTGGGGAGACACAACCATTGATTTTGAGAACTCAGCCCACGTCCCCAGCCCCCGTGGCCACGTCATCGCTGCCCGGATCACCAGTGAGAATCCTGACGAGGTGAGGCCTTAACTGCTCACCATGGACTTTACAGGCTCAGTCCCTGCTGCTGCTGCTGGGAATTTTGGCAGCAAATTTAAAAGATTCCTCCCTTACCTCACTTCGACTCTGGTTGGACACAGCCTGAAGTTGTTGTACCCAGTACAGCACAAAGAGGTGTTCTCAGACCCTCCAGAACTCTAATTCTGGATTATTCACCTTTTCTTTAGGGTGTAGAGCAATGTGTGTCTGTCTGTCTTTGCAGGGGTTTAAGCCCAGCTCTGGCACAGTTCAGGAGCTGAATTTCCGCAGCAATAAGAACGTCTGGGGCTATTTCAGTGTGGCTGCTGCAGGAGGGCTCCATGAATTTGCTGATTCCCAGTTTGGCCACTGCTTCTCCTGGGGGGAGAACCGTGAAGAAGCCATCTCGTAAGTCAGAAATGGGGGAGAGCCTTGGGAGTGCCTTGGCTTTGTCCTTTTTGATCCAAAGTGCCACAGGAAAACCAGGCTCCTGACTTGTAGGAGTTTCAAGAGAAATTTCCCTGTCTTTATCTTGTTTTCCTTTTGTGGTCAGGCTTCTCATCCTGCCTTGCTTTGCAATCCCACCATGTGCACCTACATTTCTACACTTTTTGCTTAATTTTCCTTCTTTTTCTTGCTTTGTGTTTCATCCCTGCCTTGTATACCTGCTGCTGGGGTGTGACACAGCTCCCACAGTGTGAAAGTTCCTCTTTAAAGCATCCAGGTGAAGGCTTCTAACAGGAAAAACATTGCTAAGCTGACCTATCAATGCTTCAGGATGGTTTGTGAACCACGGAGTGTCCTCTGTGGTGTGGGATTTTAAAGCATCTGCTCCTGAGGCAGACCTGCCTGACCTGTCACCCACGTTTTTCATCCAGAGCCTTTTCCCAGCCCCACTCTGGATGGGGTGGACACCACGTCTGTCTGTCTGTCTGTCTGTCTGTTGTACACCCCTGACACGTGGTAGGGACCTGGGTGATGATGACAGGGAGAACTCCTGATCCCACTGAGCTGCTCCTCACAGCAGCAAGCTGAAGGAAATCATCAATATCTTCCCATTCCCAAACATTCCTGCAAGATCCTGCTCCTTCTGCTCTGACCTTTGAGTGCTTTTCTCTCTGGAGCTGCCAGCCTGCATGCCACCATTAGTTTGGGATAGATAACAGGCCTTCTTTCCCCTTGCAGGAACATGGTGGTGGCTCTGAAGGAGCTGTCCATCCGAGGGGACTTCAGGACCACTGTGGAATACCTGATCAAGCTGCTGGAGACAGAGAGCTTCCAGCAGAACCGCATCGACACGGGCTGGCTGGACCGGCTCATCGCCGAGAAAGTGCAGGTGCAGCTGCTTCCCCTGCAGGAACCCCCCTGGCAATGAGCAGGGGAGGGGGTGGGTGCCTGCTGCTGCAGAAGGGTTTAGGGCTGGTGAATGTCCACTTAATGAATGAACATTTCCACTGGTGTTGCTTCCTGCATGTATCCACATCCCAGGTATTCCCTGTTGGGGAAAGTTGGGCTTCAAGTTGTCCAGAAAAGCATTGAGACCAGTGTTATGTTTGGAATCTGGGACAGGTGACAGTGGAAGTGCTGTTGGAACCTCGAGGTTTGGTCCAGGCAGAAGAAAATGTAGTTCCAAGGAGTTACAGAAATAATGGCTTCTGTGTAGAGTTCACATGGCTGCTACACTGACTTGATTTTAAAGAGAGCTGGCCATGAACCAAAAATAGAGCTGAGACTGCTGATTCTTCCAGCTGGGTGTGCAGGTTGGGCTGAAGCTGGAGGAGGTGTGACTGTGCCTGTCCCTTTTTTAGGCTGAGAGGCCTGACACCATGCTGGGGGTGGTGTGTGGGGCTCTGCACGTGGCTGACGTGAGCCTGCGGAACAGCGTCTCCAACTTCCTGCACTCCCTGGAAAGGTAAAAATGGAAGAGATGAATCTGCTCTCTAGCAATGATGCCTGGTGTTGTACAAGTTCTGTTCAAGTCCAGTCCAGGAATGCTCAGGGCTGAATGCTCAGGGCTGGTTATCTTCTGGCTGTTCCCTGGCCCCAGGGAGCTGTTTATCTGCTGAGAAAACTGGCAGGTATCTGCATCTCCTCAAAGTATCCCCTGCTGTCTGCACAGATTGCTTTGGTTTCCAGCAGCAGCTCCAGGAAATGGCTCAGAATCCCAGAGTTCTTTCCCTGGGTGCTGCTGGGGCAGCACTGGGGAGTCTTGAATCACCCAGGAGTGAATGGAAAGGAGAGCAAAGCCAGCCTGTGAGGCTGGAGGGACTTTGTTTGGCTTTGTCGAACTCATTCGTGTCTCTCCGAAGAAGAGATTTTATAAAAACCTACTCCCATCTCTCTGTCAGTGTTCCCCAAAGCCTTGCATGCATCTCTGAAGCTCTTTGGACCCCTGGTAGCCACTTGGTGGCTTATGGAAGATGAGTTTTGTTTTGTCCTTCCCTTTCCAGGGGCCAGGTCCTCCCTGCTCACACTCTGCTCAACACGGTGGACGTGGAGCTCATCTACGAGGGACGGAAGTACGTGCTGAAGGTACAGTGAGGGAGCCACCCTGCTCTGAGCTGGACAAGGCTGTGTGTGCTGCTCTGGCCTCACCTTTGCACAGATCTGTACCTGGAATTCCATCTGAGCAGGGTTTATTTTCTCTGCTTTCGTGGGTGAAGAAATCAGCACGGCCTCCTTTACAATAACACCCCTCAACAATCCCTGCAATGTCTCTGTAGACATTTCAGCCTCTTGGACTCAAGAAATTCTCTGAGTAGGCTAAAAATCAATTTTTTTACAGGCAAAGACCACTACAGGTTGACCAAAACTTCCAACTGATTTTTCAGAATATATAGGTCTACTCTTGCTGACATTTTGACACAGCAACATTTGCAGAATTTGCAGCAATTTTTCCCTGTAGTGTTGCTTTTTTGCTGCATGCAAAACCCCATGTTGCAAAACCAAACATGAAAATTAGGAAATCTTAGACTTAAGGCTGCCTGTGCAATCTTCATTAGCTTCCTTGGGCGAATTTGTGGTGGTGAAGTTTTAAATTACAAGACCATAGGCTGGTTTTTGAAGCTGTGAGAATTCTGCACCCCCTGGTTTTATCTTTGATGAGGAATAGAGGCACTGAGCAGCAGCTGAAGTGTTTTTAGAGGGTTTTACCCAGCTTCAAACAGGAGCTCTGGGGCAAAGACTGGGATAGGATCCCTTTCTCCAGGGAGAGCACTTGCTGCTTTCCTTGTGAGACAATCTCTCTCTTTTTTCCCCCCAAACTGTCTCCTCCATTATGCAGTTTTAGTACACGACTCATAAGTAGGTGAGGGTGAGGAAATGGTCTGTGATTGCACAATCAAACATCAACCATCAGTGCAGAAGTGAGAGGATTAAATCAACATTCATGGACAGCACTAGCTCTGGCATGTCTTGACTGCTGTGTCACAGAATCTCAGACTGCTTTGGGCTGGCCCTTGTGAAAAGTCTCTTCCCATCTTTTTTGTGGGCTCCCTTCAGGCACTGGAAGGTCACAATTAAATCACTCCAGAATTTCTCTTCTCCAGGCTGGACAATCCCAATGCTCTCATCCTTTCCTCTGTCCCTCTGATCATTTGGTTGCTTGCCTTTGTGACCCCAGATTTTTTACATGACACCAAACACCTCTGTCCCTCTTCATTAATTCCCACCATTGCAGCACTTGGAAAACTGTGTTGTGGCAACCAAGGCACTCAATGCTGTGCTCAATTCACTGGATAATTCCCATTCTCCTGGATTTGCAGGTGACCAGGCAGTCTCCCAACTCCTACGTGGTGATCATGAACAGCTCCTGCGTGGAGGTCGACGTGCATCGCCTGAGTGACGGGGGGCTGCTCCTCTCCTACGATGGCAGCAGCTACACCACCTACATGAAAGAAGAAGTGGACAGGTAGCAACCTGTCAGGTTCATGTTTAGCATTCACACAGCCAGAATGAGGTGTATTTGTAACTTTATGCTCCCCAGAAGGTCAGCTGGGGATGGAGTTCTCTCCTGGGAAGAGTTCACGAGATGTACTGTGGGTGAGGGTTGAGGCAGAGCAGATCTTGGCTACTGTTAGAAGAATGGTCTGGCTGTGCACCACATGGAGTCCATATTCCACTGCTTGGTCCTTAAAAGTGACTTTTGGGATTATAAAAACAAAAAAACCAGAACATGAAAATCTTTAAAATGCTTGAAACTCCGTGGCTGCCATAGAAATAAAGACAAGTTGTAGTGTTTCGGTGCATCCCCTCGAAATTCCCTGCGGGGATCATAGCAGTGAGGGCACTAAAGGGCATCCCCAGGTCTGGAATGTGAACTCTGCCCCCTCTGCTGTGTTATCTTGTGGGAAAATTAATGGATCTGCTCAGGAGAAAGAAGAATTTGGGTAACCTGTGTTTGAATCTCCACATCTCTGTTGGTTGAGGTGTTCTCCCTTAGTTTTGTTTCAAAGTAGAATAAGGAAAGGGAGGCTGGATTTTCCCCTTCCCAGAATTCCAGGGAGTGGAATGTGATGTGTCCTGTTCTTGCCCAGGTACCGCATCACCATTGGGAACAAGACCTGTGTGTTTGAGAAGGAGAACGACCCCTCCATCCTGCGCTCGCCTTCCGCAGGGAAGCTGATCCAGTATGTGGTGGAGGATGGGGGACACGTGTTTGCAGGCCAGTGCTTTGCAGAAATTGAGGTAAGACTCTCAGAAAACTGCTTTGGCTGCCCAGGAAAAAGCTCAGGGGGAGGGATGGGAGATTATTCACAGTATTTAATTTACAATTTTGAACCGAACTAGAGCGGGAATCATCGATGAGAGTGATGGGGTGGGGAAGAAATTACTTAACAGCTGAAATTTGAGTGATAATGATTGTACACCAAGTGATAAGCAAAATTTCTCAGCAGTGAGACCATGGTTATCACCTTCCTGAGATTCCAAGGGAAAGTGGGATCCATGTGTTACCCAGCTGTGGTGAAGAGGGCCTCCTCCTTGTAGTACTGACACAGAGTTCTATGCCAGGATTCAGGAATAAACTGAGAATTCTCTGATTAGCTGATCATTTATCAGGTGGATCCCATATGTTAATAAGTGCCACTCCTCCCTTCTCCCTGGGAAGTTACTTAACTCTTACTGAGGAGGAGGAGGATGAGCAATTTCTGCACCACGGTGAGGAAAGCACAAGGGGTTGTGTAGGAGTGTGTGGCTCAAAACAGATTTGAGGGAGGGGAAGGTGTGTGATGACAGAGGGGCAATTAAACCAGTTGGGGACAATGTGTAGGAGAAAAACATCAAGACACAGATCCAGCTATTTTATGTAAGTGCTTTTGCACTGCAACAGGTCATGGCTAAGAAGGCACCACCCACACAATCCCTGTGGCTCCCAGTGGTGTAGAGCACAGCAAGGGTAAAACCTAACTGGCTCCCCCATACCCAGCCCTTCTGCTCCAAAGGCAAGAGCTCTTGATCTAAGGAAGCATTTCTGTCTGGGAAGAGCTGTCTGAGAGCTCTGGAAAGGATCCTGGTTCCCTCTGCTTGAAGTGAAGGTGTGGCTGTAGCCTTTGAGAGGAGCCTTTGGAATGCTGCAGTAAATTGTCTGCTTTGTTCATTGTGCTGAGTGTGGGACCTTCCTGAGTCCTCTGTTGGTTCAGGCAGTGTGGGCAGTGACATTCCTGGAGTTCCTGCTGCTCTGATTTGTGGCCAATTGTTTTGTTCTCCCATTCACTTCAGTGTCTGGGTTTCATTCCCAACATCTGTGCTTGTAAGCTTTTGGAAAAGCCTGCATGCCAGAGGTGTTGATGCAGGTCTGTCTGTGGTGGGACACTGGCTGCTGCCTCCCAAAAGCAGAACCATTTTGGGGAACGTGGAGCTGTGTGTGTAACCTGTTCCCCTTGCTACAGGTGATGAAAATGGTGATGACGATCACAGCAGGAGAATCAGGCTGCATCCACTATGTCAAACGCCCAGGGGCAGTCCTGGATCCAGGCTGTGTGATTGCCAAGCTCCAGCTGGATGATCCCAGCAGGGTTCAGCAGGTGAGGAGCTGCAGAAGGCACAGATGTCTGTGGCAGTGATGTCGAGAGCGGCACGAGATGGTCCAGTGAACCAATTCCCCGTTTGTGCATTGTACTGGAATTGTCACTTCACTGTTTATTTGTCTCAGATGAGGACTGGGACTGAGATTTCTCTCTCTCTGACTCAGGCTGAGCTTATTTACCATTCTTGCTCTCTGCTCACCTCAGTACTGTTGTGGGGACGTGTCTCTCTACCGAGTGCATTTCCCACTGTGGGAGCCCTTGCAAGTGAAACCTTGGCTCCAGCTGAGGGTAGCTGGCTGTTGCCTTGGCTGGTGCCCCCCAGGAGCGTGAGTGAGGCTGTTCCTTGTTTCAGGCTGAGCTGCACACGGGTGCCCTGCCCCAGATCCAGAGCACGGCGCTGCGGGGTGAGAAACTCCATCGCATCTTCCACTACGTGCTGGACAACCTGGTCAACGTGATGAATGGCTACTGCCTGCCAGAGCCCTTCTTCAGCAGCAAGGTACACTGGGGCTCTCCTTCCAGAGCCCAAACACAACGTTCTTGCAGCTCAGGGCAGGGTTGGGTAATTCTCTGCCACAGGGCAGCACCCGTGTGATGGGATGTTGGACCTCACCCCTCTCCTTTTTATCCTTTTTGTTGTTTATTCCCTTCTTTGTGCTTGCCTTGACACTGCCTTGTCTCTCTCCAGGTGAAGGGCTGGGTTGAGCGATTGATGAAGACCCTGAGGGATCCATCTTTGCCCCTGCTGGAGCTTCAGGACATCATGACCAGTGTTTCTGGACGGATCCCACCCAATGTGGAGAAGTCCATCAAGAAGGAGATGGCCCAGTATGCCAGCAACATCACCTCGGTCCTCTGCCAGTTTCCCAGCCAGCAGGTGACCATGGAGGGATAAAAATTGGTTTGTGTTGGGGCAGAGAGAGAGGAAGTTCCTTTAAATTACGTAGGGGTTAATTGAACCTGAAAGGCACTTGCCTGTGTCACTTCAAGGCTTGTCTCCTCTGCCTGTGCTGAAAGGAGTGTGTTCCCTCCTCAGCAGAGCTTTAACCAGGCACTTTGGAAACACTTTAATCTTACCAGTGCCCTTGTGAGCATTTATTAATTTGCTTTTTGCCTGGTACACATGCTGCAGTGCAATTTGTAGTGCCAGTGTAACCTCAAAAAAAAAGAATGACTGCAGCCAAGGGTGGTAAGGTGAGGAGATGCTGGAAGCTGATTTCTCCACTGTATGATCCAGGGCATTGATTTTTGTGTCACTGGCAGGCCATGAACTTCTCCTGGAGTCTTCTGGGGCTCTGGTGTGTCTCTGCTGGTTGTCCAGCCCATCCAGGGCTTTTCCCTGTGCTTTTTTTTCCATGTGCTTTTCCCTTTCAGATCGCCAACATCCTGGACAGCCACGCGGCCACCCTGAACCGCAAATCGGAGCGCGAGGTGTTCTTCATGAACACGCAGAGCATCGTGCAGCTCGTGCAGAGGTGAGCCCTCCCAGGGGTGTCCTGCACAGCAGGAGCTGTCCCCAGCAGGGATGGCAGGGGCTGTGGGTGCCCTCAGCCTCGCTCAGTGCTGGGTTTTTGGTGCCTTTGCCTCTGCAGATACCGCAGTGGCATCCGGGGCCACATGAAGGCCGTGGTGATGGATCTGCTCCGGCAGTACCTGAAGGTGGAGACTCAGTTCCAGCACGGTGAGTCCCTGGGCACAGCAAGGATTGCATTTCTGAAAGGGTCATATTGGCTCCTAGGAAGTCCACATGGGCCCCTTCAAGGAAGTTTATTCGCACTTTGTGCTGAGGGTGAGCTGCACCAGTCTGTTTTTAAGGGTCTGCAGTCAGATCCTGGGCTTTGTAGAGGAGATTCTGTGCCCAAAGCTCAGCTGAAGCTGAGAGGTGAAATCAGTGCCTTGCACTGCTGTATCCAGGCACAAGATGGCAATGAAGCCCTGCCTAATTCCGAGGCTCTGGCTCTTACAGGTAGTTCAGATTCCACTCTTCTTTTGTCCTGCTCCATTCCTGCCCCAGCCTAATGGTACCACAGATTCATTCCCACTTCAATTTGCTGGCAGCAGAGGATGGTGCAAGGCTTTTTGCTGTTATTTCATTTGGGTTGTCATTTGAATGGAAGTCTGAGCTCCCTATTCCTCTCTCAGTATTGCTCACAAAGGAGGCATTTGGTGTTGAAGCTGTTTATTAAGAGTGGGATGTTTGAATTAAAGTTTGCAGTAGGTGATGGTGGGAATGCTTCCTTCCCAAATTGATTGTGTGGACCATAGAGAAACACAGAATGGTTTGGGTTGGAAGGGACTTTAAAGCACATCTCATTCCACCCCTCCCATGGGCAGGGACACCTTCCACTATCCCAGGGTGCTCCAAGCCCCATCCAACCTGGCCTTGGGCACTTCCAGGGATGGAGCAGTCACAGCTCGTCTGGGCACCCTCTGCCAGGGTCTCACCACCCTCACAGGGAGGAATTATTTTCTAATATCCAATCTAACCCTGCTCCATGTCATTCCCCCTTATCCTGTCACTCCATCCTTTGTAAATGGTCTCTCCCCATCTTCCTTGTTGGCTTCCTTCAAGCCAATTTGATTCTCAAAAAATACATACAGAAAAATAGAGACACATCTGGTAACTTGTAATCCTTGCCACAGAGGTGTGAAGGCTGGAAAAGAAATGTGCATTTGTGCCTGCAGGTCACTATGACAAGTGTGTCTTCACCCTTCGTGAGGAGAACAAGAGTGACATGAATGCAGTGCTGAACTACATCTTCTCCCATGCCCAGGTCACCAAGAAGAACCTGCTGGTTACAATGCTCATTGTAAGTGTCTGGTGCTTGCTCCCTCTCTTTCTCTCTCTCTCTTTCTCTCTTTCTCTTTCTCTCTCTCTCTCTTTCTCTCTTTCTCTCTCTCTCTCTTTCTCTCTTTCTCTCTCTCTTTCTCTTTCTATCTCTCTCTCTCTCTTTTGTCTTTTATTTTACAAGCACTCTGTGGTCTGTTACTGCCAAAAACACATCCAAAGTAGCCATCCACGAAATAACTCTCCAAAGCAAAAAAAGTGTCATAATTTTCCTAGGCTGAGGCTGGGTTTCTTAAATTCTCATTTGTAAGATGTGAGGATCCTGGCATTCTTTCTTCCTGGCTCTCCTTTTCCCCCCTTTTTTTTCCCCCTTTCCCTTTTTGGTGTGTGGTGTGATTGTAAGTAACGCTTGCCTTAAGAATCTCATTATTTGAACACGGAGCCATATTTCCTCTGAGAATTCTGGAGTAGCTTTGAGCTGGGGCTGTTCATTTCTCAAGTAATCACGCTGGCGTGATGGAGAGAGAAAATGGCAGCTGTTCACAGCTCAGGCCTTCAATTTTCTTCAGAGTCCAGTCACTCAAGTGTGTAATTACACGGGGGTGCCGGCGAGGCGTTAGCCCCTGTCAGGGAGCTGGGCTGAGGCTTTGCTGCTGCCTTTGCCAATCAGTGCAGGCAGAGCCAGCGCCTGCCTTTAGTTTGTTGTTGCCATCCTGATTATTCCTGGCTGAAATGGGACTGGAACTCTCAGTCTGGTTTGTCACCTCCTGCTGGCTCTTGGTGTTGGGGAGACCTCAGAGAGCCTCAGGGAGGTTTCCTTTGCCCTTCCTGTTGGGTCATTCTTCCCACCACCACTGCCAGTTAGCTGTACTCAAGTGAAGACCAACATCCCAGGTTGGCAGAGCTTGAAACCCCAGGGAGACCGTGGGGGAAGAGCCACTCCTGGTTATCCAAGTGCCATCAGTGAGGCCACGGTGTCACCTCAAGGGGATTTCTCAGGAGGCTCAGGAGGGACAATGTGCCTGTGGTCACCCCTGGCACAGCCGGGCATCCCTGAGCTTCCAGGCACTCCATGAACCAGAAGACCATCACTCCTCTTCCTTCCAGCTCATGGCTCTTCCCGTCCCCGTGGCACGTTTGGTGTCACCACATTTGGTGACAGTTTGGTGTTTGATGGGTGGCTGAGCTGCTTGGGAGGGGTGGGGTGAGTCTGTGCTCCAAGGGCAGCCTCTCTGCCTGTGTGGCTGTTATTGATGAGTCCCAGGGATGGCTTTAGTAATGGTGTTCTGCTGCCATCACTCACCTTTTGTAGCCAGCAGGCACTGAAGGCAGGGTGGGAACAGCTTCATCCTTCATCCATCTGTTGGAACATGGTGTGATTTGTTGTTTGTGTGTTCATTTTCTGGGCTTAACTTCTGCACCTCCTGGCCTGAACAGGATGGAGGGGCTGGTGGCATGGCAGGGCCCCGTGTCTTGTGGGATTTCTGTTCCCTGGAGCAGCAGCAGAACAACACCCAGGAGTTTGTGTTTCAAATCCAGCCAAGGCAGTTCTGGAATTACTCACTGTGAACCCCCACAGTGCCCTGGAGTGGATAAATACACAGAACTTCCTTTGGGGACAATCACACTCACATCTGGTGGCCCAGGACTGGTGAGGAGGGGACAGCAGTCTAGTCAGAGTTTGGAGCTCGGGTGTTTTCTCAGGGGTTTGGTCGATCTGTGTCCCTGGGAGATCTGTGCCATCATTCCTGGGGGTGCCATCGTGCCTGAGTGGGGCTGGAGAGACAGGGATCAAGAGCAGTGGGAGGGAAAAGCTCACACTGGAATCTCGTGGAGTATGAGCTGTTGTTTCGTTAGTAACTCCATGGGACTTTTGTATTATTTGATTTTGGTTTTTACTTTATTTTCCCTGATTTGTCAATTCAACCTGCTGCACACAGAGGTTTCCCCTTATCCTTTTCTATTTCTTGCATCTTCAAATGGCCTATTCTGCTCTGTAGGTGTTTTAAGATCTCTACAAACTTTAAGGCACCAGCTCTTTCCCGAGGCAAATCCCTGTTTCATCTCACATTTCCCTCCTATGATTAATTTATCAAGACAAGCTGTTAAGTGCTGTGTGGAAGAATCACACTGGAGCCTCCTAGAGGATTTCCAGCTTTGGGGTGGGAGGGGAGAGGCTCACAAGAAGTGTTGAAGACTGTGGGAGTATTCATGGGAATTGAAACTATTTTTGGAGGAAAGTCTTTACTGTTGGCATTTTTTTTGAATGGATGAATTCAGAAGAGTTTTGGAGCAGCATTGACACTGGAAGTTTGTGCTCTTCAGTTTTGTTGTTTTATCCAGCCAGTTCAGACAGTGAGGTAAGTTTGGGGATTTCCTCAGATCCAGGATTCTCTGGTTAGAAGAAATATTATGGAGTCAGCCCTGTGCCCTGGCAGGAACTACAGTACATTATTCATGGGTTTAGTTAGCTTTGCTTAGCCTTGTCAGAGGAATGACAGATGTTTTTTCTGGAGTTGGCTGAAGCTGCACAAAGCTTGGGTGGTTTGTGGTTGTGGAGTTGTGGGGAATTCAGGGGTTTGAGGAGTTTTTTTAAGTGGACATCAGGAGGTTCTCTGGCAGTGTTGGTCACCCTTCATGGGGAAGGTTTGCTGACCTTTACATGCTCCACAAGGTGTCTGGCTGCAATTTAATGCCTTTGAATTTTGCATTGGTGCTTGGAGAAACTTGGGGTACAAACCTGAAACTGGGTAATGGGAAGAGGTTTTGGGTGTCTCTGACAAGTCAGAATTTCTCATGTGTCTGGGTGCCAAAACCTGCTACAAACAGGGGAATGGGAGATGGTGCCTGTCCCTTCTTTCACCTTTTATTTATGAGTGTAAAATTGTTGAATGCTGAATATTTGTATCCAGCACAGAATTCCAGGATAACTCAGGTCAGGGTTCCTGGGGATGGTGTGGTCCAGCCCTGAGTGCATGCTTGTATTCCAGGCTCAAACTCCTTTGGGGGAGCACAGATGGTGTTTTCCCTCTGTTCTAAGCAATTCCTGGTCTCTGTGTTCCCAGGACCAGCTCTGTGGCCGTGACCCCACGCTGACAGACGAGCTGATCACGATCCTGACAGAGCTGACCCAGCTCAGCAAGACGACCAACGCCAAGGTGGCCCTGCGAGCGCGCCAGGTGAGGAACCCTGCCCGCATCCACACAGGGCTCCTTCCTGGAGCTCACTCCTTGGGAAATCCCTATCTCCTGATGTTTATTTTGATCACTATGCAAATGGGGAGAGCAGGTTCCTGTGAGCAGCACTTTGGCAGTGTTGCTAATTGACAGCGATTAGCCGTGGTGGTGGCAGGCGAAGATTTCGGTGAATTCCCAATCACTGTAATATTTAAATTGAACACACATTCCTTTGCCCCCGCTCCTCCAAAAAGTTTTGTCTGGCTCACACAGGAGTTAACTGGGAGTAGCCCGTGGTTTGTGTGACTGAGGAAGTGGAACTGCGTGGTCACTGTGGTTTTTGGTGGCTTTGTCATCTGCAAACCTGAGCAGCCCAGGCTGCCTGGATTGAGCAGGAACAGCCAGGACAGGCTCTCCAGGTTCCTCAGCTGCCTTACAATTGTGGATCCATGTGTGCAGGGAACAGGGAGAGCCATTTGCACAAGAACCAGATGTTCCTTGCAGCTGCTGAGGAATTGCCACTAAGGATTATGCTGGCCTTTTGCAGGGTTGCTTCCATCTTTGAGTTGCACTTTGTCAGTTTTGTTTTAACCTGCAAATAATTGGGAAAACTCTTGTTAATGTCAGTTCCAGGAGCCTGCTGCAGGACTAATTTGAATGTCACACAGGCACCCAGATACTGTTGTGAGCTTCCTCTTCAGCAGTTCAGTTTGACCCTCCCTCTGTTGCCAGGAAGGGGTGAGAGGGCGCAGTGGTTTCCTGATAAAGCGGACCCCAGAGTCTGATCACTCCTCTCACTCCACAGTCCCTGTCTCCAGCCTAAAACAGGAAAGCTCACACTTTGGGGGTCTCTCCTTTTATTTCAAAGCTTGACTGTTGAAAATGAACAGGGTGTTTGAAGCTGCTCAGTGACCTTCTGTTTCCTTCAGGATTGTGTTTGTGTCCTTGAACCGTTCTGCTATTGAACCTCCCCGCAGCAAATGGGGATGGTGCTGCAGCCCTTGTGTTGCTCTTCCACTTCATTTTCCCTGCAAGCTGCTTCCATTTCCTACCTCTGCATCCTTCACGTTGGGCATTTAATACCTGGCACTGGTGCCTGTTCCCTCCCCTGCTCAGGAGCAGAGTGTGGCTCCTGCGTGGGCCTCCCCACAGCTGCTCCCCGCCAGCTCTGCTTCCCAATTAACAGCCGGGCAGGCAATCCCCAGGACTGGCAGCTCTGCACTGCTAAATCACATGCACTGATGGAACTTGATTGAAGCTGTTCCCTTGCTCCGTGGGGAATTGCCAATAATACAAACGGAGCAGATACACAAATGAGGCCGGGGAGGGGAGAGGCTTTGCGGCATCACCCGGGTGCCGCAGAGCACGGGAGGATGCGGCTGCCTCCTCAGGGATGGAGCAGGCTGCTTCTGCCTGGAGGTGACAGCCCCCTGCTGATGGCCCAGCGTGCCTCCTTTCTCTGACATTGCCTGTGTTTCCCCAGGTTCTCATTGCTTCCCACCTGCCCTCCTACGAGCTGCGCCACAACCAGGTGGAGTCCATCTTCCTGTCAGCCATCGACATGTACGGGCACCAGTTCTGCATTGAGAACCTGCAGGTACCCACCAGCCTTGCTCCCCTGCTTCCTTCTCACTGATCTTCACGTCCCAAGGTCCTTGTGGCTTTAAGTTGTGTTGGTCTGGTGTCCAGCTTTGCCCTGGTTTTTGTTTTCATCCCCACGCCGGTGTGGGAATCAACTCGTGGCAGTTCAGCACCTCCCTCACAGGGGACAGCAGAGGAGAGGGGCTGGCTCCTCTCTCTGGTCCCCAGACATGGAAATGGAGTGGAGCTGTGCCAGGGGAAGCTCAGACTGGACATTAGGAAAAGGTTCTTCCCCCCACAGAGGGTGTTGGGCACTGCCCAGGCTTCCCAGGGAATGGGCACAGCCCTGAGGCTGCCAGAGCTCCAGGAGCATCTGGATGAGCTCCTCTCTTATGGTTTAGTTTTAGTCCTGTGAGGAGCTGGGAGTTGGACTCAGTGATCCCTTCCAACTTCAGGTTTTCTGTGGTTTAATGTAAAAAAGTCATAATCCTTGATAAACAACAGGAGAAGCTTAGAAATCAGAACTAGCCAGGCTTGATTTGGGGTCTTTTCCTTTTTTGCCTGATCCTGATTGCAAGACAGAATTCTCTTTTAGACCTCTGCTTAATGTGATCTCTCCTAGAAACTCATTTTGTCCGAGACATCCATCTTTGATGTGCTCCCCAACTTCTTCTACCACAGTAACCAGGTGGTAAGAATGGCAGCTTTGGAGGTGAGTTTATTCCCATTGAAATAATCAGTATTTTTAATTTTTCTATGGCTTTGGTTTGTTTTGAACACTGTCACCCTGCAAGATCCAGGAGAGCTGTGGGCTCTGTGGGATTGGGCGTGCTTGGAGCCTGGCATTTAACAGCATTAAGATTGATAATTGAGTGAAATTTCAAATTCAAGTTATGTTTGTGTGAAGACTGAGGAGGTTGAAGGCAGAAAGTGAAGCTGCTGTTAGAGGAGAGGGTATAATCCTCAAAGAACAAATTCTGGTTGAATTAGAGTTTACCCAGCTGCTCATTTGGAGGCATCTGCTTTGTTTTGAACCCTTTTGAGGTGTCTGGGGCATTGTTTGCCCCCAGGGCAGGCAGCTGATGGAGTTTGTGTGTCCCCAGGTGTACGTTCGGAGGGCCTACATCGCCTACGAGCTGAACAGCGTCCAGCACCGCCAGCTGAAGGACAACACCTGCGTGGTGGAGTTCCAGTTCATGCTGCCCACCTCCCACCCCAACAGGTCAGATCCACAGTGTGCCTCTGCAGATGGAGGTCTGGGAGGGGCTCATCCTGCCCTGGCAAAGAGAGCTTGGCAGTAGGACTGCTGGAGAAAGGGGGTTCATTGAGGCGTGCTGCAGTTTTTGTGTGTTTTCTGGTTTTTAACTTCAGCTTGGGTAGTAAATTACCTCTGCAATGTCAGTTCTGGCTGGATCCTGAGCCTTCCAGAAAATACAGCTCCAGACAGAATAATCAATTAATCAGAAATTTAATACAGAACAGTCAAACAGTCTCTGTCCTCTTGCTGCCAGCCCTTTCTGTTTGTGTGGCTTTACTTCTTCCTGGCTTTGCTGGATGAGGTGGCATCTTTTGTAGCAAATGACTTTTTGATGGAGCAGACCCAGCTGAGAGCTTTATATGGGGTTGACACAGTTTGATTTTCAGGCAGTTTAGCATTTTTTGTGACTACAACTAAAAACATCAACGCTTGTTGCCATGTCTGGAGAGAAAGGTGGCATCTCTAGTTCATTTTAGAAAAAAAGAGAACTTGATTATCAGAACTTACAGGAACATTGAATCAGAGTGGTTTGGGTTGGAAGCTCATCTCCTTCCAACCCCCTGCCATGGACCAGGTTGTTTCTGGGTGTGTGTGGGCTCGGTGTTTTGCCCAGGAGGGTGTTGGAGCTGTCACTCTGGTTTATCCCTGCTGGCTCTGAGGTCGCAGTGAGTCCCTGCAGCCACCGGGTGCCACTGTTGGTCCGTGCCGGCCACCGCAGCCCTTTCTCCCCTCCTTTGTTCCCAAACATCTTCTCCCTGATTTTATTTTTGGTGGGGTCCGGTCTCGCTTCGTTGAGAATCCATCAGTACCTTTTATGAAATGGATTTCAGGCTCTGGTTTGCTGGAAATGAATGGCTGTCCCCAGCCAGCCCCAGAAGCACTCCTGCTACAAATGGGACACGTGTTTGGGCTCATCTGTTCCCTGCATTTCTGGAATATTTGTAAATAATTGCATACTATTTTTAGTGCCCCTTTATAATGCTCTCTGCTCCCCTTCATTCTGCCTCCGTTTCTTCTCTGCTGCCCTCAGTTGCCTTTGCTGCTTGGGGATTTTTGGCCTGCCAGTGCTGGCCACTGCTCTGCTCCGTGCACAGGCTTCATCAGACAAGGTCAGCTGGAAGAGGAGAGATGTTCCCTGCTCCAGGAACAGCTCTTTGGCCTGAAATCTCCTCTTCCCTTACACTGGGACAATGTGAGCTCAGTTCTGCTCCTCAGGGTGATGGAAAATGCAGCGAGTTCCTCGTGCAGAGGGAAGCAGGATCAGGCAGGTTCAGCTCCTTGGAGGAGCCTCCAGCTGCCAGGGATGAATTTGGCTCCTGGTGCTGGGGGCAGCTTCTTGCTGTCCCTCTGGGGTGGCTGGAGGGTGCCCACGGGCTGGTGGTGGCTTTAAGGATCTTTGAAGCCACACCTGGTGTTAAACCCAGGACATGGGAATCTCAAAACTCTGACATTGTCCTGCTCAAGTCTTCTTTGTTGTTCTTGACCATGGTCTGTGTTCATCATGTGCTTTTCTGTGTCTTCAGTGGCACAAATCCTTAGGCTGAAAAGCTAAAAATGCATTCCAAGGGCAAATCCCAAAGCCAAAATATCCCAAAATGTCCCTGGAGGCTGTGCAGGGCTGGTGACCCAGGAGCAGATGCCAAGAGCCCCTAGGAGAGCATTCCCTTGGGGACCTGCTGTTTCATGATGCCACACATTTTTCACCACTTCCTCAGCTATTTTTAAACCCTGGTCCCTTTGTGTCAGATGTCTGTGAACCTTTGAGAGCCCAAATTTTACTGAAGCAAATATTCATGGAGAGAAAACAGCAAACAGATAATGGTTTCAATTCTAATTAGGTTTTCAAATTTATATTTGAATTCTTCCTTATTGGTATTTAACCCTGCTATGCCTTTACTTAACTGTGGCAGAAACAATCCCAGTCACCCCTTCTGAGCTGCCTGATCACAGCTCAGGCTCAGAGTTTGCATTTTTGGCCGTGGAAGGATTGCCATCAGCTGCCCACAGGGAAGCAGAGAGGACAGAAAAGCTGTTAAATCTGCTGACAAAGTCACAGAAGTGCAGCCTGCTCCTGGTGGGTTTTGTGGGCAGGAGCTGTTGGGTGAATTATCTGTTTAAATTAACAGAAAACATCCTAATGTAAGAATGGCAAGGGAAAGTCACAGGGAGAAAAAGAGCTTCTAATGGGAATCCCAGAGAGCTTTATGGATCCATCAGCACTCCTTGTGCCCAGTGCAGGGCAGATGAGGAGTGCAGTGTCACCATCTGGCAGCAAATGGATTCTGGGAGCTCTCTGCCAGCAGAAATCCAATCTGGATCCAGGGAATCTGGGATGCAGAGGGGACTGTGGATAAGTCTGAGTGCAGAGCCCTTGCCTGGGGATAACCTGCGTGGTGCAGGCAGCCAGGTCCTGGGGAGAGGAGATGGGAGGGAGAAATGAGCCCTGCTCAGGGCTGTGCTTTGCTCCTCTCTTGTTCTGCCAGCCCTGCTGCCAGGGGAGAGGCTGGGATATTGACTGGTGCTCAGAGAGTTCAGCTGCCTTTGTGAGGATGGCAGCCCAGGTGACAGGCACTGAAAGGCCTTCCTGAGGTGTTCATGAAACAGGCCTTGCCTAATCTTAGCTTAATATCTTCTGTTCAAAGAAACATTGTGTGTTGAGAAGAAGGAATTATAGTGCTTTTTCAACAGGAGTGTTCCTTTCTAATCCCCTTTCCTCTCCTGCTTTCCAGCAGCCTTTTCTTATGTCTGAAGCTGTAAGGTTTAAATTAAACTGGGACATTGTCTGCTGTAGGCAGCTCTTGGAGCCTGCTGCTGCCCTGCTCCTCCCAGAGCATCCCCTTCCCTGCAGCTCCCCCAGCCAGGCTGCTCCCTTGATCCCCCTTTCCCCAGTCCCAGATGTACTTGGAGGATCAGGAGGGAAGAGCTCAGAGGTAAAAGTGCTCCCACAAAACAGATCCCTGTTTTTCCCAGAGCTGGATGTGTCCCCTGTGTCAGATGCTGACAAGGACACTTCGAGGTGCTGGATAAATCCTTATTTTGGGGTGTGGCAGGGATAGCCCAGGGCTCTGCCTTCTGCTTTGTTGAGCCCCAGAGGAAGCTGAAACACAGCCCAGCCTGTTTTGGTCCCTGCTGCCTCAGCCAAGCCCTCCCAGCCCCTCTGGGCACTGAGCCCACACCTTCCCTCTGTCCCACAGAACACCCCCAGCTGCCACACTTGGCCTGGAGATGCCCTGGGGGATCTTGGATCAGGATGTGCCATAGGAAGGAGGAGGTGAGGAGGGGTTTAGCCTTGCTGATGAAGTTTTGATAATGAGCCTGCCTGGCTTTAAGGCAGGTGTGACTTTGGGGACTCAAAGGAGAGGTCTGACAGCAGCACAGCCTGCTTGCCTCTGGAGCCAGGGGTGCCCACACTCAGCAAACATGGGTGTGGAGGCAAATGCCTTGTCTGGGCTGAATTCACTCCTAAAAATGCATCCTGCTGTCCAAGCTGCTTCCAGGGGTGGAGTTCAAGCCTGTATTTCATCAACTTCATTGAACCATAGAATGGCCTGGGGTGGAAGGACCTTAAATCCCAGATCTCATTCCACCCCTGCCATGGACAGGGACACTTCCCTCTAGACCAGCTTGCTCAGAGCCCCATCCATGGGCATTGCCATCAGTGTAAATGGCTCAACTATCCTGTGCTTGGTTTTGCCTGGAACCTCCTCCCTCTGTGCTTGTGGATGTTTGTTCATCAGCCCCTCCTTGGACTTTGGTGTTGCTGATTTCAAGGCTTAAGAGTGGTGCATGATCTCTCCTGTGCTGTCTCCTGATGTTTTATCATCTCTGGGGTATTTTGGTTGTTCTTTTTGCCAGCCTCTTCCTTAGCTCACAGGTAGGAACCCTTTGGAAGGCTGAAAGCCAGGTTAAATATCCCTGATCCCATACAATGCTTTTTTAAGAACCCCAAACTCACTCACATTTAAAGCAGTGTGTAGAGCTTTCTTCCTGCTATCATTTTACAGAGATCTACTCACAAAAAGTGAATTTCTGACAGAGTGAAAGCATTTTCAGTGGACTAGTTTCTGGAACAGCCTCTGGCTTCTATCTTTGGATGCCAGGAGTGCCCCAGCTGTGCTGCTGGGGGCTCTGCCCCTACCTGGAGTCCCAAAGGGATAACTCACAGGGTGCCAGGTAGCCTGAGGTCCCCTCCTTGTTGTGAGAGGGGTTTGTACGGGGAGGGAGGAGGGGAGAATGATTGCAGGACACCTGTAAATGCCTGCAGCCCCGTGCTGGGGTTTGATGTTAATTAGGCAGCAGGCAGCAGTGATGTGCTGCTGTTCCCTTGGCTTGCCTGCCTCGGAAAGGGCAAAATCTTCCAGCAGAGCAAAGAAGGGGCTGTGGAAGGGGCAGCAAACTGAATGGAACGACGATAATTTTATGCAAATTGGACTTCTGTAGAAGATTCAGCTTGGCTGAATCACAGAGGGAGCTGAAGAATAAGGGAAGAAAGAGGGGAGAGGAAAAACCCAATCAAAATGTATGGTTTGAGGCATGTTTCACAGCCTTGTGGTTAGATCCTTCTGCAGAAATGAGGGAACATGAGAGGAATGGCACTGGTCAGAGGCAGTGGAATTGCTCTTTCTCCTGTGGTACTGCTGTTAATAACTACAAGTGGGTTATTGAGCCAACCTCTGCTGATTCTGCTTTGCTGCCTCATTTCCAGAGCTCTGCCCTGCGCTGGCGCTCGCTCGCAGCTGCAGCTCTGCATGGCCATGGTGTGGGGGGACAGCTCTGCTCCTCACAGAAAAAGGGAAAGGAGAGCAGGAGGGACCCAGGGGAGCCAAATTCAGAGCCCCCAAAAAAATGCAGGGGGTGCAGGAGCAATGGGGACAGCAGGGCTGGAGCAGATCCCTGCTGAGATCAGTGTTCTGGGCAGGAAGGGCTGTTCTGGGAGCTGTGGAGGGATCAGGAGAAGGGCTGGGGGATGAGGATCAGGTCTGGGGGATCAGGAGAAGGTCTGGGGCTGGTGTGGAGAGCAGACTGAGGCTGTGGGTGCCTCATGACTGTCTGTGTCACCCCCAGGCCTGGTGCTGCTGGGGACTCTGACCTGGCCCTGGCACAGAACCAAGGGATGGTTTGGGTTGGAAAGGACCCTAAAGCCCATCCAGTGCCACCCCTGCCATGGGCAGGGACACCTCCCACCGTCTCAGAGTGCTCCATCCAGCCTGGCCTTGGGCACAGCTTCTCTCTCCACCCTGTGCCACGGAGGAATTTCTCCCTGACATCCCATCTGAACCTGGTCTCTCCCATTTTCAATCCACTCCTCTTTGTCTTGTTTTCCACCTTACCTGAACCTCTTCAGCTCCATGTGGAGTGGCAGGAGAAGCTCCCAGAGCTCCCCAGGGTGTCCTTTTTGAGGCTGAACTGAACATTTGTTTCGCTGTTTTTTTATCCCTCTCTTTGCTGAAAGCCTTCCAGGGATGGCTACAGGAGTGTTCCTGCTGGGGGTAGGAACTGCCAGTCCTCTCCAGACTATTTTTTCCAACTGAAGTAGATCACATGCAGCTTTCCCACTCTTTGCCAAGCTCAAAAAATAGTCCCAACCCCCTGAGGGCTCCAGGCCCGTTCTGTCCTGAGCACAGACTCTGCAGCACAGGGTCTGTCCCCACCATCCCCCCAAAAATAAAACACTTGTGTTATTTATGCCATAACAGATATGTCTTTAGGTATTTTTTCCCCCATATCATTTAGGGAGATGATGGGAATTTTTTGTGCCTCTATCAGTAATGCACCCAGCACATCACCTTGTGGTGAAGGTGACTCTGCTGTGACCAGAGCAGTTTGGGACAGGAGCAGGGCAGGCAGGCTGGACAGTGTGACCATGGAATACTCTGGTCATTAAGCACTGACACTTTGTGCTCAGTCTTGCCTGTGGTCTGGGATGTCAAAAAAAAAAATCTGTGGTTTGATCTCCTGAAGGGAAAGGGGTGAATGTCCCCTCACATGTTCCTCAAAGCTCTGCTTTCCATCTCTCAGTTCTTGCTAATCCCTTTGCACAAGCCTCCTGTGTGCTAGGACTTTTTTTTAGCTTAATCTATGCTATTTTGCATGTCAGATCCCAGCAGTTTTTCCATCTAGCATGAAACATTCTCCTGGCTGCGGCCTGGGCTGTGCTGCTCTTCTGCTGGTGTGAAAATGTGCCCCTCACTCCTCTCTGCCTTGTGAGCATCACTGAGCCCTGGCCTGCATGCAGATATGAGGAGAGTTGGAGTGATAGTATAAAAATTGGTAAAGTTTGCCTAAAATTAGCCTTAAGTTTGTCCTTTTTATCCTGAAGGTTGTTCTTTTCAGTGCTGAATGCTGCAAATGCAGCGTGTTCCATGGGGCTGTGTGTGTTTGCTTTGTTCCTGCTTTGTGGGAGCCTGTGCGTGGGCTGCTGCTTAGCCTGGAGGGTTGGCACTGAGGATTTGGCTTCTTTTCCTCAACCTGTTGCAATGTTCCTGTGTGAGATGGTCATTTTTTTTTGTTTTGTGTTTTTCTTTTGCATCTCTGCTGTTTGCTGTTCTGTCAGGGAGGGCAAGCTCCCCTCCGGTCTTGCTTTGCACTTGGTGTGTGCAGAGGGCTCGAAGTGGGGATGATGAAAGGGTTCCCTTGCAAATGCCAAGTGTTTTCCTGGGATATTCCATTGTTTTCCTGGGATATTCCATTGTTCTCCTGGGATATTCCATTGTTCTCCTGGGATATTCCATTGTTTGCATGGCCTGGCTCTGCCCCTGGCAAGCGAAGGCAGGCGGTGGGTGCCTCCCCAGGGGCCCTGGCAGGGACAAATCTCCCTGGCAGCTGACAAATTTTGGGAGAATCAATTGTAAAAGTGTTGCTGGTGTGTGCATCAGCTTGATGATGGTTCTTTATGATGGCTTTCACTAACCAGTCTGTGACTAACTGTGGTTGTTTGATTACAGAGGGAACATCCCCACGCTCAACAGGTACGGTACTCATCATCTTCTCACATTTCTGAAGCCACACTAGAGAGAAGTAGCCTAATCCTGAATGTTCTAACATGTTTTTGTTGTAGTGCCCTTCTCTCTACTTGGGCAACTCTCAACCATAACTCTTTCCTTCCCTTTTCCTCTCCCTTTTGTCTAAAACATGTTTTCAGCTTTTCTTTAAAAAAATAAAATTAAAATCTCTGCATGCAGCAATGTTTGAAATGAAATTTGCTGGGTGACTCAGCTCATCTGCAGTATGGTACACAGCAAAGTGCTGCCCTAGGAGCTTTTTTGGCACTGGATTCCCAGGGGTGACCCTCTGGCAGGGTTTCACAGTGACCCCAGGCACTTCCTCCCAACCCTACCCTGCTTTCTCATCCATAGCTTAGAATTTGTCGAGGCTGTTTCACCTCCCTCACACCATAGATGAATCTACATCTCAACCAGCTGACAGCATGTTTTGTTGTGGTTTGGACTCTTAATTTCTCCTCCTGTGTCTCAGTTGAAAAGTATTTCTTGTTTTAAATAATACATGAAAAATGTCTGCTGTCTTTTTTTGTTCAGCTCCTGTTCTGTGGTAGTTTTTGTATTAGTTGTAAGAAATGTACACCAAGGCATGTCCTGAAAAATTCCTCTCTTTCAAAACCTGAATACCTATTATTTATTACTGCTTACAAGCCTATTTAGGGAAAAATAGTAAAAATGGGCTTGGAAGTCTCATGGCTCTTAATCAGAGATAAATTGTGGAAACAGAGAGTGACTTTAAGCATGGAGAGCTATTAATCACACTGATGATACTTTAGACTTGTTAACACTGTACTCAGGGCTGGATCACAGTGGCTTTGGTGTGTGGGAAGGAGGAAATCTCAGCAGAGCTGGGAGGTGGCTGGGACAGGAGTGGCTGGCCTTGCTTTTCTCACACAGCTCTGAGCACCTCTTGGACTTCACAAGCTCTGAGCACCATGTGTGGTGCTGAATCAATTTTTCCCCGTCTCCTCCTGTTGTAGTGCCAGCTGGGAGGACCAGAGTTAAGTTGATGTGTCCCCAAGCCCAAGGAGAGTGAGTGAGGGTGGTCCCTGGGCCAGCTCCCTGCTTGTGTCTCTCCAGAAGTGTCACCACTCTTGAAGGAAGTCTGAATTAAGATGAGTCTGTAGCTCAGCTCAGAAATTGGTGACAATTATTGCAGAGAAGGCAAACCCAGCTGTGGTCACCCAAAAGTCCCACCTAATTGTGTGCTTTTTCCTCATTGCGTGAGTCTTCACCATGGCATTGTGAGTCTTTAAAAACACATAAAAATCACAGAATCACTGAGGTTGGAAAAGACCTCCAAGACCATGGAGTCCAACCTGATCCCCACCTTGTCAACCAGCCCAGAGCACTGAGTGCCACCTCCAGTTGTTTCTTGAACAGGAAGAGTAGGAATGTGAGTAAAGACTCAGTAAAGAATTTTGCAGAAGTCACTGTACCATGCTGCATTTGAGGAGTGCAAATTACAGTGTGATCAGAAAAACCATGGAATCAATAAGATAATACAGCATGGTGTGCTTCAGCCTGATTTGTAAAAACGTGCTGAATCTTTCAAGTGTCAAATCTTAGAATTGTTGCTGTTCGAATCATATCCCATCTGTAAAGTAAAGCATAAAGACAGGAGGAGATGGAAGTTCAGAATAGTCAGAACTCTCCTGTCATCTCAAGAAATACCTGTTCTAAGGGATTATAACATTATTTGCTAACTCTGAGTGTTCCTGTCCATTGAGACAACATCCAGGTAAGGGTTTTAGTGGCACCAGAGGCGTGACAGGGGCTCTGGAGAAGGCTGAGAAGCCCAACATTTCTGTTGGATGCGCAGCCACGCTCCAGGTGGTGAGAGCCCAAACCTGCTCCCAGCACTGTCCTGTCCCTACTGACTGTGCTCTTGTTGCCTTGCTGTTTAGAATGTCCTTCTCCTCCAACCTCAATCATTATGGGATGGTGCACGTGGCCAGTGTCAGTGATGTGCTGCTGGACAACTCCTTCACGCCCCCGTGCCAGCGGATGGGCGGCATGGTCTCCTTCCGCACCTTCGAGGACTTTGTCAGGTGTGTGGGGTTTGGTTCTGTGGCCCACCTGGGCCCTGGCAGAGCTGGGCAGAGCCTTTGCCAGGTCTAGAGTCAGGTTTAGACTGGTCCTGAGCGTGTTTTCCTGTGTGGATCCCTGTGTGTGTCCCCTTGCAGTCTCGGGCTGCTGCAGGAGCAGTTTGCAGCCAGAGGGATCAGCAGTCTGGGTTCCTGCTGGTTGGAAACCATTTGGGAATGTGCTGATTGCTCCTGACCCTTTGTGGGTGTGTGTGGGGAGTTCTCTGTGCTTCCAACCTTTTGGGGTGGGCAAACCCTCAGCAGAGCCCTCAGCCTGCACCCAGGAGGTCTCTGACAAACGTTGGATGATCCAGACCCTGGTTTGAGGAGCTGCCTCCTCATCTTTGAACCCAGCAAGGGAAGGAGCCCTTTCCTTCCAGGACTGGTGGGCTCAGGGCTGGGTGCTCCACGTGCTGGCAGTGCTGTGGTGGTGACTGGTCCCTCCCTGGTGTGTTCCAGGATCTTTGATGAAGTCATGGGATGCTTCTGTGACTCTCCCCCGCAGAGCCCCACGTTCCCCGAGGCCGGCCACGCTTCCCTGTATGATGAAGACAAGGTAGGGTGGGTTTTTCTCTGGAAGGTTCTCTCAGGCTGGAAGCAGGGCTGAGGCTGGAGTGCTGGGAGCAGGAGTTGGGAGCTCTGTGTATTTATGGCTGTGATTTGCTTGCTTGTTCCACTGCAGGTGACTCAGCGTAGGCAGCCACTTTCCAGCTCTGCTCTAAAACCACAGCTCAGCCTCTTGCTCTCCATGTAAATTTAGTTTATGGCTTTTAGCATCAGCAGAATTACTGCATCCACAGCAGCATAACAGAGTTTAAACCCACCATTAAGTCTCCAGACCTTCCCTGTGCACCAGGATGTTGAGCTGCATCTCCAGCCGTCTTTGTCCTGTGTCTGACTTGCTGTGTTTCCTGTCTTACACCCTTCCCAGTCACCTAAATCCTGGTTCTTCCCTCTGTTCTACCTCTTGGAGCTGTTCTTAGGAGGAAAAGCTGAGTGGAGCCGCTCAGTTTTTGCAGTGATGTGGAGAGCAGGTGCAGAGGAAGCAGGAGGTCCCTAATCCTTAGGGACAGGAGTCCAGTTTCCCTCAGGGACACAGGTAGCTGCTCCACAAGAGTGGGAAGCTCTGCTGGAATACAGCCTGTGTCCAGAACAGGCCTTTGTTTCCCACTGATCCATTGATCCTGATGTGTGTGAGCCCTGTAGCCTTTTCCAGAATATCACAACTTTAATGTCCTCAGATCCCTCTCTTTACATCTCCTTCACCTCACCAAGGTAATTTCCTGTCCAGACTCAATTAACCACAGGCTCCTGAAGGCTGAATTTGTGATTGCTTGGAGCTCTAATGGAGTTGATGTTTCCTTATTATTTCATGTTGCTGTAGATATGAAAACTCACATTGTTTTGCCCCTACACTTTGATTAAATTAATTACTTTTCTTGGTGCCAAAGTCCTCTACTGTCCTTGTGCTGCATCTGGTAAAGAGAGGCCCTGACCCTGTGTCCTGTCTGCTCCTCAGACTTGGATTCTCCAAAGGAAGCTCCTGTCTGATGTTTGTGGACATTGACCTCTGTGAAACTGCAGATTTGTGAGGCTGTTTGGTCAAGGATTTCCCTCACAGTTTTCCCTGGTTCACTGAGGCTGTCTCCCCCAGGGCATCTCTGCTTTAAAGCTGGATTTAGGGAGCCTGTCCTGAGGACTGGAAGGTGTTAAGTTATTAATTATTTAACCATGGGGAATATCCCCTTGTCCTTGCAGAGTGCCAGGGAGGAGCCCATCCACATCCTCAACGTGGCCATCAAAACCGACAGCGATGTCGACGACGACGGCCTGGCTGCCATGTTCAGGGAGTTCACCCAGAGCAAGGTGAGGTCCCTTCCCTTCCTGCCTCCTCCTCTGCCTCTCTGGGGTCGTGCAGGACAGGTTGGGAAAGGTCTGCTTGTTCCCTAGGTTTGGGGTTTTTGGGTTTGATTCCAAAACAAACGTGCTGCAGTTACGTCCTTAATTTATCTCATCTGGAGCCTTCCCATTTCTCTGGCTGGATGTGGCTGCCACCAGGTCGTTGTTTCTCCTTCTAATCTCTCAGGTCAGGCTTTCCTCCCTTTAATTTTTGATGGGATGAAAGACTTGGAAGGTTTTAAACACATCAGGTCAATCTTCAGGAACTGTCTCCATATCCTCTGAAAAAAGAAAAATGTGTTCTGTCCCTTTCCCTGGTGATAAAGTTGTTGTATGAGCAACAGAACCACGTAAAATGACACTAAAATATCCTGTGTTTCTGTATCACCATAGTCTTAATGCAACTAAAATTTATTGTCCTTGTTAACATGCTAGAGAATCCACTTTATATGATATTCCTGGCATGAGGAGGAATTATTTGGCATGTTGTGTTGCTCCTTCCTGAGTGTGGGATGCACTTTAGAGTCCCAAATGTTAGTGCTGGGTCAGCCTGGGTTGGGAACAGCCTCCTTGTGTCCACCTGCTCTTCTGGTGATGTGAAGAACTCCACCAGCTTGTGGAGCTGAAAATCCCACCAGGAACTGGGATTCCTGGTACCTGCACTGGTTATGGGAGCACTCCCAGCTTCTCAGTGTGGGAGGTGGGAACAAATCCTGCAGAAATCAGGGGTTCCAAAATGGGGCTGGCATCCACGTGGCTCCAGCAGCTTCCTGCCTCTTTAAACAAGGAAAACAATCAAACCTAAGAATTAAAACTAGTTCTGCTTTTCATCTGCTTGATCATGCTCCAGGCGTTTTATGGGAGGGGATAAAAGGAAAGAAAATAAAATACATATATAAAAAAAAAATCCAAAACCACATTAAACTATCAAATAGGTTGATCCAAATTGTCCAAATAATCTTCTAGTCCCAGCATGTTGTGTGTGGTTTTTTTAATAGAAATTAGGATCATATACTTGTAAATGACTTGTGGAGGAGATTGAGGCAGTCAGTGGAAATGGAGTTTCTCCAGGTGCTGATGGCTAATCGCTCTGTAATAGCTGTGGCCTTGCTGGGAGACCCACATTATTACCATGTAATCAGAATCCTGTTGCTCTGCTGTTATTGTCTGCCACTTGTGGAATTTTAAAAGCAATAACAATTTTTGCTTTTTAAATCGTGGCGTTATTAAAGTTATTTTCTTCCTCTTGCCATGAATACAGTCACTGCTGCTCATTTTCAGAGGGCTTAACCTTAGTGAAACATCACAGTCTGTGCTGAGAGGGGCTGGTTTGTTCCTGCTCGAGCTGAGTTGTTGTTCCTTTTTGTGTCCTTTGCTTTTAAATTGGAAAAGGGAGGAGGAAGGGGAAAAGTTTGAGAAAGTGGAGAATTTTGAGATCTTAGCACTTCAGAGGATCAGTGGTGTGGCAAATACTGATGGCAGCAGTTCTGTGAGAGGGGGCTTGGGGGAGCTTGAGGGAGAAGCAGCCAGAATGGATATTCTGTGATCAGTTTGAAAAGGTGACTGACACCTGACTTGTGTCACCTTTGCAATGCAGAATGCAAACCAGGATGGTTTGGGTTGGAAAGGACCTTAAGGCCCTACCTGACATCCCAGCCAACCCTTGTCCATGTAATTCTTGTCGTGTTCCTCTCTGCCCATACACAAACTCCCTCTTCCTTCTATTTAATACCCTTAAAGTACTGGCAGGTCACAGTGAGGCCCCCCAAAGCCTTCTCTGGGCTGAGAGCCTGGATGTGTCCCTTGGCTGGGTTATCCACGAGCTCACTGTGCCAAAGGCAGGTATGAGCCCCATGTTTCCATGGGTGAATTCCTTTAAAACTCATTTTCCATCATTTTCCATGACCTGACCACATCCACGCTGTGCTCCCTTCAGAAAGCAACCCTGGCAAGTGAACAAGGGTACTTCCTGCAAGGTTTGGGTGTGACTCTCCTGCATTCCTGCTTAGCCAGGCTCGGCTGGACCCTGCTGTTCCTGTGATTTAGTGATTTTCCTGCTCAGAGGGAAGGGATTTGGGTATTTGTGCTGCTGGAGGAGCATCAGGTGGGAAATCTTTGCTGTGAAGGGGAGCAGGAACTCAGAGGCAGAAGGATCTGCAGAGCTTTTCCACTTCACAGAGGACTTTTTAGGCTGTTCTTTTCCTGCCAGTGCAGTCACCTGTTTCCATGCTTGTTTTTGCAGAAATCAGTCCTGATTGAGCACGGCATTCGGAGGCTGACTTTCCTTGTAGCACAAAAGGTATTTCCATATCTCTCCTGATGCTCACAACTCTTTGGTTTCCAGCTCATTATACCATTGGCATCTGACAGGATTTTTCCCCCCCCCCAAATTAAATGCTGTATTTACTGTATTTAGTTCTCTCTGCACTGTTTTTGTCCTCTAAAACTTGGGATGGTTTCCATGAATTCGCTTAAGAAAAATTAATTTACAATTGTAAACAATCTTGACACCTCTTGTATTCTTGAATTAATTCATTTTTGATTTTAATCCTAATTGCTAGCTGTCTTCTGCTTTTTTTTTTTTCTTCCTATGTGTGTATGTTTCGTTTGTAAGGACTTCAGGAAACAGGTCAACTATGAGGTGGATCAGAGATTCCATGTAAGTAAAAAGGGCCTGGAGCATGGTGGCATTCCTGACGTGAGGCCAGGGACACTCAGGGGGCTCTGGGCTTCTCATTTGCATCTCAGGCAGGCTTTTAATGCCCACACAGGTGTCAAAGTGAAGTGCTGAAGTATTTGTGTGAATTTCTGACTGCAAACCCAGGCTGGGCCTGTGGCATTCAGAGTCTCCCTCGTCACCTGGCTGAGCTCAGGAAGCCACACTAAGAAAGATTTCCTTGTGTTTCAGTGTTGTCTTCTGTCCTTGAGTGCAATTATCAGTGAAACCTTTGCATTTCTTATGGAGTGTGGTGATTTCTTTTGGCTTCTTGCTGATTTTAAGATGACCTAGAGCAGTCACTGAAGGGACTTGTTAAATTTTCAGAGTGATTTTTGGGATGTCTGATGCTCTTACTGCTGAGAATTACTTCCTTCCCCAGGGCCTGGGCATCACTGAGGGCTGGTTTAGCTGGCAATGTAAGGCATAAACCAGATTTTTATCTCTTGAGCATCTACTTTTCAACTCTGGAAGTTATCAGGAGCCTTTGAAGTGCAAGAAATTCACCCTGTGCTCAACACAGCTGCTCTGGGAAGGTTTATGAAGGGAAAATAGTTTACAAATCAGCAAAAATAGTGCTTGAACCTGTGTGGGAGTCACCAGGTGGGAGTTGTTGCTCACAGTACAGCTACAGAGGTGTCAGTAAATGGCTTAGGAAGCTGGATTTTATGGAGAGCTTTTTGGGACATTTAGCAGGAAAACCCAGACTTTGGGTGTGAAAAAGGAAGTTTTAGAGAACAGAATGGGTGTTGAGGGAATGAAAAATCAGAGTTGCTGAGTAAGCGCTGTGGGATGTGCCAGAGGTCAGAAAGGAGGCACAGAACAGAAGGAGCCATCCCCAAGCTCTCCCTGGACCCTCAGTGTGGTGTCATCTGGCTGCAAAGTTTGTGGGGCACCTCTGGGAGCTGCTCTGTCACTCTTTATTACTGTCTGCCATCCCAGCCCCTTCATTACTGGACCAACTATTAACTTAGCCAAGGCCTGGGCTTGGGTTTGTTTTTGTTTTAATTACAGTCTATATAATTAGTTCCCAGCATGTTGAGGTAATAGAGAGTTGCTCCAGCAAGCTTCCAATTTCCTCATCTCATTAGGTTTTTAACGTGATTATTAGTATAATAATCAACTCTGATGATTTCTGGTGTAGCTTCTCGCATTCTGCAGTTTGCAGGGTGTCTTGATTGGCTAATTTAGGCAAATTATTTTGATTGTCTTGATGATGGTTGGTTGATTAGAACACAGCAGGGGTATAATTCTTCTGCCTAGGAAATGGAGCACTCTTTTGGATTTTGGTACCAGAGCACTGAGGGTTTTTTGTGTGTGTGCACATCTAATTATGATATTTGCCCACCACACCAGTGAGATGCCTTGGAAGCAATTCCATTAGTGATGGAATGGGCATGGAGATGGTGGGAGAAGCTGGCAGCATGCAGAGGAGGACAGGTAGGAGGGATTGGGAGAAGTGAGGAAATATGGAAAAGGTTGTTTCTTAGATGAGGCTCACAGACAATGGAGATATTGTGTGAGCATTTATTGTACCACTGCTTATTTTGGAACACATTCCAGGCAAACACAAGTTATTTTGCTCAACTGAGAGTCATCAGGTGAGGTTTGAGAGCTGTTTTGCCTTGGAGGGAAGGAAGGTGACTGACTAGAAAAGCACTTTTAGCCCTAAAATCTGTGTTGCTCAGTGGTGGCTTGTACAGAGTCACTGGCTGTGGCCCTGCCTCCAGCTGGGGCTGCTCATCTTTCATGGATATCAGAATGTGAGCCAGAAATTCAGTGACTCCAGGTCAGATTCCCTGTTTTTAGCTTAGTGAGACAGTTCTGGCCACTTGTGTGTGTGTCCCTTCAGGTCACCTTCAGCACAGGCAGCTGGTGTTGGTGCAAAGCACTGCCCAAAGCTCCTCTGCCCAGGAAAAGTGGAATTCCAAAGTGGAATTCCAGGATTTGCCTGGATGGAACTGGAGGGACAGGATGCTGTCTAGGCTTTCTCTCTTCTTCTAAGATTTGTTTCTATGTTTCACAAAACTCTCAAGGCTCTGTCAGGGTTTTATTTGTGCAGAAAACCAGAGAAATCAAGTGGTATTTGTGGGATCTTTGTAATGTTTTTGCTGTTCCATCCAGGAGGAATAAAGTTACTTGATTCCAACTCCCAGTTTTCCTTGGGAAGAGAGTATTTCTGGCAGTAATGGCATGAAGAGAGCTGTAGGATAAGATCACTGTTCTGTGTGCATCTTGCATCCATCACAGAGTGTTCTCCAAGCATTTCCACAGGAATCTTAATCATAACAGAGCTAGAAAAGGCTTCCCACTGCTGGACACTCCATGTTGTTGTCTATTAATAACTGACAGTAATGATCTAAAGCCAATCAAGAACTCTCTGTTCCATTAGTGAGGGCAGATTTAAGCTACCTCTGCTGTCTTGAAGGTGATTTGATTTTCCACCACCTTTGTGATGTTGAAAAAGTAACTGGGAGCAGCTTGTGTCACATCCTGTGCTGTGGTGCTGCCCCAGGGGTGGCCTGAGAGCTCCCTGGGGACATCAGTGCTTGCTTTGGGAGGACTAACACTGCTGTTCTTGTTTCCAAACAGAGGGAATTCCCAAAGTTCTTCACGTTCCGTGCCCGGGATAAGGTGAGTTGGGTGTTCTTAGTGCTTTCCTCCAAGTGTTGGCTTTGTCCTTCTTTCATGCAGTGATTCAGTGCTCAGAATCAGAGCAAACCTTCTGGTTTCTGTGGAAAAGAGGGTTTTTTTGAGGGGGTTAATTTGAGAACTTGCTGTCCTGCACTTTGTATTATGCTCTCAGGACAGCTCCCATTGTGCCAGTGTGAGACAGAAAAGTCTGGGTTGGATTTGTTTGAATTTCTTGGGTTTGAATCAAATACAAAATTCCAAAAGGGGTGTTGTCGAGTTATTACCCTCAGTGTTTCACCTTCTCAATCCACTCTTTTTTACCTTTCCCTGTGCCCCTGCAGTTTGAGGAGGACAGGATTTACAGGCACCTGGAGCCAGCCCTGGCCTTCCAGCTGGAGCTGAACCGCATGAGGAACTTTGACCTCACGGCCATCCCCTGTGCCAACCACAAAATGCACCTGTACCTGGGGGCTGCCAAGGTGGAGGTGGGCACAGAGGTGACAGACTACAGGTTCTTCGTCAGGGCCATCATCAGGCACTCAGACCTGGTGACCAAGGTGAGTTTGTCTCTTCCCTGGGTCGCCCTAAGGACCTGCAGGGTCCAGAAGTGACCATTCCCTGGATGGAGGGCTGGGGGTTGTGCCCTCTCCTTGCTGGTGCTGAGCCATCCCTTGGAGTCCTGCTGTTCCTGTGCTCCTGGGAGATTTTTCAGGGGCTCAAGAGGAGAGTCAGAAATCCTTAGATCTTGAGGCAACAGTGGCTTGCCCTGTCTGGTTTCAGATTTACTCTGAGCTAAAGGAGGGCACAAGGCAGCCAGGTGTGGGATCCTGGGAGCACTGGCTCTGTGCTGGGGCTGGATCTGCTCCAGGGCTGCACATCCAGCAGCACCGATGGGTTCTGTCCTCTCCATCACATCCTCCTGCAGTTCTCCAAACCTTGCATTCTCAGGCTGTGATTTGTGAGTGAAAACTCAATGGTTTGTTGGCAATCTCTGGCAGGAAGCCTCCTTTGAGTACCTGCAGAACGAGGGTGAGCGTTTGCTGCTGGAGGCCATGGATGAGCTGGAGGTGGCCTTCAACAACACCAACGTGCGCACGGACTGCAACCACATCTTCCTCAACTTCGTGCCCACCGTCATCATGGACCCCTCCAAGGTGGGAGCTCCTGCCCAGCTCAGGGCTGTTTGTCTTTCCACACCTTCACATGTCAGAGCTAAATGGTCTTTTGTTGATAGAATCACAGAATCGTGGAATGGTTTGGGGTGGAAGGGTCCTTAAAGCTCATCCTGTTCCAACCCCGGCACCTTCCGCTATCCCAGGCTGCTCCAAGACCTGTCCAGCCTGGCCTTGGACACTTCCAGAGAAGCGGCAGTCTTTGCCAGGGACTCCCCACCCTCACAGTCAGGAATTCCTTCCCAAAATCCCATCCAACCCTGCCCTCTGGGAGTTTAAAGCCTTATTGTTGTGCAGCTCAGCTCCTCTGTGTGAACTGAGGGACAGGGATTGGAAATGTGTTTTGTGTTTGAACCTGAACCTGTTTTTTCATTGTGTGTTTGAGATAAACAGTTTTTATAAGGAAGCAGATGTAAAATGCTCTTCTGTTTGTTACAAAAGTCCAGATGCCATCCAAATGAAACACAAGATAAATTAGGAGCTTAGAAAGAATCTGTAAATTCAGCTACAAAAGTGCTGAAAAAATTTTCAGTCTCTGATACAAAACCACAGGGATCAACGTTATAAATAAATGAACATTTAGCTTTGTAGATGCACAAATGAAAGTGTTCAGGCATAAAGGATGTTTGTGGTTAGCAAAATCACCACCAAGTCCAGGCTGAATTTAGCTGGAAATCAGCATTCAGTTCATGGGTACCCAAAGATGAGAGCTGACCTTTCCTGAGGAGAACAACTGAAAGTTTAAAAAGATGAATTGGGTATCAAAATAACTCTCTCCTGCTTGCTGACTTTTAAATCATGATTAAAAATTGGTGGCTTAAATCCCTTTTGAATGAACCTTTCCCAGTGCATCCAGAGCTGTTGGTTCCCAGGAAGTTCAGAAGAAGCTGGGATATTCATCCCTGGAAGTTGGGCTACCCTCAGATTCAAACCATGACTTTTCCTTGAGCTGCTATGCAAGAGACTTTTTTTGGGAATAATGTTTAACCCAGCCTATAAATTGCCTTCTTTTAATCTGTGCTTTGCCCACAGTGGTATTTTATAAAGTTTAATGGAAGAGCAGAAGGCCCAGCTCCAAGTGGTAATTGCTTTGTTGATTTAGAGCTCTGTGCAGGCAGTGAAATGTGTTTATTGTGCATACAAGGGCTACAGAACTGCTTGCCAAGGATTTGGCTTCCCTGGGTTCTGTGGTTTCCAGGTGTGAGTGATGCCTGTGGAGGGGAGCAGAAGGGGAGGCAGGGGCTTCCTGTGCTGGGGTGTGATGGTTGGACTTGATGATCTTCAAGGTCTTTTCCAACTTAACAATTTTGTGATTCTGTGTGCCATGAGGAAACAGGGATGTGAATCCAGCACTGTCCCACCACATCAGCAGTCCCCAGGTGGAGTTCCTGCCTGTCTCAAGGCTTGGCATGAGGAGGGACAGATCACCAGGGTCCTGTAAGAGGGACTGGTCACCAGAGTCCTGTAACTGCACTGGGCACACGCTGATGTGTGACGCTTTTCATCACCTTGGAGCAGTGGGGTGGAGGGGGCACGGAGCAGTGGACAGCTCCAGGAAGAATCCCAGAATGGTTTGGGTTGGAAAGGCCTCAAAGCCCATCTCATTGCATCCCTGGCAAGGGCAGGGCCACCTTGCCCAGGTTGCCCAGTGGCCCTGAGGGGAGCCTTGTGCCCGTTGCAGATCGAGGAGTCGGTGCGCTCCATGGTGATGCGCTACGGGAGCCGCCTCTGGAAGCTGCGAGTGCTCCAGGCTGAGCTGAAGATCAACATCCGCCTGACGCCCACGGGGAAGGCCATTCCCATCCGCCTCTTCCTCACCAACGAGTCAGGATACTACCTGGACATCAGCCTCTACAAGGAGGTGACAGACTCCAGAACGGGGCAGGTACGTCCCTGCGGATGAACCGTCCGAGGCATCCATCCGGGCTTGGCTGGGAGTGTTGGGAAGGGGACACGTTGTACCTGGTGGAGCTCTGCTGTGGTGTGTGGTGTCTCCAGGTGATCCCACAGTGGTTTGAGACCTTAAAGCTCATCCCATTCCAACCCCCTGCCGTGGGCATGGACACCTTCCGCTAGACCAGGTTGCTCCAAGCCCCATAGTACATTTTAATGTAACACAAAATTGCTGTTCAACTTAGGCAAAGGCAGGAGAATGCAAAGATAAACTTGCAGCAGCAGATGTCAGAATGTGATCTATTAAGTCAATCAAGTCTTCTGGTTGTTTTGTACGTGCCCTCAGTCATTTGGGCAGCTGTTTTCCCAAAGGGTTTTCCTCAGAGTGCTCCAAGAAGTGCTAGAAAAGGAATCACTGCTGGTGCTCGTCCTGTAGGTTGGAATAAAAAAAATATTATTAATTATACATTTCCCTGAGTAGATAGAAGAAAATCAGTGAACTTGTCCTTTAAATTCTAAAGATATAAGGAATGACCTGGGTAGGATGATGTAAAATTATGGAAGGTGCTTTTATGTCATTTTTATGAAGGGTAATGGGCTCTTTTGTAATGGTCGTGGCTGTTGTGGTGTTTCTGTTTTCCATGGTGCAGGAACAGTGTGGTTAACTGAAATACCTACATATGCTAAAATCCATGGAGCATGGGATGCATGGAAAATATTTAAATAGAGAAATGTTTACATCTCCCTGTGTAATCATCTCTCTGCCAGGCAGGAGAAGCAGCAGAATAAATCACTTGGGCACTGTGAATGTGGAACACAAAGTGCTGAGTCACCTTTTCTCCCCCTTTTTCCATTTAATTTTTCCAGCGAGCTGCTGGCCGTGGAGTCCATCCAGCTCTGAGATCCCAGAGCAGATAGTGTCAGTGTGTTTTACCTCCTTCCTGCCTTTGAGGGGAGAAGAGGAAAGAAAAGAACATTTTAATAATCTCCAGCAGCTCAGCTTAACCCTTGAGTTGGGTCAGTTGCTTGTGAAGGTCACAAGTGAACTCTGAACTGATGAGCTTCATTATTTAAAGCTTGGGGAATGGGCTCATGTGGGTGTGTGTGGCTTTAGCAATTCTCCAGTATTAAATTTGATTTGTTTTTCAAAATATTAAACCAGTTTCTAGTTTAAAAACATAAAATATTGCTATTTTTAGGAAACTTCCTACTCATTATGGAGGTTTTTAGGACCAGTTCAGATCTGTGGATTTTTTCCTGTGTTTTCAGAGGGTTCTTCTAAAAAATTCAAATATTCCTGATGTGTGCTGAGTACTTTTATGATTTCTGAAGAAAGGGTGAATGGCTTTATGGTGAGAGAACGACCCTGATCTCTCATTTCTCAGTAGTGCTAAGTGTGGATGCTCAGCACAGGCTTCTCCAGTTCCCACAGAGCTGCTGTGGAGCTTCCCAGAGGCTGAAGGAGAATTGGGCCCCAAGTGCAGATCCTGGCAGATCCCAAGACAGGCATTGTCACAAACACTCATTGCCCTGAACAAATACCTCTCCCACTAAAGAAACTGCCTCCCACATTAATGTTTGTGCAGGCTGAAGAGAGCATAAACTGCTGGTTTTATCTAAAAACAAAAACAGGCTCTGCTGAATTTTGTGGGATTCTTCAATTAATTCATCTTGAATTAGATAAATCCTGTTAATCATGTCCCTCCTGCCAGGTGTGTCCCTGTTAAGCAGCGTTTAAGGTGTTTTTATCCCGTTTTTATCTCCTCCTGTTTCTCTGTTGAAAAGCTTCCCTTCCAAATCCTGCCTGCCCAGAATATATAGTGCCACGAAGCACAGCAGTTGATAATTCATGTTGCTACTCTGGGAAAATCTTTTAAACTTACAATATCAAAGCTTCAAGCCCAGTGACATATGCAAGTCCTGACCCGGCTGGCGGGCGCGGAGCCGCGGATCCCGCTCCATAAATAACGGAGCTCTCCTGGCTGCTCCCAGCTCTCCCCATCCATCGGCACAGGCAGCGTGGCAGGGGAGCTGCTGGGGAGTGGGAGCTGCTCTCAGCATGGGTTTGTGCTGGGGCTGTGGCTCTGTGTGCTCTGTGCTCCCCCGGGATGGGGCAGGGATGCAGGGATGGCGCGGTGATGATCCTGAGTGTGTGATGGAGCACGGGGTGCTGGCAGTGCCAGCATGAGCAGAGAGCAGGAACAATCAGGATGGGGAATTTGGTAAGAGCTGGATCAGCTCAGTGTGCAGAACCCGTGGATTGACCAGGGCTTGTCCATGGTTTGTCCTGCAGATCATGTTCCAGGCGTATGGGGATAAGCAGGGACCACTGCACGGGATGCTGATCAACACCCCCTACGTGACCAAAGACCTGCTGCAGTCCAAGAGGTTCCAGGCACAGACTTTAGGGACATCCTATGTCTATGACATTCCTGAGATGTTCAGGCAGGTGAGTGTTCTTTGGGCTCTTCTTGTTGCTCTTCTCTTTGCCATCCTGATTGTCAGGGGAACCAGGGGCCTGGAGTGGCTATCAGTGGTCCCCAGGGTTTACCAGCTATGGATTGAGTCTGCTTTGAATGAAATTAGGATAAATTACTGCTGGAATTCCATTAATAAGTCAAACAGTAGAAGCTGAAACATAAACCATCTCACCTTTCTCGTTGCCATTTCTTTGTTTTCCCACCTTTGTCATCTGCCCTTCCTAGATGGTGTTTCTCATTTGCTGGGTTCTATCCAGAACCACCTCATTCAGATTTCATTTTGGGGGAAAACTGTTACATGATTCAAATCCCAGAGCAGGTGATATCCCTGGAATACTGTCACTCACACTGGTGGGAGGGGTATTTTGGGGTGTCCTGGTGGGAATTAATCCGAAAGTCTGTAGAGAATTAATCCCAAATTCTGTAGAGAATTAATCCCAAATTCTACTGGGAATTAATCCCAAATTCTACTGGGAATTAATCCCAAATTCTGTAGAGAATTATTCCCAAATTCTACTGGGAATTAATCCCAAATTCCACTGGGAATTAATCCCAACTTCTGTTGGGAATACCACGCTGGGACGGGTTGAATATAAATCATAGTGGGTGATGTTCTTAAGGAGAATTTCTCTTTCTCTTCCCACCCTCAGTCTCTGATCAAGCTGTGGAATTCCATGAATGACCACGCCTTCCTGCCACCAGCACCGCTGCCCTCGGACATCCTGACCTACACGGAGCTGGTGCTGGATGACCAGGGCCAGCTGGTGCACATGAACAGGCTGCCAGGAGGAAATGAGGCAAGTGCCACTCCCTTTCCTGCTTCTCCTCCCTCCCTGCCCCACAAAACATCTTGCTTTGGGCTGGGTTTGACAGTTGTAATGAAAATTTACCGAAATCTGTTCGTTCAGCCTTGCACAGATGAAATCTCGCTCTTGAAAATGAGATTTTTGTTTCATTAAAAATTAATGCCTTCCCTACAATGGGTGTTTTAAGTTCCCTAGTAAATGATGATTCCATTTCAAACCTGTGCCTGTGCTGGGTTTCCTTCATAATTAAAAAATGCTCGTTCAGCTGTTCCAGGTAACTGGGGTTTGTATTTGAGCAAAATGTGTTTTACAAGACTAAACAGAAATATTTTCACTTGCTAAAAAAAAACAAACCCAAACCACAGAAAAAACTATTTTATGCTTCCATTTCCATCCTCCCCACACAGTTTGTATCAAGGTGTGTGGAGCATCCCCCTCCAGGGCAGGATTTACTCAGGAGTTACAATGAGCTGATGCTGGGCAAGGTGGGATCACTCCTGGAGCTCGAGCAGGAGGAGGCTTTGCTGTTGTGGTGGGGTTTTGCTGGGGTGTCTTCCCATTGGGAAGGCAAATATTGCAGCTTTGGAATGACTGCAGAGTAAAGATAAGCACTAGAAGATGTGGTGGGTTTTTTTGTGGGAATTAGCAGATGTTCTACAGTAATTTAAATCTGAACAGTTCTAAGTGATGGCATCATTTATTTTATTTTGGTGTCATTGAGCCATATTTTCCTAAATACGCAACTTAAGGTTTGCAAAGGCTCTGTTCAAAGCCTTCAGGGCAGTGATGAGAGGGGTTTTCCTCAGCATTTCCTGCGTGGATCTTGCCAGGGGAAGGTTTGGAATTAGGATGTTTGCAAATTGCCCCTGATGGCGACCGTGGGGTCGCTGCGGCCTCGTCTTCTGCTGGACTTGAGGAGAAATGTTTGAACTGTTCTAATTAAAGCTGGAATGAGCTATTCCCTGCATTCCCTGCACGCTGAGGCTGCTGGGGAGCCTTGTGCCATCATCTTTCTCTCTTTCCCTGCTCTCATTCAGCGTTTGAGTGGATGGTGGCTGGGGAAACAGCAAAGTCCCTCAGGGACGTCGCTCTGTTCTTGCTGAAATTACAAGCACAGAGCTGCCTGGGCATGAACATGTAGTGTTTACTCTGCCAGTATGAATACAAATAGTCTTATTATAAGAGATTCTGTACCCAAAGACCACCAAAAAAAAAAATTAGGAGATTTTTTTTAACCCTTGGTAGACTTTGTTGTGCTCGGTCTGTAAAGAAATTCCGTGGCTGTTGTGGTGTGTGGAGTGTTGGTGTTTAAATTAATCTGGTCTGATGTGATCTAGCAAATGTCTCCTTGCCCAGAGGGGTTGTAGAGGTTGTGGGCTCCCCATCCCTGGCAGTGCCCAAGGCCAGGTTGGATGGGAGGAGCAGCCTGGGACAATGGGAGGTGTCCCATGGCCGGGCTGGCACTGGATGGGCTTTGAGGTCCCTCCACAGTGGAGTCTGTGCCCCAGAGATCCAGAGCTGGTTCCAGTGAGTTCACTGACAGGTGAAACAGGAGCTTCCCAGGTAAATGGGAGATTTTTATTACAATTATTTTTCTTTCTTGCCAGCAAAAGTTGCTGATTTTCTGCATTCAAAGTCGTTGGACAGATTGTGCATTGTGTTCTTTAGAGAAGAGGGGATACCTGTTGGGAATTACTGTCTGTGGTGAACGTTGTTGTTGTTGTTGGGTGCATTTAGGTTCCTGTTCCTGTTCTCCTTGTTTTGGATCAGAGGCTCAGGGCCATTCCCACACTTCCAGTGGAATCCCTGGCATGGGGAGATCAGCTGCTCAGAGCCAGGGCTTGGCCTTCCTGACAGTTCATTTGCTCCACGTGAAAAGGGGTCAGGACACTCCTGCTCTTACAGTTCAGCTGAGCTCAGTGCCCTGAGTGTTTGAGCTGGTGGGAGGAATTGAGAAACCAGCAGAAAATCCAGGAGATTTGTGGGCAGCGTGTTGAGCCTGAGCTGCAATCCCTGCCCTGACACGGGGCAGGAGCTCCAGGCTGGGCTTCTCCCTGTCCTCACAGAGTTTGCAAGCAGCATTTTGGCAAAAAACGTGTATTTTCAGGAGAATCTGGGAAATGTGAGGTCTCCAGACTTTTCCCAATCCCTGAGGTTTTTCTCCACGTAGCTCAGGACCACTCCCCTCTCCCACCACCCCATTGCAGTAATTAGCTTTTTGCTGTGGTCTCAACAAAGAAGCCAAGGAATTAATGGACTGTGAAAATACAAGTTGCTCTTTATTCCCAGACAGAGCAGAGGGGTCCCAGTGCTTGTCACAGCCACGGGAGGGGCTTGGCAGTGCTGCTGGCCCTGCCCTGCCCTTGGGGACAGCACCATCACTCACAGGGACCTTTTCCCAGCCTCTGACCATCCACAGGACACCTCTTCTTCCACTTTGTCCCAGAATCCCAGCCTGGTTTGGGTTGGAAGGACCTTAAAGCTCCTCCTGTTCCACCCCTTCCATGGGCTGTGCAAAAATGGGGGAATCTCTGAAGCGGGGTCAGGAATTGGGTGAGCCCAAAGCAGTTCAGGAGTGCATCCACCACTGCTTAAATCACCGTGCTGGAGACAAGACCTGGAGCACAGAGCCACCCCCTTCACAGCCCAGGGCTTTGTTCCCCAGATTAGCATATTAGCAGAAATCTCAGTGTGAAAAGGTAATTCCCTCAGCCCCTTGCAGAACTCAATATATTCCTTGTCAGTCCTGAGCTGGCCATTGGGATGCTTTTCTATAGCACTTTATGTATTTTGACTACAATTTCCCCTGATCCTCTGGCACCAGGAAAGCACCAGCTGCTGATAAGACCCAACTAATCTTCAAGGACAAGGAGAAAGTGATGTAAGGAGGGCCTGCAGCAGCACCCCACATCCCCCTTCCTCCCTCTCCCATGGAAAACGTGTCATTTTTCCCACTGGCACTAGATGTCACAGTTTTTCCTCCTCAGCAGCACGAGCATCAGAAATAATCCCCAATTCACAGCTGTTTGCTGGAGCTTTGGCTGCAGCACCTTTCCTGGGTAGCTGGGAGGGTTTGGCCAGGGGAAATTCAGGATGGCAGAGGGCTCCTGGAACGCTGCTCCGGTGGCTTTCCGCATTGCCAGAGGCAGAAAGGTGTAGCTAATGCATTTTATACGAGCACAGCTTAATCGTTGAGCTGCATGTTCTGCTTTGTCACCCCCTGTTCCTGCATTTTATGGCAGGCACAGGGAATTAAAACAGCAGCGAGAGCTGCAGGTTTCTTGGAGGGTTTTAAAACCTCCAAATCCAAGCCTTCCAGGAGCAGAGATGGAAGAGGTGGCAGGGTTTTATTCTATTTTCATACAGATGTTTGAGCAGGTGTGTGTGGATCTCTTGGATACTGTGGACAGGAATGTTCTTGCCCACAGGAAAGCTCCTGATGAAGGGTGTCTGTTGCTCTCTGGAACGTGTCTTTACCCATCTGTAACTTTGGGAAGAATTTCTCCGTGGAAAGGGTGGGCAGGCGTTGGAAGGGAGGTTTGGAGTCCCCATCCCTGGAGGTGTCCAAGGAATGACTGGATGTGGCACTGTGGTCTGGGTGACAAGGTGGTGGTCACGGGTTGGACTCGATGATCTTGGAGGTCTTTTCCAACCTGGAGGGTTCTGGGGCTCTGTGCCACCTTTCCCTGAGCCCTGGGTCACGTCTCACCCTGGGGCTGTTCCCTCCCATCACTCAGAACGTGTCACCATGCTTGGCTGGGCTGCCACCACCACGCTTGGATTGCTGAGGGACACCTTTCCCAGAGCCAAGGAGGGATCCTGGCTTTTGGCACTCCACCCTTGTCAAGGCATGGAGCTGGAATGCCTCTGGCAAGCCACGTGCACACCCTGCCCTTTTCCTGGGAGCTGCTTCATGCTCCAGATAAAGATTTGGAAGCTCTGAGCAGTGGAAGTGCAGTCGCTCTTTCAGAGCTGAAGTCCCAGGCAGCAGATTCAAGGGATGAAATGCCAAAATTGCTGCATCTGCACCAAGTAAGTACCCACATGCAGCTTTCCAGATTTGGATGTAAATAGATAAAATGAAGCCTGGCCTCAAGTTCCCAGGCTCAGCACTGTCCTGTTGTGAGGGAAGTAGAATAAACCAGCACTGACCTCTTCTCTTCCCTCTGGTGCCCAGTGACAGGACCCAGGGAATGGCTGGAGCTGTGCCAGGGGAAGGTTTAGCTTGGATACCAGGGAAAGGCTCTTCCCCCAGAGGGTGCTGGGCACTGCCCAGGCTCCCCAGGGAATGGTCAAAGCTGCCAGAGCTCCAGGAGTGTTTGGACAATGCTCTCAGGGATGCACAGGGTGGGATTGTTGGGGTGTCTGTGCATCCTGAGTTGGACTGGATGATCTCTGTGGATCCCTTCCAGCTCAGGATATTCTGTGGTTCTGTTGGCTGTGCTTCTCCAGGGATTACAGAACCTGCCAGAAAGAGCCTGAAAATCTCCCTCTCCCCAGCAGCAGCTGCCTCTGGCATTGGCTCCCCTCTGCCCAGGGCCTGCCGTGCTTCCCGGAGGGATCCTGGGCTCGGCTCCTTCCCCGCTCCCCTCGGTGCCTGTTGTCAACAGCTCGGGCTGCCACCAGCAGTCAATTTGGAACTGCATCAGTGTGTGTATTACTGTTCCCATCGATAGTGCAATTAATGTTGAAGTCAATTTTGGTGTTAATTTTAGGCCATGATTAGTGTTGACACTGGGTGTCAAACGAGCGGCGTTTACGAGCGCCGGGGAAGCGCCGTTCGTTAGCGCGCCCGTTTCACCGCCTCTTAATGGTTCCATTAAGGCCAAGATGGAGTGGGAGAAGGTGTGTGTAAAATTACACATCTGAAACTTGGGTGTCATCTCCGTGTGCCGTCCAGGGAGCAAATGACAGCTGAGCACTGAATCCTAATCACAGTTTGGAGCATCAGAAATAATGATCACTTCTGATCGGGGCTTGTGAATAATTCATCCCCTTTGATTTTCACGTGCTGCCCACTGATACTTTTCAAACCAAATGTGTTCCTACAGGAGAATAATGGTCCCACTTCTTATGGAAATACGGGGCACAAATCATTTTGCCAACATAAAAACAGTTAAATAAGACGGTTCCTGCTTTTATTTTTTTCCTCCGCCTCTTCTCCACTGCTGGGTGTGCAGGGAATGGAGCCGTGGCAGGAGCAGCACTTCCAAACTGTGCTGCCTCTTCAGAAGAGCCTGTTCCAAATCCAGGGCTGCTCACCTTCACCTACCATTGCCTGCCAGTGCTCTTAGGTGATTAGCTCAGCCTGGCTAATTAACCTGGGAACTCTCCAGTTCTTGGAGTGCTGCCGTTAACTTGAAAATCTCATTACTCCTTTTTTTTTTTTTTTTCTTCTGGAATAGAAGGCCGTTCTCTACTGCCCATAAATTTCAACTGAATCTAGTGAATTCATAGCAAAAAAAAATTCCTTAGTTGTGCAGATCCCCGTGGCTTTTATTACTGGATAAATGGCACAAAACACACGATGAGCTGGGGAGGCAAAAGACACTCGAGTTCATAGTGGTGCACTTTTAATTTTTCTGTTCTTAAACTCCATGGGGTTGCTCCATATTTCTCAGCTGAAGAGTGTTTTCAGGAGTTTGTGCTCTGGCTAGATTGTTTTCTGTTCTCCTGGTGAGCACTGCCAAAAGGGGCTTTATTGGTGTGGAGGACACACGATCTCGGGTTAGGGACCTATTCCAACACTTCTGTCACAATCTGGATTTTCTAAATAAGAAATGCCTTAAACTGGCCTGTTTGCTGTGCTGTCAAAAATCATCAAGCTGCTGAAAGTGAGGAGAATCTCTTACATCTTGGTGGGTGGGACAGACTGTGGGACCAGCCCTGGTGTGGTTGTTGTGTAGTGTGGCTGTAAGGAAACAACTTTTAGGGATTTTTGCTCCCTTCTTTGAAGCTGCTGCAGGATCTCTCTGTTCCAAACCCCACAGTTGGATGCTGAGGTGGAACTGTACATCTGCAAATATTCAGAAGCAAACAAATTATTCCCTTTCAACGTGTCAGAGTAGGAGTGGAGGAATCCAAGGAGAAGGTGAACTGAAACACTCTGTTAACTTGCAGTCTCAGCTCTTGGAAGGGGAGCTGTAAGGAAGGATCTGCCAGTAGCTGGCTGCTGTAATATTTTTGGATTGCTGCCTGCTTTACTTCCAATGACCCTTTGATTAATTCCTCTGCCTCTTTATTTTTTTTAATGAGCCTATTATGGCATATCTTATTGCAGATGCTGATTGGATCTGGGCTGTGTATTGTGCCATTTGGATGTGGATTAAATGGCACAGATCTGTCTGCTGCCTCTCCCCTCTCCCCCTCCCGCCCGAGTTCATCATGCTCAGAATTCCGAGGCTCCACAATGAGAGTCTCAGCCCTCCTGATTGCAGAGGATGTGCAATCTGGCTTGAGGAATGTGTACTCAGAGCTTATGATCCCTGGGCAAGCGGGGACTGGGTGATGCATGTGGCTTTCAGGGCACGCTGCTGTTCCCATCTGTTAATGGCATTCCGGGAGCTGCCTGAGGGATGGGGCAGGCAGGGGAGAGATGCTGCTGATCCTCCAGGAGATGGGCCAGGAGACATCATCCCCTGGGTTTTGGGCAAGAAAAATACGCAGCAAAAAGCGTTGCCTGCCCTGGCAGGGTTGGGATGGAGCTGCTGGAAAATTGGGGAGAGGAAAAAGGAAGAGATGAAAAAGTGAAAGGAAGGAAAGGGGGTGAATTGGAGATAGTAATGAAATAAAAAGGTGGTTAAAATGAGGATGATGAGGCTGTGGGGTGATGCCTGGGGAGGCTGAGCAGGCAGTCAGGAATCCTGTGCAGCAGCACATCCCTCCTCACCCTGGGAGCACAGGGAATGCACAGCTCCCTGTGAGAGGGATTTGCTGGACCTGTGATAAACCCCTGAATGGGAAGAGGGAGAGCCAGTGTGAGTGTCCTGGTGGGATGAGAGCAGTGGAGAACGTGCTCTGAGGAATGTGGGAAGGATCAAGTGCTTCCAGCTGTGCTCTGTCTGCACTGGCAGAGCCCCTCAGAGCTGCTGTTACCCAAATTCCCAAGGAAAAACCATCAAACCCAAGGGAATCTGAGACACCATTTCTTCACATAAGAGAAATGATCCCTGTGTGACTCCCTTCTTTCACACCTCGAGGACACAACATTTATTTAGTGCTGCTCTCTGCTCCGCACTGCAGATCGGGATGGTGGCCTGGAAGATGACCCTGAAGACACCGGAGTACCCCGAGGGCAGGGACATCATTGTCATTGGCAATGACATCACCTACAAGATCGGCTCCTTCGGGCCCCAGGAGGACGTGCTGTTCCTCAGGGCCTCGGAGCTGGCCCGGGCCCAGGGCATCCCCAGGATCTACGTGGCTGCCAACAGCGGCGCCAGGATCGGCCTGGCCGAGGAGATCCGCCACATGTTCCACGTGGCCTGGGAGGACCCTGACAACCCCTACAAGGTGAGGAGGGGGCACAGGGACCGGGGGGGGAACTCTGCAGCAGCCCACGAGAGGCTTGTTTTGACACCAGCTCTTCTAATGGAGGTGAGGGTGAACGTTTGCCACGCTGTCACCTCCAGAGTTCTCCTTGGTGTTGGATCTGGAGCGCTGGAAGTGTTCAAGGCTAAGCTGGGAGCAGCCTGGTCCTTTCTAACCCAAACCCCATTCCATGATAGGATTTTATCATTTCCCAGGGAGCAGATTGGCATCCAGAAAGAGTTAATGCTAAATATTGCACCATTCCCAGCTTTCATTGGCCTCAGCTGCATCTCCAGCGTTGAGAGAATGTTCTTATCACTCCATGGAATTGAATTCTGCCCCTGTGAAAGGTTCTTTTTGGAAGGGACTGCAGGTGGGATTGGGATGAATGAACTGTTTTTCCCTGCAGGGATACAAATACTTGTACCTGACTCCTCAAGACTATAAGAAAGTCAGCGCCCTGAACTCTGTTCACTGTGAACACGTGGAGGAAAATGGAGAGTCCAGGTAGGAATGGAAAGCTTTCTGTTCATCCTGGGGTGATGCCTGGCACGTCCTTGTGCTCAGCTGGGGCATTCCTTAGGGGCTGGGGATGGAGGAATGGAGGAAGGAAGTGAAGAAAAGGTAAGAGCCTCATTGTAATCCCTGTTCTTTTCCCTTTGTCTGCATTCCCTTCCTTTCTTGCCCTTTTTTCCTCACATCCTGTGGGAATGACAGAACTCTTTTCCCAGGCCTTCCTCTCCCTTGGCATCTCCTCCTGCAGCGCTGCTCCAGCAGGAGCTCTCCATGGTGCTGCAGGATGAGCCCTGCACAGCTCCTGCCCGGCCTTTATGCACATTTCTCCTTGGAACCTTAATGATATTTAGTCACTTTTCATTTTCTTGGTAGCAAACTGATTCAGCAAATCAGTGGACCTTGTGACTCAAAGGCTGTGTGTGTCTCCCTCAGGTACAAGATAACGGATATTATCGGCAAGGAGGACGGGCTCGGAGTGGAGAACCTCAGAGGATCTGGCATGATTGCTGGAGAATCATCTTTAGCCTATGATAGTGTTATCACCATCAGCTTGGTAATCCCCCACTGCCTTTCTATTCTTCAAATGTATTGTCTGTTTCAGCTAAAAATCCTGTGATGATATCCCAAACATCCACCTGGGATCAGCCTTTCTGGCTGATGGAAATGCAATGCTCCTGGCACCAGTGCAGGGCTGCATCCCCTCCACACTCAATTTAAAACACTTCAGGCATTTGGCCTCGTATTTGCTCAGTCTGAAAGTTGCTGCTTCTCTTTTTATGGTTTTTCTTTTTTTAAATAAAATACATTTATGTTCAGATCCTGCCTTTTAGAAAATAAGGGATTCTGGAATTTTCCAGCGGGAGTAGATTTTATGGCCTTGTGCTACAAACACACCTGGTTTTATCTCAATGTTTGAATCAATAGGTTGGGGCTGTGTGGTGAGACAGAAATCAATGCCATTGCTTTTTTCTTTTTTTTTTTTTTAATTCATTTTATTTTTCCTTTTTTTCCAGGTCACGTGTCGGGCAATTGGGATTGGAGCCTACATTGTCCGGCTGGGCCAGAGAACCATCCAGGTGGAGAACTCCCACATCATCCTCACTGGCTGTGGGGCCCTCAACAAAGTGAGTCCTTGCCTTTCACTGCTCAGAGCTCTCAGAGTGGAGCTGGGGTTGCTCACAGAATCCTGGGATGGTTTGGGTTGGAAGGATGTGGATGGAGGAGAAGCAGCTTTTAGCAGAGGTTGTGTGCATGGATTAAATACCAGGAGTGGAGCAGCCCAGGCTGTGTCTTCTCCCACCCACTGAGTGCTGTGAGGGGAAACAGGGCTGTTCCCAGTGTCTGGAAGTCCCTCTTCCAAAATCTGTGAGCCAGAATCACCTGAACCTCCAGTCACCCACAGCTCTGTGTTTGTTCTGGGGAGCACTGACCCTGAGGAGCTTGGATTGATGATTTTCCAGGCTGGCAGCGAGATTTCCTGCTGGAAATCTCGGCTGTGGGGACAGGAGGAATAACTGGGACTGCTACAAAGAAAACTTAGAGCTTCACTACTAAAGTGGCTCTTTTTTTTCCTCCCACTCCAGAGGCAGATTTTCTCCCTTGCTGCCCCAAGCCCATTAATCCCACAGGTTCCAGCTCCTTGCCTGGTGCAGACACAGCTCCCAGCCCACTCTGCTGCCATCCCTGTCCCCGAGGGCTTTGTTTCCCTGGAGTTGGGGCTGTGTGCTGTGAGTGCCCTTCCCCATCGAGCAGCTTTGTTCTCAGGCACTCTCAGCACCTGGGGTGCCTGTGCTCCATGGCAAGCTGTGTTTCCAGGAGTGCCTGCCTGACAATGGGAGATAAAGGAAAACAGCCTCTTGTTGAATTATTCCCCTGAATAAAGGGGGCTCTGCAGAAAATGAAGCATTGATCCTATCAACTCCAGGCTGCAGCACCCTCAGTTAGATCTCTTACACACATCACACACACCTGCATCAATGGGAGGAAAAGAGGCATTTGAAGATCCAGCCTTTAAAAAGAAATGGAGGCAGTTTAGTGCTTGCTGGAGTGCAGTGAGTTGCCTGGTTCCAGCTGTCACTTGCTGGGGACTGGGGCCCTGCAGAGTTTCCCAGATGGCAGGGCCAGGCTGTTCAGTTCTCCCCCTCTTCCCAGGTTTCACTGCACTCCCTGCCTGTGGAGTCAATGGCTGTTTTCACAGGGTTGGATTAATCCCACTAAATTTTAGGCACTTAGAAATTAAGGATATGGACTGAATGAAGCACCTGACATCTGTCAGCAGGCACAGGCAGAAGGAGCTGCTTTCTGCAAGGGGTTTATCCCATCCTGAGAATTTCAGTGGGCTGAATAATCCCACGTGTCCTTTTCCCTTCTCCCTGCTCTGTTGGGGTGTTTGTGTCAGCTCTGAACCTCTGCCTGCCTAAAGGTGAGGGAGGAACCTGTTGCATCCAGTCCAGCTTTCCCAGCAAGACCCAGCAGTGTTTCCCTGCCCTTGAGCAGTGGGAGCCTGGGAGTTTCCCCTCACTCCTGGCTGTGTGTGATGTGTCTGCTGCTTCATCTGAGCTTCAGTTTCCAATCCCTGCAGTTCTGCTCAGGGCTTCTTCAAGGGATCCAGCTGCAATTGTATCCCAGAAGTGTGTGTGAAGTGAGGAGCTGGTGTCCAGGGCTAGGCTGGAGTGTCCCAGCTCAGTCTGGCTGGTCCTCTGGAGGATGTGGAGCGAGCAGTGAATGCTGATCCATTGCCATCCTCCTGCCACGGAGTCTGGATTGACTCCAGACTCACCCTGTGCTCCCTGAAACCTGGTAAACACTTATCCCTGGGATTTAGAGGGCCAGTTTGAATTTTTTGGGGCCAGAGGGCCAGTTATGCAGAGTCTCCCCTTGCAGGAGTGCAGAGGCTGTTTGGGTGTGGGATGTGATGTGTTCCTGCTCATTCCCAGGGGTGAGACTCCAGAAAGGGAAACCTGTGGTAGTTATTCTGTGAGGAATGAGTGAGTCTTGGTGCTGCTCATTCCCTTGGAGGAGATGAGGAGTCAGGACTGGCAGGGGCTTCAGGAGAGAAACAAAGCTAAATCCATGGAAATTGCCACCTTTACCTCCTCCCAGTTAGGAGCCAGAGATTTGAGACAACTTTTCCATTGTTGACTTTCACATATGTGTGTTCCTGGAGGATGCAGGACAAAGCTGACACTTCTTGTGCCTGCAAACACATCTTCAAAATGTCTCCTCTCTGCCAGCAGAATGTACAACACAAAACTGTCTCTGCAGCAGTGGAGACAATTGGGCTTTCAGAGAGCAGGCAGGGCTTTCTGGGAAGTTGTTTAATTTTATCTTTTTTCCCTGTGAAATGCTGGATCCTTCCTACTTTACAAGGGGAGCAGAGGGGGGAAAGGTGATGAGCATTATGTGCAGGCAGAGCTGTTGCTGATCTTGTTCATTATCATCATGTACCAGCAGCCTGAGGGTTCAGGTGTAGAGGGAAAGGTCCAGCTGCCAGAGCCACAGGGTGACCTCTAACTCAGATGATGAGCCCAAGGTCGGTGTCACTTGGAGCTGCAGCTCCTGCTGGCTGAGCACAGAGGCACATCCCGGGGAGACACCCGGCTTAGAGGATTCTCCTGCCCCATTCCCTGGCAGGAGCACACGAGGGAAGCTGTGCAGGGTTCCCTGTGCTCCTGCTGGAGCTGTCTTTGTTTGTCCTGGGGAGCGAAGGACTCGCGCAAGGTGCGATGCTCGCTGGGGACACTGCCAGCACAGGGGACAGAGGGCTGTGTTTGAGCTGGGGACACTGCCAGCACAGGGGACACGGGGCAGTGTTTGAGCTGGGGACACTGCCAGCACAGGGGACACGGGACAGTGTTTGAGCTGGGGACACTGCCAGCACAGGGGACACGGGACAGTGTTTGAGCTGGGGACACTGCCAGCACAGGGGACACGGGACAGTGTTTGAGCTGGGGACACTGCCAGACACAGGGGACACGGGACAGTGTTTGAGCTGGGGACACTGCCAGCACAGGGGACACGGGGCAGTGTTTGAGCTGGGGACACTGCCAGCACAGGGGACACGGGGCAGTGTTTGAGCTGGGGACACTGCCAGCACAGGGGACACGGGGCTGTGTTTGAGCTGGGGACACTGCCAGCACAGGGGACACGGGGCAGTGTTTCAGCTCTCCAGCACAGGGGACACGGGGCCGTGTTTGAGCTGGGGACACAGGGCAGTGTCTCAGCTGGGGACACGGGGCCGTGTTTGAGCTGGGGACACGGGGCAGTGTCTCAGCTGGGGACACGGGGCCGTGTTTGAGCCGGCCCCTTTTGTCTGGCGGTGCATTCAGCAGGGGGTGCAGAGGTGGCAATGCCATTTCCGTGCTCTCTCGGTGAGCGTGTGCCGCGCCTGTGCCGAGCCCGCTGACCCCCCTGCAAATTGAAATAATGATAATGCGCGTCTCCTGACTGCATCAAAGTATCAGCACATCAAAAGCCAGGAGGCATGAAATGCAAATGATAAAGTGAAAGCAGATGGATTGTGCATGATCGCCTGATGCCCAATGAATTTTAAAAGATGCTGGTTCACATGGGGAGAGGGGCTGAAATAAACACGTTATCCCTGCAATTTTTAGCTTTTTTTTTTCTTTTTTTTTTTTTTTTTTTTTTTGTTCTTGCTGCTCACTCCTGACAATATTTTTTCACACTTGAGCGAGCAGCCACTCCATCTCCCTCCCTCCCTTGCCTCTCTTTCTCTCCCTCTCTCTCTGTCGCTGTCTCTACCTCACACACGTCTCGGGTCATGTCGCCGCAGCTCCGGTGGAAATAATAAGATATAAACCACGAGGTTGTTATTTGCATAGAAATAGCATGGAGCCCCAGGCAGCATGGGAGAAGGACACAGAGATCATTTGTCTAAAATTTTAATGAAAACTTTTGCTGAGGCAGAGATTTTTATTTTATTTTATTTTATTTTTTAACTTTCCCCTGCCTCCCCCTTTTTGCCACCCCCAAACCTTCCTCCACCTCCTCCTCCTCCCTCACTCCCTTCCCTCGTCATAACCTGAGCACGGGGTGATTTCCCTGCACCAACACCTTCATTTCCATGGGTTTTCTTTTTAATGGAAGTAAGACCAAAGAGCCTGGCATTCCCAATTCCTGCCTTGCTTGTGTGCTCCAAGCTTCCAGGGCTCCATTCCATTTCAGTCCTCCCAAGGATGTTCCAGCGTCTGCTGCTGACCTATTTTTAATCAGTTTGCTCCTCCTTGTCTTTTGTGTTTAAAAGAAATCCCTTCTTGGAGACTGTTGTGTTAATGGAAACAAATCGTGGCTTTCAGTCCCATTTTCCCTGCAGATGCACATTCCAGGCTTTTCCTGAGGGGAGCCAGGCTCAGCTGAGACTTTCAGGAACTGCTCCAAGCAGGATTCCTTCCCATCAGTTTGTTGTGGAGATGCTCAGCCAGGCTCTCCAACAGTTCATTTTGTGATGGTGATGAGGAGCTGCCCCAAAGCTGATGGAATTCTGACCAGCACTGCTTGGTTTCCTCTCCCTCCTGTTTTAGCTTTATTTTATCCCAAACTCTCCTGTTTTGACTTATCTGAATCATCAGGGCCTGTGCTCCCCATGGTTTGCTCAGAGCATCCAAGGGTACCAGGGGTGAGCTGGACGAATCCCACCTGCCAGGAGTCTGTGCAGGGAAAGAGGAGGGCTCAGAAATGAAAACATGAAACGTTCAAGGCACAGTTCAGCACTTTGGGCTTCGTTTCCCAGCCCTGCCTGGTCATGGGGTGACATTTTTGACCAGAGTGGGTAAAAAAAAAAAAAAAAAGTTGTTTGGTCTTGTTGGATTCCTTTGCACGAGGCCAGAAGAGAATATCAGAATATCTTTGTATTTTGGATTCTGTCCTGAATTGTGCTGCAGAACTTTCTGGATGCTCTGGGATTCACGGAACAGGATGAGCCAACAGGTCAGGGCTGCTCAGGGGCTGTGAGAGAGAGAGGTCTGGGCTCCCTGGAGGAGCTCAGGGAGGAGCAGGAGGCTCGCACAGGCTGGGGAGTGATTGCCAACAGTAATATTTACCCTTCAATTTTACAATCTGCAAAAATAAATAAAAGCCCTGTGAGGCTGATGCTGTTTGGGGTTTGTACTGTGGAAAGCTCTTTTTTTTTTTGAGATTCAAGGCAGGGATAGCTCAGTATCTGCTCAAGATGACTCCAGTCCTGGGATTAGATCAAAGCAATCATGTGAGAGCAATCATGTGAGTTAGAACAGCAAGTGCCAGCCCTGTCATTCAAAGGAGCATTATAATTATTAATGCATGATATGAATCTTTCTGTAGTGGCACAGCAGGACTATTAGGAGGATCTGGATGGGTGCAGGGTGCTGGGGAATGCTAAGCAAGGAGTGTCAGCCAGAAATCAGCACTCACCAGCACCAAGTGTTGGTTCCCTGTGGGGAGGTTGGAGCTGCCCAAGGTTATCCCACTCTTGGGAAGCAGGAGGGGCCCCTCTGCTCTGCCCTGGGTGCTTGTGGCAGTGGAGCTGGTGAGAACAAGGGTGGTCTCGTGGTGGAGGTTGGGTCCTGCAGCTCCCAGAGCTGCCCCAGGAGCTGTTGGAGGTGTCCCTGGTGTGGCTCAGACCCAGCAAAGCCAGGCTCATTCCAGTGAGAGGCTTTAGGAGCTGTTGGAGGTGTCCCTGGTGTGGCTCAGACCCAGCAAAGCCAGGCTCATTCCAGTTTAGGAGCTGTTGGAGGTGTCCCTGGTGTGGCTCAGACCCAGCAAAGCCAGGCTCATTCCAGTGAGAGGCTTTAGGAGCTGTTGGAGGTGTCCCTGGTGTGGCTCAGACCCAGCAAAGCCAGGCTCATTCCAGTGAGAGGCTTTAGGTGCTGCAGGGCTGGGCTGGTGGCACTGCTGGTGGCACTGCTGGTGGCACTGCTGGTGGCACACAGGTCCCTGCTCTGTGTGGAGCAGGGGATGCAGGCAGGATGGATGCCTGGGCTCAGTGCAGATAAACACCCAGCACCCTCCATGGCTGCATTTTTGCTTTAATTGCCTTTCTTTAAGTGCTGATATTTGTGTGTTGTTCCCATTAGAGACAATTTACGTTCCAGGCATGGCATTATCAGTCCCTTGATGTTTGCTTAGGGAAGGAAGTCTAATAGATTTCTGTTGACTTTTTTTTTATTCTCCCTCCTTCTATCATTTTTAATACAGATCTTGCTTGGTTTATCTGGGTGGGTGGGGGCTCTGTGTGTGTTTAATTCTGCTAAACAGGAGTTTAACATCGTGGCCCTTATTCTGCCTGCCCAAATCTCCTCCCCAGGACTGCATTCCAGCTCCTGAACTTTTCAAATATCCCAGAATTACTGGTCCTGACCACCCCTCTTGAAATGTCCCCTTGAGGACATCAGGGTGACCAGCCTGGGGTCTTTTCTGGGGAATTCCCTGTGACTCTGGACATGTGATAGGAACTATAGGAACAGCACTGGAGAATTGCAACATTTCTCATGACTGAACCTAAACTCACACTGGAAAGTGAGCAGAGTTTCAGTGTCCTGGTGGAAGAGCTCCCTGCACTGCCCCAGGGTTCTCTGGGCACCAGAAGGTGACAAAGGAAATGCCCAAGATCTCCAAGTTGGAGACAACCATTAATATTGTTTATGGGGTTCATATCCAGATTAGGGAACCCCTGGCTGAGACAGGGGGGATTTATGGGTGTTGGCACCATGTAGAATAGGGGCTGTAATTTTAGTTTGCAAAGTGGATTGAGTCCTTTTGATTTACCACTGACTGAGGGAGTGACCTTGAGCAAAACACACACAGGGAGAGGAGAGAGGGGCACGGAGCTTTTGACAAGACATTTTTCATTTGGAAATGCCACTTCACTGCAACTGGAGCTCTTCAGGAAAAGGTATCAGTTTGGATGAGCTTCTCCTCTGGAATATTTTGGGTCGAATGAAAAGTTGGTTGGTTTTTATTTCCCAGCTGACTTGCCTTCCCAAATTAATTTTTATTTTTGATATGTGCAACAAATATTTTAGAGGTTGTTTGGAGCCTGTCTGAACTCAGGTTTTGTAGTCCAGATCTCAAGATTGCAAAACTTGATTTTTCTGCTGCTACCCAGAAATTTTTCCAAAATCCTCCCCAATAGCTGCAAGGTGGAAAAACCTTCCCACCAGCAATGTGTGATGCTGCAAAGAGAGAGAATCTCTTGTGTGTGTGAGCAGGGGTGGAGCCCTGGGAGGGTTGGAGCTGCAGTTCCGTGTGCACCTGGCTGCACCTTGCCCTGCTCCCTGCCAGGTGAAGTGCAATTGCTTTTTTGCCCCTTTCCCCCCTCTGATCTCACCAAATAAAAGCAGGGAAAGGCTCCACACCAGCAGGACCTGCCTGTGGATTTGCAGTCAGGAGCCATCCCCAGTAACCATCAGGCTGTCAGCTCCCCACCTCCCCCCAGCTCCCACCTCCCCCATCACTCACCAAAGGGAAAAAAGAGCCAGAGCTGCAGCTTGAAATATATCATGCAATAGTGTATCATGAATTTCTTGTGAATCACATTGGAGAAGCAGGTTTATTTATTTCCGAGACTCTAAATCAATACAAAGTAGGTCTCTTAGTTCTGAAGCTGGGATGGAGTGGGAAAAAATGAGCCCATTGTACTCTTAAAACTTTGGGGAAAGGAGATGACAGCTATATAATTCCATTTACCAGGCACTAGGGGCTTTAATGTGAAGGTGACAGGGAGCTCTTTGTGCATTTAGAGCACCATATCTTCTAAATAAAAGATCTGTAGACTTGATAGTGGAGTATAGCTCTGCCTTTAATAATCTCCAAGCATTAGACCGAGCCAATCTGTTCCCAAGTCAGGAGGGTCCCCCACTGAACACTCGTAAATTAGAAGTGCAGGAACTGCACAGATTCAGGGATTAGGAATGCAGGAAGGGCAGAGAGGAGCTGTCTGTGCTCCCATTGCTGGCTGTGCTTTCAGGAAGGGCTCTGTGTTCCTCCTCCTTGCTGCTTTTCCCCCCTCTAATACATGATCCATGTGGGGGAAGAGCTGGAAATGAGCAGTGAGCTCTGTCGAGGCTTGACTGCACATAATAGCAGTCAGGTTTGAAGTTTCCTGCATTGTGTTCCTACATTTTTTCTGATGAGACATTCATTCCCATCATTTCTGCCTGCTTATGAAAAATAGGCTATTTATAGGACGTGCATATGCCTCTCCTGCTCCGTGTTGCTGGCAGACAATGTAAATTGTGGGATGGGAATTGCAATTATTGAAATTATTTGGATAAAAATCTGGCACTTGTATTTGATATAAACACACGATATGCTCGGAATAATGACAGCACTTATGTTACATAATGATTGCCATTCAAGCCCTCCGAGCTGTCATGTTTTCAGGTCTTTCATCCTGGGTGAAACAGATGAGCCAAGCCAGCCCAGCTTTGCAGGGAATGTCCCAACTCTCCGGCAGCTCAGGTTCTGAGAGGAGAAAGCAGCTGCTCAGCATGGGTTGGAGTGCTAGAAAATTATTAATATGCACATGACAGGCTTATAAACCTGTTGAGGACCATCCTTTAGTGGCTGTTAGAACCCTGGCTCTGCTTGGGTTTGCCAAAAGAAATAACAAGAGATGCGGTTTCCTAATGGGTTTTTGGAAGATCAGATGAGCTCAGTGTTGGCAACACTGCCCAAGTATTTTGGGATGCTTTGGAAGTCTTCTCCAAGGTAACAAATGACAGGACAAGAGGGAACAGCCTCGAGCTCTGACATGAGGAAGAATTCCTTCATGGAAAGAGTTTAAAGTCCCTTTCCACCCAGAGCATCCTAGGATTCCATGATCCTCCTGAGCCCCCTGAGTGCCAATCTGGGGATGGAGCAGCTCAGGCTGTGCTGAGGGTGGGGCTGATCCAGAGCTCACCTGCTCAGGTGCTCACCTGTGCACATCCAGCCCATCCCAGTCCTGGATCAAGCTCTCCTCAGAGTAGCTTTTCCCTGCAGCTGGATCCCTCTGCCCCTGGCCCCATCCCACTCTGGGATCTCCCCCTTGCCCCAGGCTCTGCTGGAAAGGCTGGAGCACTCGGGAGAAGGAGCTGTGTGTTTATCTGGATCTCCAAGAAGGGATTTAAGGGCAGGAGCAGTGGTATTTTAGGCTGTTTCATTGCCTGTCAGCAGTGCTAAACCTGAGCTGTCTGCAGTGTCTCCAGATAAGCAGGAGCACAGGCCCATTTTACATGTCCATACATTGCATCAGTTCAGAGAGGGGACTTTAAATCCTCTTTATTTTTATTTTCCTCTGTGGGAAGCGTTTAGCTAGGCTTGTGCCTGGCATCTGGAGGCCTGGGCTTTTCTTATCCTTGAACCTAAATCTGTGCTGCTGTCTCCTCTCCTGTGGCTTGGCTTGGCACTGATTTTGTTAGAGGAGGAGGAGGAAGGTGTTTGGAGACCCAGGAACATCCCTGTGCTAAAACACACACACTGAATTCTGTATTTTGGGTTAGTTTTGTAACATCTGTGCCTCTGAGTGGCATCTGCCAGCTCCCGTGTCCCCAAAATGAGCCCTGCTGGGTGTCTGGGGGAGGCCAGGCTGGCTGTGTGCCTTCGAGGGGGGTTTTTAAGATCCAAATGAAGCAGGTGTGTAATGTCCTCTGTCTGTTAGAAAAGACTCAACCCATAAAAATAACAAACGGCGTGTATTTGCTGGAATGTCAAAGTTATGAGTTTATTTTGTAATGATGTGCTCCTGCCTTCATGAGGTAAACTGGCCGTGGCAGAGGTGTTATTAGTAATATGGAGCCAGTGGAGCAGAAAGCCGAGTGACCGAGAGATCAGTGTATCAGTCAGGGAGAGGGCAAATGGGAAGAGACAGCAGCAGAATGAGAAAAGAGCTGCTCTGCCCAGCCTCTCGTGCACATGGGGCTGTGCAAGAGAATGGGGAGCCCCAGCCTGCTTCTGTCCAGCCTCTCCAAGGAGCTGCTGGGCCTTTGTCTGGATTGGTTTATTTTTATCCCCCCAGTTTTACATTTAAGTGTGTTCACCCACGGAGCAGTTTGGGGTTGGTGAGCTGGGCTGGGCTCAGCACTCAGGGGCTGTGGTCTCACTGCTGCTTGGGGAAGGCAGGTGGGAGAGCTGCCTCAGTTTCCCCACTGGTGTCATTCCCCTTGGGGATCGTAGAATCCAGAATATTTTGGGCTGGGAGGAACCTTAAAGATCCAATTCCACCCTCTGCCATGGGCAGGGACTCCTTCCACTATCCCAGGGTGCTCCAAACCCCATCCAGCCTGGCTTTGGACACTTCCAGGGATCCAGGGGCACCCACAGCTTCTCTGGGCACCCTGTGCCAGGGCCTGCCCACCCTCCCAGGGAAGAATTTCTTCCCAGTATCCCATCCAGCCATGCCCTCTGTTCACTGGGGATCACTGTTCAGAAGCTCTTACCTGCACACAGAGCTTGGGAAGCTTGAAGTGAGAAGTGTGAGAGGTTTGCTCCCTCCTTTTCATTTCCAAGTGTTCCTGAGGTGCTGCAGGGATGGGTTTGTGCGTCCCTCCTCAGCCAGCACCTCCTGCTCACATCCCAGCACTGATAACTTCCCCATTTTTCTTTGCCCAGGTGCTTGGACGGGAGGTTTACACCTCCAACAACCAGCTGGGAGGGATCCAGATCATGCACAACAACGGGGTGACACACGACACAGTGTGCGATGACTTTGAGGGAGTCTACACCATTCTGCAGTGGCTTTCCTACATGCCAAAGGTAACTCCAGAGCCTGCACAGGTGCCTCTGTTTGCTTTGCCTGCAGGCTTTTGGCACGGGGGGCTCTCACTTCCTTCAATATTTTCCTTTTCTCTTTAGAATATCCACAGCCCTGTGCCCATCCTGAAAGCCAAGGATCCCATAGACAGAACCATCGACTTTGTTCCCACCAAGACCCCCTACGACCCTCGCTGGATGCTGGCAGGACGCCCCAACCCAAGTAAGGCCAGCAACTCATCTTCTTTCAAGGCTGTTTGCCAGATGCCTGCAACCCAAATGTATCCCAGAATCTGTAAAATAATTAGTTCTAAGCAGTGTGGCTCTACTATGTAAATATTTGTATAGAATGATACTCATATATAATATTATTTATATGCAATGTCTCAAAGTGGCATTTAAATCCTGAGTGCTCAAGGACACCTACAGTTAATACTTTTATAAATAATACTTTTATAGATGATATATTTACTCAGAATAGTTACTTTTATGAGGTTTTTTTTAATGATTTAGGGGAAAGTCCATCCCCAAAGGGTCTGTGTGTTCAAGGAATCACAACATTCCCGCAGATCTTTTGGGGAGTTGTTGTGTTGGCACCACTGGGGTTGTGCAGCCTTGTGTAGGTACAAGCTGCAAACTGGGTGACCATTACTCCTGCTGTTATTAATGAGTTTGGGGGCCTGAAATGAGATTTGTGATAAACTAAGTTTTCTGGTTTTGGATAATATTTTTTCATCATCTCTCAAGCAATTCATCCAGCTGTCTGGGCGCCGCGAACGCCGGCTTCCAAATCGAGTGACTTCAGATTTTAATTTAGTGGAAGCGTTAAGGAAAGCAGATGATTCCCTGTGATAAGTTAAAGCAGATATCTCCTAGGTGAAAAGTTAAAGCCATTTATTAGAGGAGATATTGCTGTGATATTCTTCAAACTGACGCCCGACACGAGGCCAGAATCTCAACCATCAGCTTTGGGCTCGCGATAAAGAGATAATTCTGAAATGGATGGTCACATTTTACACTGGGGCCACAGAGGCAAGGAATGTAGAACACAGTAATTACAAGTTTGGGCTTGATAAAACACTCTCCATCCTGTTTAAGTCAGCAGAGGTTAGCGTGCTTGGATCTCCACTTTTTAATTGGTTTTGGGCTTGGGTTTGCAGAAGCAGAGGTGCTTGTTCAGAGGAAAGAGCTCCTCTGCCAAGGGGTGAAGCTGGGAGGGATTTGGGGTTCTGAGGGGATTTTTGGGGGGTTATTTTTTATTCCCAAAGCACACCCCCAGAGAGTTGTGATTTCTGTGACTGACTCTAAAATACCATTGAAATTTTCATATTTAGTTCCTGGCTTTCTTCAGCATTCCTTCCTTCAAGGAAAGACTAGGCAGGATCAAGAGAGGAATATGAGATAAGTTTTAAAATAGAAATAGGTGTTTTGAAAAACGTCTTTAATGACTTTACTGCCTTTTGACAAATGTTTGTAGTCTGGAAAAAAGCAGAGTTATTTATTTAAAAGCACGGGAAGTCCCTCTGCTCTCCGAACCCCATCGTTTAACAATAAATGATGCTTTTGCTGATAAATTGCTGTCTTTATGCAGACTAGGAAATGAAATAAGACATGATGGCTGAAGGCAGACAAATACTCAGCTGTCTAATGCTCCCTTGTATTGTCATCTGTTTAAAATTAAATAAATAAAAAAGCAGTGCCACGTTCTGCAGTTGGCATTTTTAACCAAGTTTGAGTTGCTGCTTTGCTGTTCTGTTTTTTTTTTTTCTTCCCTCTCTCCTTCCCCATTTGATATTTCCCTTTTGTCCCTTCCCTTTAGATCAGAAAGGGCAGTGGCTGAGTGGGTTCTTTGACCATGGCTCGTTCATGGAGATCATGCAGCCCTGGGCACAGACAGTCGTGGTGGGGAGAGCAAGGTAAGTTCTGAGGGGTGTTTTAGACATCTGTAGAAATCCAATTTGGGTTATGCTTTGCATTTCTCTAGAACACAACATTCCTGTGGTTATTTCTCTGTCTCCATATGTATATTTATCTATCTAGTAGAAAGAGCTGGAAAGAAAGGGATGAGATGACCTTTAAGGTTCCTTCCAACCCCCACTCCATGGCTCTATAATTCTATAATTTAAAGGCCTCCAGGCTAAGCAGTGTGCCAGGGGTGGAAATCAATGATTTGGCAAAGCCAGAAGCTCTCTGTCCATGCTCAGCTTCACTTGCAGTTCCTTTCTTCTGACAAATTCCGAGTGACTCTGGACTCTCACACAGCAGGGATATATAACACAAATGAAACAGACTCCTTTCAAAAGCAGTGGCACTTTGAAAAAAAAAAACAAATATGAATGTATTCTTCTGGGATTGTTACTGTAAGTGCTGCCAAAACTCATCTCTTGTATGTATGTTTGGAATATGTGTGCTGTTGGCTGTAAATTGTCTTTTATTATTCTATGGCAACTTGTCCAGGGACACACTATAAAACAAGATGTAGCATCTTCATGTGCTAGCCTGATAAAATTTATATGAAGTATTATGGAAAACAGAAGTTGTTTTGAGCTGTTTTCAAGTTCAATAAATAACTGTAATACTTGGATAAAGATGTTCTTTATTAGGTCACATGGGCCCTAATACAGAAGTTATAAGTTACCGATTTAAGACGGCTTCTGCAATTACAGGGATCCAGCAGCCTCTTCATCACAGGCAATGGGAACATTTCCAGCCCCTCAGTGCACATGGGCCCTGGCTCTTCCCTGCCTGTTCGTGTGTCATCAGCTGGGGGTGGCTGGGGAGGGAGAGGGGGCTCTGCTGGGACTGTCCTGGCAGCACAGAGTCGATGGCTTTTGTGTGCAGGAGGGCCTGGATCCTCCCTGGGGCCAGGGCTGGGCATCCTCCCTGAGGGCAGAGCTGGGCATCCTCCCTGGGGGCAGAGCTGGGCATCCTCCCTGGAGACAGAGCAGGGCATCCTCCCTGGAGACAGAGCTGGGCATCCTCCCTGGAGACAGGGCTGGGCATCCTCCCTGGAGATAGAGCTGGGCATCCTCCCTGGGAGCAGAGCTGGGCATCCTCCCTGGAGACAGAGCTGGGCATCCTCCCTGGAGACAGAGCTGGGCATCCTCCCTGGGAGATAGAGCTGGGCATCCTCCCTGAGGGCAGAGCTGGGCATCCTCCCTGGAGACAGAGCTGGGCATCCTCCCTGTGAGCAGAGCTGGGCATCCTCCCTGGAGACAGAGCTGGGCATCCTCCCTGAGGGCAGAGCTGGGCATCCTCCCTGGAGACAGAGCTGGGCATCCTCCCTGGAGATAGAGCTGGGCATCCTCCCTGGGAGCAGAGCTGGGCATCCTCCCTGGTGCCTGCACTCCTGCCCATCCCTCTGTCCCTGCCCACCTGGCAGTCACTCCCCCTGCAGCAGCAGGTCTGGGGAAAACACAGGAGCTGTTTAAAATCCCTCCCAACCCAACTCATTCTGGGATTCTCTGATTTTCCATGGTCGAGACCGTCAGTATCAAAATCTGGGTGATGGCAGCTGAAGGGTGATGAATACATGGATTTATCATCCAAAATGTGGGTTAGGTTTATTCTGTTGAATTTTTCCAGAGGAATGTGCTCATTTTTGGAATAGATTTTGCTTTGAGACCTGTGACCTCTCTGGAGCTCTCAACTGTGCAAAAGCCAAAATGCTGCTCCCGTTATTTGCCTCTCCTGGGTGTTGGGATGTGAATTGGAACATGTGTAGCAGCAGCAGTAGGAATGGTGTGTGTCTCACCTGTTTGCAGGCTGGGAGGAATACCTGTAGGAGTGGTTGCCGTGGAAACGAGGACGGTGGAGCTCAGCATTCCTGCTGATCCTGCAAACCTGGACTCCGAGGCCAAGGTGGGTGGGTCCTGTGCTCCTGTCCCTCATTGTCCCCTGCAGACATCCCTGTGGGAGCAGCTCTTGTCCAGGTGGGATTCCTTCTTTTCCCCCAGTGTGGATCTGATGTGCAGCCGTTCCTGGAGAGCTGGGGGTGCCTGGGGGCAGTCCCTGGACTGATGTGTGCCCATTCCTACAGGAGACCATTCCTGCTTCCCTCAGGACTCAGGGGAGGGGCAGGATTTAGGGCAAAAATCCCTCCCCTGATCCCTTGCTGTGACTGGAATGTTCCATGGCCTCCCTGCTCTGACCCTTTGCTGTTCCCCTGCCTGATTTCACAGCCCTGGCCCTGCTTCATCTCTCCAGGGTTTTCTCCTCTCCATGTCCTTTTCTTTCTTTTCTTCCCCTCCTTACAGCATCAGTGTCAGGCTCTCCATTCTCTCTTCTCTTAGCTGAATTAGTGCTGTTGAAGTTGGTGACAAAAGCTTTGTCCCAATTTTGCCATGGCCAAGCAGATCCTGCACATTTCACATGCCACGTTCCTCATTGCTTGTCCCACATCACAGCTCCTGATGGTTTTTCTATGCTTTAACTCTTACATTAATGTGCTTCAAAGCCTGACAGTGGATTTTTCTTCCCTCCAGATAATCCAGCAGGCTGGGCAGGTGTGGTTCCCTGACTCTGCCTTCAAAACAGCCGAGGCAATCAAGGACTTCAACAGGGAAGGGCTGCCCCTGATGGTCTTTGCAAACTGGAGAGGCTTCTCTGGGGGAATGAAAGGTGAGCAGCACCTTGGTGCTGGCCAGGGAGTGGGTTTGGCTCTGTCTGGGCTGCTCAGGGCACCACAGAGAGCTGCTTGAAGTGCTGTCAAGTGCCAGGGATGTGAGATTGATGCTATTAAATTTAAAGTTAAAGATTAGCTCAGGGGCTCTTACCTCTGGGAGAGAAGTTACAAGAGCATTGAGCTCTCAGGGTGGCAGACCCTGCTGGGCTCTGCTGGCTCCTCAGCTGGGCACAAAGGCAAAGCCTTTGAGTTTGCTGAAGGTGGGAGGTGGCAAAAGAGGGCAAAATTCTTCCCTCTGGAAAGCACCCATTGCCTCTGAGGGTGGGTTCTGCTCCCTGTGCTGCTGCTCTCCCTCTCTGAGTTCTTTCCCAGCCACACAACTCACCAGGAAGTTGTTGATGTAATTTTACCTTATTTGGCCCTTAAATATTGTTTTACCTTAAAATGCCAGGTCTGGCCTGGCTGGGTCCCTCAGGAGCTGAGTTTCAGCCTTGCAGTTGGAACAGGCAGCACGAGGATGTTAATATTTATATTTCATATCCCAGCTTCTTGCTGGCAGGAGGAGGGAAGCACAGTTTGCACCTTGCTCTGTGCATTTTCCAGCCTCCTGCTTGCTGCTGGTGTCTCCTGACACTCTGGGTGTCCCTTGGGGAGTTGTTTGCAGTTTTGGTTTCAGTGCTGGCTGGGGATTATGCAGGGAGGGAAAATAAACAATTATGCCACCCCTCAGTGCACACAAACACACTGCCAGGAGCCGACTGCACTGTGGGTAAAATGACTCCAAAATTGTGTGTAATGAGTAGGAAAAGATTAGAGACAGCTCTTGCTATGCTGAAAATTGACATTAGTAAAGGGGGAGGAAAAAAAAAAAAAAAAAAAGAGGGAAAAAATTAAAGCCCCTCTTTCCTAGTCAGCCTGGGAGGTCTAATTCCTGCTGGAAAATAAATAAGTAACACCCCAAATAAAGGCAGCTCGTGGTGGTGGTGGCTTCTGCCCGTGGCCAGAAGGCTCCTGAGCATAATGCAAAATTAAATTATGAAAAACTGGCTGGAATATTCTGGTGGAGGAGCCATTTGGCTGGGCTTTATTTGGGAGAACCAGCAGTGACCCACGACGGGGAGACATCAAGCATGAAATTCCCTGGAAATTAGCACCAGGGTCCTGGGCTCTGCAGGGAGGGTTTGAGCACATGCAAATCCCCCTCACTGCTGGGGGCTCGTGTTTCACTTCTCCTTTTTGCCCAGGACAAGTTATAAATACCAATAAAAAATAAAATAAAATAAAAGAATTCAGTGGGGCCGGTTTGGAGTGGGGGTGCCTGGGTGGTGCTGAGCTTGTGGGGGTTTTTGTGGTGGGCTTTTGGGGTGTCTCAGCCAGTGTTTGCCTTCAGGTGCCATCTGATGCTCCAGCCAGGCTGGTGGGATGTGCTGCAGCTCTGAGTGCCAGGATTTGCACACTCACAGGGGGATGGGGACACCTCCAGCAGGCTGGGGGTCCCTGTGGGGTGGGCACTGGGCTCAGGGCAGCAGGGAAGGGGACAGAGCTCTGTGGGCACTGCCCACCCTCCTCAAAAACCTCTCTGGGCACGTCCTGCAGCATCCCTGCCCTGCAAGTGGCTGCTCATGGAACCCCAGACTGGTTTGGGTTGGGAGGGACTCCAGGGATCACCTCATTCCACCCCCCTGCCATGGGCAGGGACACCTCTCACTAGGCCAGGTAGCTCAGGTTAGGCTGAGGTTTAAGTTAATACAGGAAATTTGGCCTGGAGCACAAGTGGGGACCCTTTTGATGGTGGCAGTCAGGGAGGAGAAATGCTCCTCAGATTTTACAGCCAGATCTGGGAACCCCAAGGGTGTCTCCATCCCTGGGAGCAGCAGCAGCTCCCCTGGCCTTGGTGAAGTGGGAGTGTGCAAGGGAAGCCAGCACTTGATTTTAGTTAATAATAATTATTAGGATTTAGTCAGTTATTCAGTCAGGATCCCAAGGCTGCAGGGACATTCCAGGACAATGAATGCTGCACTGCAGGGTCCCTCTGGAAGGCAGATCCCAAAATATCCCTGGGCTCAGAAATGCTTCCCTGACCCCTGTGAGGTTCATCCTCCTGGGAATCCTGATCCCAGAAGATCCCTGGGCACAGAAATGCTTCCCTGACCCTTGTGAGGTTCATCCTCCTGGGAATCCTGATCCCAGAAGATCCCTGGGCACAGAAATGCTTCCCTGACCCCTGTGAGGTTCATCCATCCCAAAAGATCCCTGGGCTCAGAAATGCTTCCCTGACCCCCTGCTGGCACCTGGGACATAAAATCCTTTCCTGATTTCCACCTGGTGAACCTGAGGGAGCTTTGGAGCTGTGAGGAAGCATCGAATTCCTCCCAATTTCTCTGCTCCCCCTCCCTCTGCCCTGTTCAAACAATTAGTGCTGCTCTTCCCTGCACTTCACCTGAGTAAAATATATACCCATGGCAGGAGTGAAAAATGTATTGCTAATTACACAATTATTTTATTATGTAGCACTAGTAAAAAATGTCTAGTAAAGAATTAATTCAGTTAAAATAATTTGAATCAAGCAATTATTTTCTTAACACTAGAATTAGCTGAAAGTACTTCAAGTGGTTTATTACTAGCACTACATAATAAAATAATTGTATAATTAGTAATAAATTTGTCACCCCTTTTGAGTCTTTTTCTTTGCTCAGGACAAAGGGGAGGGTTGGAGTTTTGTTTGGTTCTCAGTCCTCAGTGTCTCTGCTGGGATTTATGTTTATTCCCAATTAGAGGGAATAAATTGTTCTTCCCTTTGTCAGCATTTGATACCTCTTAAATAACATGAAATTCCTTTTCTTGAGTGTTTGGGCAATGACCTTGGAAATGGAATGGGGAGATCTTATCAGTGCCCATGGCACTAATATATATTTATATATATTTGTTTGTATATATGTGTATATACAGATAAAATATAAAAGAGTGTGTGTTTTCCAAAGAGTCAACAGCTTAATTATGTTCATGTTAATGCTTGACACTCAAATGAGGGTTAAATGACAAAGGGACCTTGGCTGGAGTCTCTTTCTTGCCCAGAAATGAGGTTTTTCTTGAGGGATAGAGGGATTTTAGGTGAATAAAAGTGTCTCAGTGTTTTCAGGCTGCTCCTGTTGCAGCAGGTGTGAGGCACATTAATGCAGCTCCTTAATTTCTCTGCACTGGTGTTTTAATGGCCAGAAAAAAGTGAGGCAAACTGGGAGGGTCCAAGCAAAAACCAAAATATTGGAAAAGAGATGAGGGATGGATACCTGGAGTGTCTGAGGACAAACCCAGTGCAAACCCTGCTGCTGTTTGCAGTGAGCCTGAAGGAGTTCTGGCATCATTCAGGGTGGTACAAGGGGAAGTGACAGGGAATTAATGGGGAGGGAGGGGAAGTTGGGCTGAGTTCTGAGGGAAATCTCATCCCTTTGGCTGTGGAAATGCCCCTGAAGAAGCAGATTTATTGTTTGGGGTTTCTAAATGGGAGCTTTCAAAAGAAATGGTCCTGTGAAAGAGGTGGGCTAGATGAGCCTAATAACTATTTTTCATTTCTTGTATTTTGATTTAATACTTCTAGATATAATTATATGTAACAATATATATATATATATATTCAAGAGTGCCCGTTTCCATTACAAACTGTATCCATTAGAAGCTACATCATCTCATAGAAATTCTTCTGCCTTCCCTTTTTCTCTTTTATTTAAATCACCTTTGGGGCTGATATTTTCAATGTACTGTCTTTACACAGTGGAGTTGTTCTTATTAATTTTGAGCAAAACGCCTTAAACAAATTTTAATGGAAGGAGAGCAGAGTGCTGCTCCCCATCCCTCCCCACACACATTTTTATGAAGATCTGGAAAAGCTCTGCTGCCCTTAGGTGCATTTTATTCACATTCCATGAGTTGTGGGAGAGGTCCAGGGCAGTAAGTCTGAATTTGGGCAGTACAGAAATACCCAGCCCGAGTTCCCAAAGTGTGGGGGTGTTTGTGGGCTGGGCAGTCAGGGATGGATCATCCCAACTGAGGACCTGCAGCCCTGGCATGGATGGGGTTTCATGGAAAGCCTCCAGACTGGATTTCCAGAGGGGAGGTCCCATGTGTGGGCTGATGTGGGAGCATCCTGCAGGCTGGAGAGGGATGTCTCCCAAGGGCATGGGGTGATAGCACAGGGGGAATGGCCTTAACCTGGAGGAGGGCAGATAAAACGGGATATCAGGAAGAGATTCCTCCCTGTCAGAGTGCTGAGGCCCTGGAAGCTTCCCAGAGAAGCTGTGGCTGCCCCATCTCTGGAAGTGTCCAAGGCTGGGGCACTGAGCTCTGACTCCAGGCTGTGTGTCCTTGTCCCAGACATGTGTGACAGACTCCGTGTCATGTCTGACCATCTCTGTGTCCTCTCCCAGACATGTATGACCAGGTGCTGAAGTTTGGAGCCTACATCGTGGACGGTCTGCGCGAGTACCGGCAGCCCGTGCTCATCTACATCCCGCCGCAGGGCGAGCTGCGCGGCGGCTCCTGGGTGGTCATCGACCCCACCATCAACCCCCGCCACATGGAGATGTATGCAGACAGGGACAGCAGGTAGGGATCCCTGCACTCACACCTGGGGAGCTCCCTGAGGGCTGGGACAGTTGGGTTCCATGGGGTTGGACGCTCCCCGGGTGGAGCCTCGCGTGCGTTTTCAGCCTGGATAAACAGGAGCTGAAAGTTCTCCCTTTGTTTTGTCTCCCTCCCCAGTCTCTTACTTTTCACAATGTTGAACCATTCCATCTTGTGTCTGATGAGCTGGAAGTCAGGTGCAAGGAGTGCCTTTGCTTTTCCTTTTGCAGAGGAGGGATCCTGGAGCCCGAGGGGACGGTGGAGATAAGGTTCCGCAGGAAGGACCTGGTGAAGACGATGCGCAGGGTGGACCCGGTGTACATCAGCCTGGCCGAGCGCCTCGGTACGTGGGGCACCCTCACTGGGGCCTGGGGCACCCCCAGAGGGGCACTGAGGGCTTTATCACAGCCATTCCCATTTTTATTTCCTGTTTAACTTGGGAAGGAACCCAGATGAGGCCGCTGTGTGTGTGCACGTGTGGGATGAGACTCAGGCATGCTCAGCATACCCAGGGATGTAGGTGATAATATAATGTTTTCTTGAGCTGATTTCTCTTTTTTATTTTATTTTATTGACTGGATATCACAACAGACCCCTAATACAAAGGCCTGAGTCGAATTTCCAGCTCAGCAATTGCTCAGCTCACTAAAACCTTGTGGGCCAAACCTTCAGTGGGCGTCGTTCCACGTAACAAAGGGTTTGATCAAAGACATTTTTGGGCTGCTGGGCTGTCACTGAGTGGCTGGGGTAGTTTGCAGTAATGATACCCGTGTGCCCTTCAGTTTCAGGGGAATGAGGAATGTTGTCCATGTCTCTGGAAGCAGGGGGGCCGTGCAGAGCTCAGTGCAGGGTCGTGTCATTACCGCTCCGAGTGATCCCGTGCACTCAACATCCCAAAATACAGAGTGCTCAGCAAAATGCACTTAATATCAGATATGTTCTCTCTCGGGGGAATAGGCTCTTTAAATAGTTCTTTACTGGCTCTTACTATAAGAGTATAATCTTACAGAGCCTCCTTTTACCTCCAGAATTGAGTACATTTCAGTGGAGGGAGAAGCGCTCGATGTGGGTATGGCTTGAATTTATAAAGCCTTTTGGGATCCTTCAGGAGGAAAAGTGTTCTGCAAATGACTGATAAATCCTGGCTATTGCTGCAGTTTCATTTTATTATTTGGGTTTTTTTTTTAATTTATGGCAGGGCAACAATTTATGTACAAAACAACCCTCCTGATACGGCTGGGGAAGAGAATAACAACGGGTGAAGGGTGAGAGGGTGCTGGGATCAGAGCACTGGTGGCAGAGGAGGTTCTACCCATGCCTTTGGCTGATCCACGACATTTCCTCTCTTTTTTTAATGATCTTACATTGGTTTTTTGTTTTCTCTGCTGTGCTGATTGTTTCCTGGGTAAGAAGCAGGTTGGGTTTTGTGGAGCAGCACAAGGCAGCAACTTTTTATCCAGGTTTTATCCAAGTTCTGATCTTGCTCTTGTACATCTGTCACTGTGTGAGGCTGGACATGGATACCCAGATGGATGGGTGGATGGATGGATGGATTTGTTGTCTGTGAAAGTTGCAGCAAGGAGGTTCTTCTCAGAAAACCTCACTTTTGGCCTCTGTCAGACTTGACAGTGTCCCTTCCAGAGCAAAGGGACAGTGACTGCCCCAGGTCATGGGGACCCAGCTCAGAGTCCCAAAAAAAGCTCTCTGGAGGTGTTCAGTGGAATTCCTCAGGCAGGCAGGACCCCCAGCTTCCCCTCCCATGGTGTCCAACAGGGAAGGAGGAATCAGATGTGTGCTTAGGGAAGGGAATGTGCTGGGGAGCACAGCAACCCCTTCACTCACCTGTGTGGGTGCAGGACTCCTTGAATCCTGTGGGACACTGGAAAAAACCCACAAGGGGAAAGATGGGATAAAATTTTCTGCCAACAGCTTCAAAAACACAGGAGGAAGGAGCCTGGTCGGGCTTTTTTTCCCCCTCTTCCTCTACAGGGTAATTACTCCCAGCAAACTCCATACACTTTAATTAAAATGACTGCAACACAAGAGCAAGTCACTTACAACTGTACATAGGGAGAGCTCTAAAAGCTTCAGTCACTGATAAGCATCTCCCTGAGATGGATCGTAATTGCTCCCAGCATCGCCTGATCATCGCTGTTGTTTTGCCACTAATTCCATACCAGGAGCAGGGAAGCCAAGATTGCAGGACACACTGAATTGCATAATTTTTTTTTCTCTTTTTTTTTTTTTTCTTTTTTTTTTTTCCCCCTCCTTTTTTTTTTTTTTTTGCTGGTTTTCTTTCTGGCCAATTTAAAATTTGTCAAAGTCGGTCTTCTTCTGGATCACTGCCCTTTGATATTTCGCGCACTCCATTTGCCACAAACAAGCCGCAGGGCCGCAGTTCATGCTGACTCCAGCAGAAGCACAGAAAGCTCCATTTATCTTACACTGCCTGCTGAATTCTTACTCATTAGCTGGGGGTTCACTGCCTCTCTTTAACCCCTGAGTGGCTGTCATCCCTCCCCGGAGCTCTGGGGAGAGCGGCTCTCCAGAGAGGGAGACGCTCTCCCACGGGAGACGCCGGGGCTGGACGTGGCAGCTGGGGAGTGGGAGAGCAGGGGAGGCTGGCAGATATTGAATCATTTGACATAAATCTGTTCATTATCAATTCTCCAGCCCCATTGCTGAAATGTTGATTAGCCCCCGTGGTTTATTAAAGTGTCACTCAGAGTTGGGCTGGTCGCAGGGGGAGAGAGGGTGGCCCTGATGCTGCCCCAGAGCACGTTCCCACGTGGAATTCCCACATGGAATGGGTGTGCAGGGACACCCAGAAATGTGGGAATGGTTCAGCCTGAGAGCCTCAGGCCAGAGTTAAACACACAGAGATTCAATTTTATTTGTTTATTACAATTAGACTAAAACATGGAGGAGTGGAGTGAAGACAAGCAGATTCTGTGCCTTGTGTCAGAGGTGCAGGGTGCAAAATTGGGGTGGAATGTGAGTGAAAGGAGTGGCAGAATGGCAAGGTTGGGTGTTTGTAATTCCATGTTTATTGTAGGAAAAGGGCAGCATCCAGTTGTCACCTGGTGCAGGTTGTGGCAGTGGGAATGTCCTCCCTGCTGATCCTGTGTGCTGGAATGCACCTCTGATTTCATTTATTTATTTCATTTATTTAATTTCCTCCAGCAGTCAGTCTGTGCTGCTGGGGCTTGGTTCACACCTTACTTGGCTAAAGAGCATCCAGAACTACCTTTAAATTTCCAAATAACGAGTGAACACTCAAATATTCATCACTCAGCTCCACTTCAGCACAGCAGTTCCTCTCTGAAAATTAACATTTTGGGGAGCAGGACCAGAACTGAAAAACTGCCAGTTTTTCACACTGCTCTTTTGATTCCATCTCTCATGGAGTATTGGATAAACACAGCCAGGTTGTAACTTTGGTTTTTTGGGTGGTGCTGGTTCCTGTAGCTGCTTCCACATGCAGGTGCTGCTGCATTTAAATTGGTGTTAATTCACAATGCAAGGCTGCAAGAGCAAGTCCTGCTTTCTGTCAGCTCCTCCGTGGCACTTGGCACCCAGGAGATCCTCCCAGGAGGGTTGGGGTAGGGGTTTTTTGGGAATGATGTCCCTGCCACACTTCACCTGCTCGGAAATGAGACCTTGGGAGCAAAGAGTGGGAAGGGCCAGGGTGGAATCACAGGGAGCTGCTGTACAAGGATATTTGCAGCCCGTGCCACGAGCATGTGTGACCTTCACTGGCTGTTCATGCTGCACCTTTCTGACATAAATCCTGCTGAATATTTAGTGAAGCAATTACAGCCCGTCTCATTTAAAGAAACAAGAGACAATCCAAAAACTCCTGTCTCTCCAGGGACAGGAGGGGCTCCCTGTGACCTTCCCTCTCCCCTCTGGAGCTGCTCCCTCCAGCTGGGCAGCCTGGGCACCTCTGGCATTTTTGCTGCCTTTGCTGAATTTGATGGAATCCCAGGATGGTTGGGATTAGAAGGGACCCTGAAGCTCATCAGGGACACCTTCCACTGTCCCAGGCTGCTCCAAGCCCCACCCAGCCTGGCCTTGGACACTTCCAGGGATGGAACAGCCACAGCTTCTCTGGGCACCCTGTGCCAGGGCCCAGCACCTTCACAGGGTAGAAAAAAATTTGTCTGGCAGCTGTTTTGCTCAAGGCAGAAGCAGAGAAGGTGAGATTCAGGCTGATGCTGCAGGTGTGGAGATGAGGTGGGGACCCCAAAGCTGCTGCTTCCCCAGGGCATCTTTCCAACCTGGTTAAGGCAGTTCTGCTGCTGATTAAAAGAGGAGAGAGTGTAGAAGCAGGAGGTGCTGGGGTGTTCCCCCCATGGCTGGGCTCTGGAGGTGCTGGGAGCAGAACTCGGATTTCTCCAGCCCCTTCCCACCCCAGCGCTCTCCAGAGCTGCAGGGACGTGGAGGCTGCAGAGCAAATGCAGTCCAAGAGAAATGTGGCATTTTGTGGCCCTTCAGGAGCTGCTCTGGAGAGTGCCCTGTGCTCCCTGCCAGGCTGGGAAGGTCACAGGAGTTCCTGGTGCTGCCCCAGCTCCGTGCCAGGCTCTCTCCTCACTGAACGGGGCTGTCTCAGAGCGCTGCTCCTTTTGTTTCCCTATTGATTAGCAGCCAATCCATACCCTGAGGTCTATAATGTTCCTATGATTTAAACTTTAACAGTTTCATTAACTGTCAAGTACCTCTAGAGCAAAGGAATCCCATATTTTAACTCCCCTCTCCTTGCCAGGATAAGATTTGTGGAAGGAGACTTCTTTTTTTTTTTTATTTTAAATTTTTTTTTTTTTACCTTGAGAAATAAATAAATAAAGCCCAGGCTTTCTCAAAAAAAAAAACCAAAAAAAAAAACCCTGAGGCCTCAAGATCTGACTAGGAAAGAAAGAAAACCATTCCAAGATATTTAATTGTACAGGGGGCTTACGGGATTGATCGAGAGCTTAGCTTTTTACAATAGTCCAGTGAATAAGAAATGCTCCTGACAAACGATCGATGATGGGATAATCACTCTTTATCCCCCCTCCTCATTGTTACCTTCTTTCTTCCAGGAGAACAGGGTTCAGAAGTCAAAAATCTTTATAGACGCTGCTTTTAAATTAAGCAGAAAATAGACATTGACATATTTGTTAATCTCACCTAAATCATTACTGGGCCTGGCTGGACTCGGTGGCAGGGGCTGGAATTCACCAGCCCAGGGCTGCCTTAAGTGCTCGTGTTGCCATTAGAACCAGGGGGCCTGGGAGTTCTACGTGGATAAATATAGATAATTTTTTATTCTGAAGGTTACAAGGGGAGCTCCTCTTAATTAAAACCTTCTTACTCGCATGCCAAGGGTTAGGTTACATTTGTATTGGCAGGCACAGAGAAAACATCCCTTCCCTGGGAGGGATCTTTGGAGGGGCTGTGCCTTGGGAAAATACAAATCTGGGGTGTGTGAGCAGGCTCTGGAGTGCTCGGGGGAGCTCTGCCCTTGGGAGCAGCAGCCTGGCATTGTGGTGTCAGTGGGAATGAGCCGTGGAAGCAGCAGCATCCTGCAGGTGCTGCAGCCCCCAGGGTGCTGCCTCAGCTTCCAGCTGTGCTTTAGAGGCTTCCTGAGAGCAGATTAATGTTTGATCTTCATGCTCAGGAGCCTGTGCTGGAATTTCCCTGCATGGATTTGTCTGATCACCCTCTGTGAGCCCGTTTGGGCCCAGTGACAGCGAATCCCAGCCTTGGATTCTGCACTGGGGGTGAAGTTGGTCCCTCTTGGGGGTTCTGTAAAGCTCTGCCCAGTGGTTTAAGCTGGGTTTGTTGGGCTGGGGTTGCTCTGGGTTCCTGCTGTGGTTGCAGAGCCCCTGGAGTGGGCTCAGAGGAGAGCTTGCAGTGGTGAAGGTGGGGTCTGTGTTCCTGCTGGATGAATGAACAGCTTGTTGGGACACGATTCTCTTTTAGGAGCAAGTCCCGTAAATGTCACCTCATTGATGGCTTAGATCACTGGCATTTAAATGGAACAGAGTTCCCGTGCTGAGAACACCCTCGGAGCCCTCACCCCAGTACAAAATCCGGGCTGGAGCGCACAGATCTGCTGGGAGCTGCTGCTCCGGGGCTTGTCCTTTGGCTCTTCCAGCCTCGGGGCTGCCTGGAGCTGCTCCCCTGATGCCGGTTGTGGTTTCAGGCACGCCCGAGCTGAGCCCGGCGGACAGGAAGGAGCTGGAGGCCAAGCTGAAGGAGCGGGAGGAGTTCCTGATCCCGATGTACCAGCAGGTGGCCATGCAGTTCGCTGACCTGCACGACACCCCCGGCAGGATGCAGGAGAAAGGGGCCATCACCGTGAGTGTCCCTGGGGATGGAGGGGCCAGGATTCTCATTCATTCCAGGGCTCTCTGCAGCTCCCGCTGAGCCGGGGGTGTGGGAGCCCCTCCTGGGAGCCTCCACATCCCTCCTGTGCCAGGGGACAGAACTGTCCCAGCCCGGCTTTCCCTTTGGGAATGAGGTGTGTCTGTCCGTGTCACTGCCGTCCCTCACTGCTGTCCCTCCCCTCCTGTGCCCCGGGCAGGATGTGCTGGACTGGAAAACCTCTCGGACGTTTTTCTACTGGCGGCTGCGGCGGCTGCTGCTGGAGGAGGCGGTCAAGGGCAAGATCCACGGGGCCAACCCCGAGCTGACGGACGGGCAGATCCAGGCCATGCTGCGCCGCTGGTTCGTCGAGGTCGAGGGCACAGTGAAGGTCAGTCCCGAGTGCTGGCACCTGCCTTTGTCCTGCCAGGGATCAGGGGACAGGGGCCCCTGTGCTGCTGCCCCCAGAGCGGCCCAGGGTCAGCCTGACCCCCCTGCCCAGAGCCACCCTGAGCCCCCTGCCCAGAGCCACCCTGAGTCCCCTGCCCAGGACCACCCTGACCCCCCTGCCCAGGGCCACCCTGAGTCCCCTGCCCAGGACCACCCTGAGCCCCCTGCCCAGGGCTGCCATCCCTTCCTTCCCTGGGAATGTAGATTTTTATTTTATTTTATTTTATTTTATGTGAATTTTATTTTATTTTATGTGAATTTTATTTTATTTTATGTGAATTTTATTTTATTTTATTTTATTTTATTTTATTTTATTTTATGTGAATTTTATTTTATTTTTTAAATTTTATTTTTATTTATTTTTAATTTTATTTAATTTATTTAATTTTATTTATTTATTTTATTTTTTATTTTTATTTTTTTTAAAATTTTTTATGTTATTTATTTTATTTTAAATTTTTATTTTCCTTTTTAATTTTTTTTATTTTTATTTTAATTTATTTTATTTTTTATTCTATTTTATTTATTGTATTTTATTCTATTTTACTTTACTTTGTTACTTCATGTTACTTTTAAAATTTTATTTTATTTGTTTGTTTCATTTTATTTCACTTTATTTTATTTATTTAATTTTATTTATTTTACTTTATTTTTTAAAAAAAAATCTATTTTATTTCATTGTTTTATTTTTTTAATTCTATTTTTTTTTTCATTCCATTTTGAAAGTCCCCAACACTGAGGGGTTCCAGGAAGGGGGGAATGTTCTCTGGAGGGCAGCAGCCTTTCCAAGGTAGAGCCTGAGCTCTCCAAAAGCAGGCAGCTCGTTAGCTAATACATTACACCAATCAAGGAGAGTTATCTTAAGCCACAATTAATCTGCTCCCTGGCATATGTTGATAGGGAAGCATCATGCTGTTTCTTAATTAAAAGCAAACGGATTAAAAATGATTAATAAGAGTATTAAATATTCTCCTAAACTAAAAGCTTTGGGATTCTTGGGTAAATGGAGCTTTGCTCAGGTCTGGGGCTGTGTTGCAGCTTCCCGGGCTGGGCTTTTCCCCTTCCCTGGGAGCTGCCTTTGTATGCAGGGAGTGTTGCTGCATGGCAGGGGCACAGGCAGGGAGCAGAACCCGACCACTGCCACATCATAATGAGGAGAAAAGCAATGAAATAAGCAAAATCTTGGAGTGACATCACTGGGCTGAGACAGTCAGAGATGTGTGAAAGGAAATAAAATAATCCTGGGGTTTCTGAAGAGGGTCAGGGGCTGGGACAGGCTCTGAACCCCAACTTCCTCCCTGAGAGGGAGGTGAGGCCCTGGCAGAGGCTCCCAGAGAGGCTGGAGCTGCTCCTGGATCCCTGGCAGTGCCCAGGGCCAGGCTGGGCAGGGCTGGAGCAGCCTGGGACACTGGGAGGTGTCCACTCTGCACAGCTCCTGACAGGAGGGGACAGCCAGGGGGGTCAGCTCTGCTCCCAGGGAACAGGGACAGGAGAGGGAGCAGCCTCAGGTGCCAGGGAAGCTCCAGGCTGGATTCTGGGAGAATTCCCCCATGGAAGGGACTGCCCAGCCCTGGCACAGCTGAGCCCCCATCCCTGCAGGGCTTTAACAGCCACATGGATGTGGCACTTGGGGACATGGTCAGGGGTGGCCTTGGCAGTGCTGGGGGAATGGTTTGGACTCGATGATCTCAGGGGTTTTTCCAGCCTTAACCACTCTGTGGTTCCCTGGTTCCGTGGCCCAAAGGTGTGGCAGGATCTGGCTGCAGCAGGGGGTGCCAGGGAGGTGCCACCACGGCGTCACCACCCCCAGCTCATTGTCATTCTGCCTTTGACTTGGTTAGTGATAACAGAGAAGGATAGTGCACCTTTAAATGAGGAGCTTTGTGTTTAATTACCCAAATAAAATGACATAAATATGAATGAGTGCTAATGGCAGTACTTGCTTTTCCGGAAACCATTAACAAAACGATTCTTAAATGATTTGTAAAGAAAATGAGAGGAGAGGAGAGGAGAGAAGGCTGTTAGGGGCTCACACACTCCTGAGTTATTACACAGCCAACTATCTAGCAAACATCAGGTGAAATGATCTTGTGAAAGGCAGAAAGGGGATTGTGGCTGAGGGCTCCAGACACCCAAGGAGCTCTTTGGCTCCGGGGTGGGTCAGAGATCCCAGGATTGCTGGGGACACCAGCACAGGGACAGGCAGGAGCTGATGGGGACTCAGAGGTCCCCTGATGATTTAGCACTGGGAGAAGCCTCAGAGCTGCATCTCAGGTCAGCCAGAATTGGGGCAGCTGATAACCAGGGAAATGGGATTTTTCTGGGCCAGCTCCTGGCGTTGATGCAGCTCCTTGGTCTCCTTCCATCACGTTTATGGCAGAAGATGCAAAAGAAATCAATAATCCTTGAGCTTGTGCTGATTGTTAGGGGTGTTTGTGGCATCCCCAGCCAGATGTGCCACCCACAGCTGGCAGCCCAGGAGCTGGGGTGAGTCTGGGGATGGGGCAGGGCTGGGGTCAGGCTGAGCTGTGGGATTTTGGCAGGCCTACCTGTGGGACAGCAACAAGGACCTGGTGGAGTGGCTGGAGAAGCAGCTGACGGAGGAGGAGGGCGTGCGCTCCGTGGTGGAGGAGAACATCAAATACATCTCCAGGGATTATGTGCTCAAGCAGATCCGGAGGTGAGGGCACGGAGGGGGCGTGGGTGGGGTCAGGGGTGGCCCCAGGGCTCCTGCCCAGGGCCACACGCTCAGGGTTCCAGTCCCTGTGTGGCTGAACCCACCAGCAAAGTGTCCTGAGCGAGCTCCCAGCTGCTCCCAGCCCAGCCAGGGCCGTGTCCGCTCCCAGCCCCACATTCCAGCCCCTGGAATTCCTGCTGGGAAGCTCCAGAGCGAATGCTGGGGCTGCCTCCCTCACCTCCATCCTCTTTGCAGCCTGGTGCAGGCCAACCCCGAGGTTGCCATGGATTCCATCGTGCACATGACCCAGCACATCTCCCCCACGCAGCGAGCCGAGGTCGTGAGGATCCTCTCCACAATGGACTCGCCCTCTTCCACGTAAGAGCATCGAGCCCGCACTGCCCCTGCCCGGCCGTGCGGGAGGAGCCGAGCTGGGACCCGCCCTTTGTCTGCTCGGCCGCCGCGGGGAGGCTCAGGGAACGCTGCTGCAGGGACAGTTTTATTCTTTCAAATCAGGCTGGCCAGAGGAAGCGTGTCCTTTGGCCAGGGACACGAGGAAAATGTATAAACACAAGCGCCTGCTCAAGGAACTGAGTCCCCGCTGTCCTCCTGTCCCTTATTTATTGAGCAGAGCGGGGCTGGGCGCTCCTGGCACCGCGAGGCCTTGGCACGGCAGGGCCCTGCAGGGACACCCCTGTCCTGTCCTTCCAGGGACACCCTGCCCCTGCAGGGACACCCTGCCCTCCTCTCCTCCCCTCCCCTCCCGGCAGCGGGAGCTGACAAGTGCCAATGTCCCCCTGTCCCCTCTCTGGGGACCCCCGCAGCCCCTGGCTCTGTCGGTGGTGATTTGTGTGTCACCCTCTGTCAGTGGTGATTTGATTTCTGTGTCCCACGTCTGTCTTGTCTCGTAGGTAGAGGAAAACCAGCCTTTAGCTGCTGTAGCCGGGGCTGTCCCCGTGCCCCCAGGAGGCTCCCGGGCTCCCCAGGGCTGGGAAGGTTTTTGGGGGGCAGGATTTTGGGGGCTGAACCCCCCCTTGCTTTGCCTTTGTGTCCCATTCCTTTAGAACAGGCTGGGAATTGTGTGGAAGGCCCTTCTGGGAGGGGGTACCAGAGACCAAAGTGCAGCTGCTGAGCATTTCTGCTCTCCCTTCCCTGGTGTTTCCAGGGATAAGGGATGGGGCAGCCCCACTGTGTATCCTGGGTGTCAGAGCTCATCCCTTCCCTGTGGGAGCAGGAGGCAGATCCAGGCAGCTCAGGTGAGGGAGGAGAAAGGACAGAGCCAAATCCCTCCTGTGGGGTTGGAACTGCAGAAGGAAATCCCAGTGTGAGGATCTGAGGAGAGCTTTTCTCCATCACCCTGCCCTGCCCCGGAGCTGCCTGTGCCTGGCTGGGGAGGGGCCACTCTTACCCAGCTGGGAATGTAAAGAAATGTTTGGTTTGGGATCTCATTCCAGGAATAATTGGGTGTCAGGTAAGTGCAGGAAGGGGTGGCAGCTGCCCAGGTCCCCCCAGGCTGACCCAGCCCACGTCCCCAACTTCTTTCTACACGTTTTTTATGTAACAGAAGCTCAGAGAAGCTGAGCCCACCCCTCACACACAGCTCCTGTTGGGAGCTGGCTCTGGGCAGTCCCGGGCTCACACCTATGATGGTCTTGGAAGAATTTCGGATTTTCCAGCCCCTCCTTTAGTGCAGCAGGAAGGGCTGTGGGTCAGGAGTGTGGTACATCAGAAGGGCTGCTTTTATGAGAGAATGAATCAATGATGCTGCCAGTGCCTCTCACCTCTCCTTGTTCCCTCCTGAAGTGCAATGCAGCCCTTCTGCCCGTGCTGCCAGGGACTGGAGGTGCCAGCCCGGGGTCGCTGCTCCCCTGCCCGTGGCCAGCAGAGCTCGGCCACCTGCAGGACTTGCTTTTTCTTAATAGTTAAGAACCCTAATTTGATTTATGAGATTTTTTTTTTCCACTAGAGCCCCCTGAACAAGCCCCAAAGATGCTTTTGCTTAGGCCAGGGTGGGCTGCAGCAGGACACACGGACAGAGAATGTGTCAGCCAGGCAGGACCGGGACTTGTGGGGCTCCTCCTCCCCCCCTGTCACCAGAGTCCCTTTTCCAGGACATCTGCAGGTGCAAGGGAAGTGTCCCCGTGGCCACTCTGCCCCAGCCTCGTGCAGAGCAGAGCCCCCATTCCAGTGTTCCAGCACCGCCTCAGGCCCCGCTTCACTTGGGGCTAAAGCGGCTCCAGAAAATCACTTTGGTGACATCGGGGTGTGGCACCAGCCCCGGGGCTCTGTGCCTGCTGGGGCCCCGTGGCAGCAGCACCTGGGGTGTCCCCAGGGGTGTGGGGGGGTCACTGGGCAGGGCAGGGAGGGGAAACCCCTGGGTACGAACGGTTCTCGCTGGTGCTGAAGTATTTCACTTACCTCAATTTCTTTTAATAAAAAGAATGAATTACAGCTCTGCTGCTGTGAGTGCAATCTGTCACCCCTGTCCTGGGCACGCTGGGGGAGCCGAGGCCAGGACAGGGAGGGTTCTGTGGAGCCCCTCCAGGTCAGCTGTGCCCACCCTCCATGATTTATTGGCATTTTTACCATCACACTGAATGGGACACACAGGGAATAAACCCCCCAAACCCCAGTGACTGCTGCTGAGGTGGGAGAACTTTGGGATCCTCTTCCCAGGGCTGCTATGTGGGCAGGGATGGTTGGACTGGATGATCTGGGAGAGCTTTTCCAGCCTCACCCTGGTCAGTGGGAGCCTGCAGGGAAGGGCCCACCAGGACTTTGGTTAAAGGATGTCCCTGGGAGCTGATTCACAAACTCCTTTTTGAGGTCTCCACATGAAAGGTGAGATTGAAATCTGCCCACGTGAGCCACCACAACTCCAGCAGTTGATTTTTCACATTTCTCAAACCAGAATCATGATAGTTAAAACTTGGGGGGTGGTGAGGGGACAGACCCTACTGAACTCCAGCATCACGTTTAAAACTCTTTAGCCTCAAATATCTCCATATTAAAATGCCAAGAAAAGATGAACCAAAGCTGTAAGCTCTCCAAAGCCCAAGATCAAAGTGCCATCATCTTTTAATGTAAACCTTTTGTTGCATCAACAGTCTTAAGAGGGATGAGAGACATCAAAATAAAAACTGAGACAAACTGGGGCTTTGTAGCTGTTTTTTGTTTTAGTCTCTTCTCTCAATTTGGGCCATGAAATAGGTCAGCTCCATTACTGATCAGCCTTCCCACAAATATTTAAAACAAATTGAATTGCACACCCAATACCCATCACAATTACGCCAGGCACAATAACTAAATTAGCAATTCAACAAAATAATTGGAAATGCGATTCTCTCCATTCCAGAGCCTCCCCCGGGGCTCTGGCCGATCTATGGGGGGAAAACTCTGCTTTACTAATTCTGCAGCTAATTAGAGACACACTTGTAAATGAAGTTGTTTGTCTGAAAGTTGAAATTCTTCGCCGTGGCGGGGTTGGGGGGAGAGGATTAACACAACCCCCTGTCCCTCCCTCTGCACACCCCAGTCCCCAAAACACCTCCGAGTGTTCTGCCAAGGTGCAATGCCCATTTCTGGGGGTACTAATTAGCAGCTGTATCATGAATTAATAAAGAATTAATATTCTAGAGGGGTGGGGTGGGGGAAGATCTCACTTGCTGTTAATTGGCAGCGTTAGGAAAACTTGGTGGGAATCACCCGGGTTCTTTCTGTGTCCGCGGACACTCGGGAGCTGTGGCACCATCGAACTGGGGACACTGGTGAGGCACAGCCCCTGCTCCTGCTGTCCCCAAGCTCTGGGAGGTGCCACCACCACCCCAGAGCCTCTCGGGGCAGTCAGGGCAGCTCCTCGGGGATTGAACTTCACCTGCAGCTCCTCCCCATCCAGGTAAACCCCTTTTCTTTTCCTGCTGGGAACCAGCGCTGCCCTTCCCAGCAAGGTCAGAGCGGCAGCGGGGCCGCATCCCCCGGGCCGGGCTGTCCCCAAGCTGTCCCCAAGCTGTCCCCAGGCGTGTCCCGCGGCCCAGGTGGTGGCAGGGATGGGGACGGGGGGGACCGGCTGCTTAAACACTGATAAGTGAATTCAAAAGCGGCGCTTAGCGCGGCTCGGGCTCTTATCTCCTCCAACAATAGCGGAGAGAAGTTCTCGCATTTAGAGCGGCTCGCGTTCCCCTTTTAACATCGCAGCCAGAACCCGAGCACAAAGAGCACGGCGAGCCCCGGAGCTGCGGCTGCAGAGGACACAGGAGTCACACGGGAGGGGTGGCACAGCTGCAGAGCCCCGGGCAGGGCAGGGACAGCCCCCCCAGAACCCCAAAAACACGGCAAGGGAGGATCCACTGCCCGCGGTGCCTCCCGGGGCTGCGGGGATCAAACCGGGGGGGTTTTAACGCTGTCGATGACAGAACCCGAGCTCCCTACAGGCTCTCGGGGTCCCACAAGGGGGATCTGCCTGAACTGATGTCCCCTACCTGGGGACAGGCCGTGACAGTGCCAGGATCTCCCACGGGAAATGTCACCCCGAGACCCAGAGCTGAGAGCAGCCCACGCTGAGCTGAACCAAACCCGGGCTGCTCACCTGGCACAGGTGACAAAAATCAGCCCTTCCTGTGCCCACGGAGCCGGGGACTCTGCTCCCCACAGCCCCTGCGTGGGGCTCTGCTGGATGTGGGGTCATTGAAATCCCATAAAGTCATCAGTGGGATCCTGAAATCCGCGTGCTTTTCTGCCTGGACCAGAGAGCTGGGGAGGGAAATGGATGCACTTCCCTGGGAGCTGCAGCTCTGCTCCTCTGAGAGGGAGATTCATTCATCCCTGGAGCTCTGCTCCACCCCAAGTCAGTCCTCACCTGGTATCTGCTTTGCTTGCTGAAGGGGAGGGAGGGACCCGCTGGGACCTTCCCTGCACGGATCACACCGGGACAAGCAGCTCACAAACCTTTTTAATTGGAGTGCCCAAAGCCCAGCCAGGGACAGGGGAACTCTGTGGGACCAGCCCTGGCCATCACACGCAGCAGGGACACCACAGAAGCCCCATTTCTGACTGATCCCAAATTCCCTTTATGGGGATTGATTGCAAACCCCACAAACCCTCCCAGGAGTCACCTCTGTGCTGGGCTGGGATTGTCACAGCCACTCTGGCAGCTGCAAGGACTGAGTGTAGGATCAGAGCTGGGCTGGGAAGTGCCCAGGATGTTCCTACAGCAGCAACACCCCCGTGCCAGGGTCAGCAAATGTCCCCGTGCGTGTTCAACACCCAGAATGTGAACTGGGAGCTCTGGAGCCTGCACAGGAGCACCTTCCCTCTGTTTTAAGGCCATGTTAATTATGGAAATGACATTTAAATCCTCTTGACTGGTGAAAGATGAAGTCACACACTCCCAACACGCAGCCAAGCACCAGAACAGGGCACTGAGCCCCCCCAGCCCCCAAATCCCCAAGGTTTTAACTCAACCATGGGGGACCCAGCTGCAGGGGGGGCTGGATTGTCCCTCCCCCACACTGTGCTGCAAAATCAAGGTCAGGAATTCAAAGGGAAGAGTTCCAAATGGGTTGTCTTTGGGAGGAAGCATTTCAGGCTGGGTTTTTAGGCAGGCTCAGTGTGCCCCACTCTTCCCTCTGCTTTGGGAGGGTTTGATGCTCCTTCAGGGAGGATTTTAGGGACAAACCAGAGGCTGGAGAGAGCTGGCTCTGCTCCTGGGCAGGAGCAGCTGGGAGATCCCCAGGAGCTCAGTCCCAGGTCCTAATTCTGCTCTGCTGCTTCTCCATTCGCGGCTTTCCCAAACAGCGACCGATAAAGCTCCGTCCTGGGGAAAAACAAAGGTGGAGAAGGAAAAGTTACTGCTCAAGGTCAAAATGGAAGCAAGAGGCTCCACAAACCCTGCACTCCTTCAACAGGAAAGGCCTCATGTAATTAAAAATGCATTTGAGAGTCTTCATTAATAAATCCAGGCAGAGGGGGGAACTCGTGTGAGCCCAGTCCCAGGCAGGACAGAAAAATGGAAATATTCCAGTGTGGCTGGGTATTGGATCTCCAGAGAATGAGGGTTTCTCTAAGTTTGCCCTTTCCAGACAGGCTCTTCAAGTAAGAAAACAAGATTGAATATTTTAATGGGATGTACAGGGCTGTGAGGAGGATTCAATCACACGGCCAACGTGGGGCTGTAATTTAGTTTTCATACATTTTCTTGGACAGTACTTGAAAAACAATGAAAATGACCCAGCAACAAGATTCCAATTAATATCCCATGTGCAGCAATCCTGATAACAGGAGCAAATTTCCCTTTAAAAAAAAAAAAAAAGAAAAAGTGGATTGGTGTTATTTGTATTTAATTTTAATAATGGAGGACGTGAGCTGGGGAAAGGAGGGATTCTTATAAACCAGGAATTTATGGGCATGGAGTAAAAAGCATGGGAAGAGCTGGATTTTCTTTAAGTGCAGTTCCTAAAGCCTCTTGTAAAGGCTGCACACATGCAGGGGAGTGATGGGATGGGATTTTCCCTTAAGGCACAGCAATATTTGGGTTTGGGCCATGGGAGGATTCCCTGGCAGCTTCCAAAGGAGGAATTCCTTTGTTCAATGGGGATGGCAGAAAAACCTCCCAAGAACTGAAGGAATTCAGTCCCAGTGCCAGCAGTGCAGGATGGATGGATGAGGTTTTGTCCTTCCCAAAGGGAACAACATCAAACCTTCCTCAAAAACCACCCTAAAGGCATCTGGGATAAACCCAGAGGGGCCCTGCTCCCCTCTCCACGCTCTCCTGGCCCTTCTCCCTTTCACATTCATTCATTTTTCCCATCCCCAGGAATGTGAGGGAGTTCAAAACCAACCTGCACATTTTGGGGAACCCCACAGGAACCACCCAAAGTCAGCAGAGCTGCTGTGCCTGCCCCATGAGCAGCTGAACCCCAAAGGTGCTGCTTCTCTGCAGCCTTTCCCACTGGGGGAGAAGGCAGGAGGAGAATTCCTGGGTTTTTGTCTCCATTTCTGTGGGTTTGATGCTCTCCTGTGGCTGCAGGAGGTGAGGGATGGGTGCTGCATCTGCTCCAGCCCCACAGATTTGAAATGAACACCCATTTTTCAAGCAAGCAGGGCCTGGGGAGATTCCCTGGATTTGTCTTTGCTGGCAGAGCAGTGTTTGCTGTGCCATGAGAACTCCAGGTTTTGGGGTCAGGGGGGTTCCCTCGTCCTCCCAGCAATGGCAAAAGGAAGGGGATGAAGCAAAATCCCAGTGGATCTGTCTGGACAATGGCACAGCAGGGACAGACACCCAGGCAGAGGAGAGAATCAGGAAACCCCAGCACCCCCAAAGCAGGGCAAATATCTCACCCTGAAAATAGAATATAAAATAGTAAGAAAATATAATGAAATTTAAAATAAATAAATATAAAATATAAAGTATTTTATAAAGCCTTTCTCCCCCCTCTCTCCTCACCAGCCAGGCTCCCTTTCTTCCCCAGCCTCTCCCCTCAGCAGGATTTAACCATGCAGAGAGTAAAACTCATCAATCCTCCAGGTTTAACCTTGTCTGTGTTTCAATTCACCAGGGTAAGTGCAGATTTTAATACTTTCAGCCCCCTTAAGGCTATGCATAATGAACTTGGATTTTGGTTAAAAAAATATAAAATTCCTCTCCTCCACCCACAGATATTAAACATCAGCCTTGAGCCAGTGGCTTGAAACACCCAGAGCTACCTGGGGCTGGGGGAAAGGTGACTTTAGCACACAAAGAGGTCTGGAGGCAGCCTGAGCTCAGGAATAACCTGTGCAGGTAATTAACACAGCTCCCACCCCAGGTACAGCCACAGCAGCTCCATACTGGGGTCTTCCCTGAATTAAAATTTAACTCACCCTTTATTGCAACCCACAAAAGCAAGTAATGAGCACTAACATTTTTATTTCTTTTAAACTGTCATTTAGGCTGTAGAGGGGATAATTACCTATTTCCACTGTAGTAAGGTTTTATCACCCTTAGTGAGGCATTTTCTAATTTAATATTTTTACTGTATTATCATAAAAACCTGTTTCTGGAAAAAAATGGTCAGGAAGCACACAGCCACTTGCCATAAACCATGTGTGTGTGTGTGTTAAGCTCGGCTTAATTATTTATGCATCTCCTCCAGAGGCAGGGGATGGCATCTCCCCACCTGGACACTGCTGCTTCCAGGTCAACAACAGCGTTTGTAAAAACTAAATAAAAGCAGCTAAATAATAAAATAATAAATAATAACAATAATAAAAGCCAGTCTGAGCTGGGGTGCTCAGAGTGGTTTTTCCCCCTCCACATCCCAGGTGCTGCCACTCCAGACATTTTACAGGCACAGCAGAGAGAGAGAGGAGTGCCCTGGGTGAATATTAATAGCTGCAGCACATTTCATAAATCTCCATGAAGCATCAAAATATAAATCACAAAAACTCTCAGCAGATCCCCAGGAATCTCCTGTGCCCCCCTGCAGCAGCACCAAACACTCAGAGGGGAAACCAAACATGGGAGGGGAGCAGCCAGTGCTGGGCTGTTCTGTGTAATTACAATCTACAATCAAGTTATTTCCTTTTTTTTTTAAATCTAGTTCTGTAAACCAGCAGAACAACAATATTAAGGGGGAAAATTCAGTTTCTGGGGGGTGGTTTTTTTATTAAAATAGCAACAGTTCTCCAGTCACCGCTGTGCTCTTCAGTAAAAATACCCTCCAACCAATTTCTCTGCCTTTTCCCAAGTACCTTTCACTTCTTCTCTTCTTCTACCCAAAAAAAAAAGAGATAATTTAGAATATGCCACGAGCAGTACTGAAATGAGAACATCCCCCATTCCCACTGCCATCCTCCACTGGGAACTATGAATTTTTAATTCACCAGAACTGGAGGAGAAGATGGAATGTGAACACCTGTGGAAAACAACACATGACTCCTGATGGAAACTGGAGTTGGCTGAGGGTTCCCTTGGAGAACTTTCTGTCTGTACCAGAGTGGCTCAGCTGGTCAGAGCAGGGGGCTGGGAACACCAGGTTTGGGGTTAAATCCATGGATGGATCATTCCCTGAAGAACTGACCCATGATCCACGTGGGGCCCTTCCAGCTTGGAATATTCTGTGAAATGTTTTTTTCCAGTGGTGTGAAATTCAGATTAAAGTGCCCAGCAAGCAGAGCAGGTACCAGGAAGGCAAAACAGAGCTGAAGCTTTTAATTTCTCAATAAAAATGGATTTTTCTCTTAGAAAATGAAATGAGAGGAGCAACTACTCCAGGTGAGCTTGGTGTGCTCAGTGCCCAGTGGATTTTACCCCACTCCAAATCCCAGCTATTCCTGCTCCATCCCAGGAAGGCAAAACAAACTGGAACCATTTATTCCCAGTTTCTACTCCGAGGCTGAACCAATTCCCAGTCAAACCCTAAAGCCAGGTGGGATCTGCAGTGCATTCCCACCCCTCCCAGCACACACTCCGCTGTGGGATCACTGGGATGAGGTTAAAGGGGCTGTGGGGCTGCTGCAGAACTCACCCTCTTCCCAAAATTCTGGGAAGAAATTCCCCTAAATCCCTGGCCATCCCCATGGCCCACCCAGCTCCTGAAAGGCTCTCAGAGGGCTCCTGGCATCCCCTCCCTCCCAGGCAGGTTGGGATCAGGTCCTCTGTGCCCCTGCAGATGCTTTTAGCCCCACTGTAAAGGATGGGAGGTGACACGTGGCCCCTGCCTTGTCCCCTGAGAGCAGGGACAGGCTTTATAAATATTGCAGAAAGCTGGGCCTAAACAAAGGCTCTGTGCACATGTGGAGGGGCTGGATGTGGGGATGGGGTGAGAGGGGACAGCAGAGATGGAGCTCAAGGCACTGTCCCCTGAATTCCAGCATTCCCCTCCTGCCCAGCCCCGAGCTCAGCCATGGGAATGGAGCAGAGGTGGAACCTCCCTCATCCTGAATTTGGTCCCAATCCCATTTTCACAGGAATTTTTGCAGCACAAAGCACAGGAGATGCAGAGAACCAGCAGAACCCAGGGATGTGCAGACACCTCCAGGCTGCTCCTCTGCCCTGTGCTCCAGCAGCTCCAATCTCCCCAGGAAAATCCATCAAATGTTGCCTTCCCAGGCTGGGTTGGGATGGGGATTTGAGCAGAGCAGGCTCTGGGAAGTGCCCTGTGCAGAGGGAACCATTCTTTGTGCTCCTCATATTCCGAGGACGATTTCCCCCTTTCACAGCTTGCCTGTTTTATAACAGATTTGATGCAGGAGAAGACAAATTGTCTCACAAAGGCAAAACGACAAATCATCTCACAGCCCTTAACAGGTTATTTTTTTTCCCCCTTTAAGGAGGAAATTTCCATACCAGAGGCTCCTGTCTTCTTGCCAGGGATGTCAAACACGAGCAGTGGGGACACGATGATCCCAGCCCAGTGCCACCAGCTGGGTCACAGCTCAGAGTGGCAGCTGGAGCCCCAGAGCCCCTGCTGCAGCACCAGCCCTCCCAAAGCCCTGGGGGAAGGACAGGGGTGCTGCACTGCACCCCCAGGGGCTCACCCAGCCACGGGCTGGGGGGATTTTAAATACAAAATATCAGGCACAAAGGGCAGGGATTTCAAGGCCAGGTTGGACGGGGCTTGGAGCAACCTGGGATGGTGGAAAATGATTTAAGTTCTGGATGGGCTTTAAGTTCTCTCCCAACTCAAACCAGTCTGGGATTCTACAATTCCAAAGCTGTGGTGCCTCAGGATCAATCCAAGCAGGTTTAATTTACAGGATAACATTTTTCCTTTGGCTCCAGACCATGCTCCTGGTGCTCCCTTCGTTTCCCTCAGCGAAGCCAAAGCAGGACATCCTCTCTTCCAGGCTGTGCCTGAAGGAACTTGGAGGCATTTTCCTCTCACCAACAGGGTCACTGGGGTTTGTGCTGTGCAGAACAGGAGCTGCTGCCTCAGTTCCTCCAGCAGGAAGGGCTCTGCCTCCTCCCAGGAGCTCTGTGCTGGTGAACCCCCTGGATTGACAATCGCCGAGCCCAAATTCCTCCATTAATCTGCTCTCGTGGTGTTTTAATACCCCAAGTACAAAGTGAGCCAAGTTAAAGGCTGCTATCTCACCAACCTTTTTTTAGTTTTTTTTTTTTACTTTTTTTTTTATCAAACTCTTATGTCATATAAGTAAATTAATCTTTTAATCCCAGGATTTCCTGCTACGTACCCCCCTCTGCTTGCAGCGAGGCACTCTGTGACAGAGCAACTGCACCAAGGGGAGAATGCTGATTGGGAAAATGCACAGGGCCTGCCTGGATGCAGGGGAAAGGCTCTAATCCAAACCTCTCTGCATAATCTGGGTGTTAATTCAGCCTCCCAGCAGGCACCACTCTGCTCCTGCAGCAGCAGCAGCACTGGGCTGGAGGCTCCTGGGCCACGCAGGACTGAGCAGTCAGGGCTTCATTTCCTGCACCTGGATGGGGATTTAAGGAAGTGATTCCCACCTCAGGTTGTGGTGACACTGCATGGTTTGACACAGTCCCATCAGAGCCACCTTCTCCCCTCTGACTTGGCTCATAAAGGATGCAAATTCCTGCTCCCTGCTGAGGATCCATTTGCAGAGGCACAAACCAACCTGTACAAAATGGGATCTGCTCCCCCTCTGGAATTCCAGCCTGTTCCTGGTGTCCTGCCTGCCTCTCCTGCACAACAGGCTCCCTTTGGCTCCTGCAGAGCCCTGGGTGCCAGGTTTAATGATGATTTATGGGTGTCCTTCCCTCGGGGGGGTGTGGGGAGGGGTCACACGTGTGACACTGCCAGCCTGTGTATCAACAGCAAATTATAAAGCGTGTCAATCCCAGCTAATGCAGAGCTGTAATCCTCTTTAACAAGAGATCAAATCAGTGCCATGAGTTATGTTCATTCTGTAATCTGATAAGAAATAGAGTGAGCCTCTAATAAAAGAGTAATGAGAGCCCTTAATGATGCTGTTAAAAGGTAGCACCAGTTAAAATATTGCTGTTGTTGCAGCTGATTAGATCACTGTTGCATATTTGCACAATCTTGTTCTACCTGTCAGAATAACCTGAGTTGTCCTGGGAGATAAAGGTGTTTGGACCAAACATCTGTGTCCTTAGAGGATGTCTTTTCCTGGAAGTCACTGTCCTCCAGAGGTGAAATTGGGATGTTCATCAGACTCTGCAGTAATTGTTTCTTGTTTCAGTGTCTGTGTTCAGTCTGCTCCTCTCACACATGGACAGGGCAGAGATCTGAGGGTTTGTGTGTCCCAGCTGACAGACAGAGAGGATAAACCCCAAATGCACTCACAGGAACACAGACTGCACCTGGATCCACCCCAGGACTGGGAACACCTCGCTGCCCATGGCCTGCAGCTCTCCAGGGACCATCCTGAGCCTCAGCCTGCCCATAAAAACCACAGGAGCTTTCTGCAAGTGCCAGAAAGAGGAGGCTTTCAGGGCAATGACTGCACAGAAGGTCTGGGTCCCACCTCAGCTGCAGCCCAGTCCTGTGTGACACCTCTGGGAGTTCCCTGGGGCTCCTGCCTCAAGGATCTCTGGACCCAAAAGCTGGCCTGCTCCCAGCTCTGCTGCACAAGGTGCTACTGAAGGATGCTGCCTCCCAACGATGGGAAAAACCTATTTCAAGGCAAGTTCAAGAAGGGAAACCACAGGATGCCACCCTCAAACCCAGGAGAAATCACAACCAACCTTGTCCTGCCCAAGACAGCTCCTGTCTCCTCTGGACAAGCCCCAGACCACACTCCCAGCTTTGCCTTTGGGTTCCTGCTCCCAAGGCAGAGCATTCACACAGCAACGACCTTGGCCTGCTCAGAAAAACCTTGGCCCAAGAGGACAATAAATGTGCTAAAGTCCATAAACACAGACCCCAAGGCAACCATAAAAATCACTGCCCAGTGCATGTTTTAAAATACTGCCAGAGAGGGGTTAAAAAGGGGGAGGGCTGGAGGCCACCAGTGCCCCACACATCACAACATAAAATATGTGAGCAGGAGGTTAAAGAGCCCTGCCCATGCTTGGGGTGCCTGGAAAAGGGGCAAGAAGGAGGAAGGGGAAGATGAATTGCCTCCAGCAGTGGTGTTATCCCAAGCAGCAGCAGGAGTGAGGCAGGAAGTGGCAGGGATGTTGACAAAGGCACTTGTTTGATTTGTGTGCTGTAAAATCTGGAGTGATCCCCTTCTCCTGGCAGTGCTCAGGCTGCTCCTCCTCACTGGGATTTCTTCTCTTGGTGTTTGCACGGCCAAGGAAGAACCAGAACCACAGCAGGACTCACTCCCTGCCCCCTGCACCACCCCCAAGCCCACCCACAGCTGCAGACACATTTATTTATTTATTCACTGGCATTTTCCTGCCCCTGTAGCCACTGGGAAAGCTCTGCCAGCTGTTTCTGCATCCATTTCACACACAGCTCACTGGCACTGGGAATCTCTCCCACTACAGCACAGTGCCCTGTTGTTCTGAGGTGGATTCATTTTGGGGTCATGCCCTTTTTTGGTGCCTGACCAGAAAAAACCAAACTGGCTGAGAGCAGAGTCACCTCCCTGTGAAGTGCACATGTGCATTTTCAGTGCAGTCACTCTCACTTGCAAACAATAAAATCACCTGGTCTGCCACAAAGGGAAGCTGTTAGCACTGCCCTTCCCTCTGCAGCTCACAGGCCTGGCCTGCTCTGTTTAATTCACCTGCAGATGTTGAATTCTTCTTGCCTTGTTGTGCTGGACAGAGGTCCTGAGGCTCATGCCAAGGGTATTTTAAACAGAGATGTGGGGTGACCCACAGAGAGTGGCTCTGATTTTCAAACCAATGACTGAGAGCAGCACATCTCTCCATCTGGGGGGAGCTGAACCACAACACCTACAAAAGGCCTGATTTTCACACACCCACTGCAGTGTTTTGAGTGAGTTCTGTGTGTGGATGCAAACACAACTGGTGCAAACTGGGGAGGAAGACAAAAAATAACACCCAGCTTTTCCCAGGAATTCCCACTCAAATGGTCAAGAGGGGAGCAAGAATCTGTTCCCACCTGGAACAGGACAAGAGATTATGGTCCTAAATTACAGCAGAGGGAAATTTAAGTTAAACATTAGGACTACAAGGCTGGAGGAACAGCTTGGAGCCTACCACATTTATTTCTGTGCTGAGAGGATCCAAACAATACTGAAAAACCAGAGCAGCTGGGCTTTGCTCTTACTTGAGAATAAAACAGGAGAGAAAAAAAACAGAGTAAAGGAGCTCTGAGAAAGATTCACTGATGAAACAGCAGAGTGGACACAAAACTTCTCATCCATAAGTCCCTGCAATCCCCCAAAAGGCAGCAGCAAAAGAGCAGCAGGTATTTGGTTTCCATTTCACAGACAGACAAATGACATCCCTCCCTCACAAAGCACAAACACGTTCCACAACCCAGGGGAAAGATGTTTCTCAAAGCTTTCCACATCCATTCACTGGAAAAATTATTCCAGCTCCTTCCCACAAACAGCTCAGCTTTTGGAGGTCGGGGTTTAAAGTGTGTTGCTGCAGAAATATGGGTGGGGATGTGGGAGAGCTGCCTGGGAACTCTGCACAAAACTTCACTGGGTGTTTTCTTTACTAATTACCACATTAAAACATTACAGCCTTCCAATAAAATCCCTTACTCCTTAAATAGAGATAAACACAAGCAACATAAAAGTCTTGAGTGAATCTTGAGAGAATTATTCCAGTTATTAACTGAGCTAAGAAAATGCACATTAGCCAGAATTTAAAAGCTGCCAGTCCTGTTAGAAGAGAAGCTCTTTTCAAGCTCTGACTCCACCTGAAGACACCAGAGGTAGCTTAGCTGTGCACTTCCAAACTAATTCCATAAAACTGGCAAATTTAAAAAATCAGAGGGGTTCTAAAGCAGGAATCCAAAGGTAGGTGCTGAGATTTATGACAACTTCTGCTTTTTGGTGTCCCAGTAATTACGGAGTGAAAGCTCAGCCAGCACAGATGGGACCAAGACACCCAGGCTATGATGCCAGTGACAAATGGGGAGCTGATAAGAAGGAATGGAGAGGGTGACAGGCTGAAGAACAGGTCAATACCACGCTGTCATGGAGCCATTTGAGACACATAATGAATCCCTTACTCACCTGGCATCATCATTCATCGTGCACTGGTCAATAGGTGCCATGAAGCTCACCAGCTTGCTGTGGACATGGTACCTGAGGAGAGAGAGCACAGGCAGCACCTCAGCAACTGCTCATGAGGGGGAAATGCTGCTGCTTGTGCAGGAACTGCCCAGCTCCCACGGGAAAAGCAGGGAATTCCTGGGGCTGGGCCCAGGAGTCACCAGCTGGAGCTGGAAATGCCCCCTCCCTTCTCAGAACAGCAATAATCAGGTGATACAATGAGAATCCCTTCTCATCCCAGTGAGGAAGGGAACAGCAGCATCCCCGAATTGTGAGCCCCTGACACACAATCCTGAGGGATCAGACAGACAGACATCCCCTCCTCCCCAGCCCTCCCTCAGCTGGCACCCTCATCACCTGCTGAACCTTGCCCAGTGCACCAGAGCTGCTCCAGCATCCACCTGCTGCCCCTCCTGCCCTGCTCTGTGCCCCACAGGATTGCAAAATCCCACTCCAGAGCGGGAAAATCTTACCCTGAGTACAGGGAAAGGAGGCAGGAAAAGGCCTGTGCAGAGATGGGATGGGGAATATTCTCATCACCAAAATATTGCTGCAAGCTGTCCTGCACCTCCAGAGAGAGGATCCCCTTCCCCATCACCCTGGGCAGGAGCCTGCAGGGATTTCATGATTTAACTTCAAGGACCTGACATAAAACTGAGCAGAGCACTGAGAAGCTGTGAATGGAAAGGCTTTAAAGCCAGTGCCCAAGGGCAGGGGATTCCAAACGCAGGGTTTGTGTGCTCTGCCTGCCCAGCCCAGCCTGACACGTTCCACCCAGGCTGCTGCTATTTTTAGAGCTTGACAAATAGCAGGCAAAAGGATTCACCAGCATTTGCCCAGAATCACCTTTCCACTCTGTCACCTCTGCACTCCCTTTTGTTTGCCCGTGCAGGAACACTCCCTGGGGGATGCTGAGCTCACAGCCTGTTCCACAAGGCTCAGCCTCTCACCAGGGCTGCTCTGCTCTCTGCAGCCTTTGTCACTGCAGGGATGGAGCCAGGAGCAGCCTCAAACACCAGCTCACAGCCTGGGCTCTGCAGCAGCTCCCTGGGACAGCCAGGGCAGGGCTCCTGCAGGGACAGCCTGGCAGGGGCTCAGGCACAGCCTCTGGCACCAGCTGTTTGCCCACATCTGACTGCTTTTGTATCAGGACTGTGAAAACCCAGAGCAGCAGATGTAAAATATTTCATTTAGTGGAGAGGAAGACGCCCCAGGTTACAGAAAACACTGACAAGTGAAACAGGTGAGCAAACATCTCTCCTCCATAGGGAAACCCCTACCAGGTTACTTCAGATGGATTTTTGGATGAACTTATTACCCCTCTTAAAGCCCAAATTTCCCTGTCTGTGAAGGACAGACAGGTACTTGTGAGAAGAGGAAAACTGACTGCTCTGGAAGCACCTGAGGGTCCTCACCCCTACAATAAACCAGCACAGGGCACCCAAACAGGCTGTGATACTCAAGCTTTGCTAAAGAGGAGGAATTAAGGAGACAGATTAAACTTGGAGTTAAATACTTGGCTCTCCAGGATCTCCAAGTCCCTCATGAAAGTGAATTTAAGCACTGCTGTCCCAATTTGAGAGAAGAACAGAGGGTCAGGGATCTGCCTGGGGTGACACCAAGCCTGTCAGTGGAAGCACCAACTATTTAAACACCCCCATTTGGGCTCTCCTGCCCTACTCTGAAAAATGCAGGAGCTTAACTGCATCTTAATCCTAAGCACAGACAACGAGACTTCCTTTCTTTTATTGCTGCTTTCCCTGCAGGCTCAGTACAACTTTTAGTTAAAGAAGCAAGAAGAGGGACCCAAGATGTAAAAGGCAACTGCCTGGGGGGGAGAGCTGCTCTCCCAGGGCTGCTGAAGGCACAGAATGCACACAAGGAGAGCCCTCCCCATTATTCCTGGAGCTTTACGAGGCTGCCTCACTTGTGTGATGTTGTCAGGAGTTTTGACTGAATCATGAATATATCCAATTATGTGTGATGCTGACAGAAAAGAATATTGATAGTCAATAATTACAGGCTTTTCAGGCCAACAAAGTAGCTCTTCCTTCTTTCAATAAATTATCTTATGACATCTATCTTAAAAATTGCTATGCCAGGCCTGACCCAGACTGACTCCACTGACTTTCTATCAGATGCCATCTAAACTCAGGATTTATAGTTTACTCACAAAGGATGGTTAATGTGGTGGATTTTTCAGGAAGCAGAGCAGCTTTTCAGCATCCTCCCCCTTCCACCACAAATCATGCTGAACTCAGGGAGACTCAGAGAGCTGCTCTGCACAGGGGGAAACACCTCCTGCTCTCCAGGCTGCTTCATTTCCACTGAGTTCAATCCAAATGAGTGATCCAGGAGGGAAACCATTCAGAGATAAAGGAAGTTGTGATGTAAGTTAACAATAAAGAGAGATTTGACACCAAATTCCAACTGGCACTCAGTGGGAAACAGAGATTTACCTGAGCTATTTCTGCACATCCTCCCCTGGAGCTGCTGCCCACGACTCAGGCAGTGAAACACAAATTGCACAAGGGGGGTTTATTGCCTCTCACTGGAAATTACAGCCCCAAGTGGCTCAGGGACATCTGAGCACCTTTCTCTGCTGTCTCCTCAGACCAATAAACCCTCCTGACTGGGGCAGTGCTCCCAGGCTGCATGCACCAAGCCCTAAGGATACCAGGATCCCTCTTTGGCTGCCCCAGAGCAAGAAATGCCCTCGAAGTCCCAAATCAGCCAACACCCCCCAGAGTTTTACACAACTGGTGTAAAACACACCCAGAGCTGTCAGATTTTTTTTTTTTTTTTGCAAGATCAGGACTTGTGTGTGCTTGCAGAAGGTGTCACCCACCGGATCCTCCTTCCTTTGCTGGCTTTTCTGTCCACTTTCTTCTTGATTTTGCTCCGTAACTTCTGGATGGCCAACCACTGCCTGGGGAATGCAGAACAGCAGGGACACAACTTCAGAGCTACTCAGCACTCCCAAAAGGACTCTCTGATCCCCAATTGTATTAGAGCTCCACTCCTCCAACACAACTTCCTCAAATCAAAGAAGTTTCCAGCATGGAAAAACTTCTCCTGGTTATAAATATTTTTTTTATACTGAAACAAGAGTCATCTCACCTGATTTATACAATGAAAACTCGACATCAGGGGAAAAAATCTAACAAAATCCAATTACTGCAATCTTAATATAATCTTAATTACTGTAATCTATTTTATTGTAAAGTCAGATAAATGTACAATGCAATCACCACTTAAATGTAATTTTGTCTGTATCGTGTTAAATCACAGTGAGGAGCTTTCCATAATATTCCAGACGTACACAAAATAAATCTGACACACTGCACTAAAATTTGGGTGGCATTTTACAAGGAGAGAAGTTGTTTCGCCACCACAAAACTTCCTGATGCATTTTCTTCCCCTCCCTAAAGACACCTCCCCCCCAGAATTGTTTCAGAGAAGAGCCCAACTCCAGCTTTTCCAGCTTTCCTTGGCTTTTACACTTTTCTAAATTAGAGCCTGTGGCTATTTCAATGTGGCATTTGGAAGAACCTTCATTTTCTAACTCTGGAATTAAACAGGGAAATAAGAGCTTCCCTGCATGGAATTACAGTTCACTTCTGCATGCAGGAAACATTCCCTGATATTGTTTGAAGCGCACAGAATCTTTTCTTACAGCAGGGATACACAGGAATTGTTTTAAGTGATGTCAGAAGGTTTATTCTTCTAAAACAACACCAAAGTAGAGTTAATAAAGGGAAAAAGCCAAATTTCAGCAGTGAGCAGGAAATTTTTGTGCTGCAGGAACCTCTGAGAGACAGAAACACCTGCACCAAGCCTTTCCAATGGGAAAATATCTTCAGAGGATCACACACAAACAGCTTAAAAATCAGACTGGGAGATCCACAACTCAGGAGTGTCAGAGAGGAAGAGCTTCCTGACTGATGGCATGATGCCTTTTTCCAGATTAATTCAGTATTTTGCCCTCTGCAATGAGCTGGGCTGGAAGGGCAGAAGGTCCCTTTGCTGGGCTGCAAGCAGGGATGTCCCAGAATGTCCCAGAACGTCCCAGAGCCCCCCACTCACCTGCCCATGGCCACCTGGTCGTTGGGGTCCAGGGAAGTGGTTTTGCGCTCGATCAGTTCCCGCAGGAGCTGCAGGAAACACAAAAATCCCATCTGAAACCAGCAGGGTTTTGTTTTGTGCCCAGCTCCCACAGGTGCAACAGGGGCAGGTGTGCAGGGAAAGCTCAGCCCCACAGGGCTCCCCCCACGCTCCTGGGGAAGGGGGGAGCTGGAGCAATTCCCTGCTGAAGCTGGGCAGCGATGCTGGCTCAGAGAACAGCACAGCAAAACCCTTCCTATGGCTACAGCAGGAATGCTCAGGCAGCCTTTTCTGCTTCTTGTCGTGTCCTGAGGGCTGGGCTTTGTCCTCTTTGCTTCCTGCAGCCAGAGGATGCTGTGACCAGCCTTTTGGGACCCCTGGCTGGTGCTGTGTGCTTGTCACCACTCGCTGCAAACCGTGGGGTACTGGCCAAGGTATCAGCACAAGGAACAGGAATGAACCCTCCTAAAGTGAGGGGAACAATCTGCTTTGTGGGGGCCTACACTGCACCAAGCACTGGAGCCACTGCCTCAGCACAGAAACACCCAAACCAGACCCACCTGGAACCAGAACCCAGGCAATCCCAAAAAGCCAGGGAGAAAGGATGCAGGATGCTTTTCCCCCACCCTGTACTGTCCTCTGTTCGAGGCATTCATCACATCACCAGAAAAAAAGAGTGATTCAAACATAATTAAAAACCTGCCACTACTTTTTTTTCCCTACTTGCTTATTTTTGGAGATTATTACTGCAGCAATTACATTTAAAAATTCCAGGAGCCAGGCCACGGGTTTATTATCACTAGAAAACAGCAAGCTACCTCTCTGCCCTGTTTATCTGATTGATTCCCAACATCTTTCTGGCATACAATCTATCAGTTTATCTCTGCCACTTCATCACAGTCACTTCTGGCAGCTAAATACAAGATCCAAATCCAGTGTTACACAGACCCACGACACAGTAAACCTGTGTAACACTGCCACTCTGCAAACAGCTGCCCTGGAGGCTCAGCAGAAATGGGATCTTGCTTTCCAGTCAATATTCTGTCAAAAGCAAGGTGGGAGGGAGGCTTGGAACAGCAGCCACAAGTGGAGCAGAGAGGTGAGAGCGGTTTCCTCCTGCTCCAGCAGTCAGGGGTGTTTGCTGTCTCCCCTGATGTTGCTCCTGGCACAGGAGATGGGCACACACAGACTCCCTGTGCTCCAGGGAACCAGCACAGGACATCTCCTGCAGGGCTTGGCTCTTCCTGCTGGCCCAGAAATCCACACTGGAACACCAAGGAGTGCCCCAAGATTTTACAGCTGTGAGAACAGTGACAGAGGGGAGGCCTGGATGGGATATTGGGAAGAATTCCTCCCTGTGAGGGTTTGAGGCCCTGGCACAGGGTGGAGAGAAGCTGTGGCTGCCTCTGGATCCCTGGAAATGTCCAAGACCAGGCTGGATGAGGCTTGGAGCAGCCTGGGATAGTGGAAAGTGTTCTTGATTGAGCTTTAAGGTCCCTTCCAACCCAAACCATTCCACAACCCCAAGATGCATTTCTAGGGCAATGCTGAACCAATTCTGTTGACTGCCAAGACCTTCCAGTGTTCCAAACGTTCTCCCAGTGCAGTGCCAGCTGTGGGACTGGGGACACTGCCTGGGAGAGCAGAGTGAGGCAGAGATGAGGGAGAAGTAAAAAAAAAAAAAAAAAGCAGGAGCAAGAGGGAAATTAGGAAATGGAAATAAAAGCTGTGAAGCATCTTGTTACATCTAAATAGCGAACGTCCCCGAGCTGGGGTTATAAATCATGCTAACAATGGTTACTAAAATAAAAGTGGATGTAGCCAGAGGCTAGCACTGAAAAAGTCAGCCCAGGCCTGCCTGGCTGCCTTTGGTCTTTAAGGATTTGATTAGTTTTCTGCTTTCTGGTTCAGAGTCTTGCATGCAGCCCGTGCTCCAGAGCCAGCCAGGGCTCGGGATACAGAGTGAATGATAAATTCATTTACTGAATAAAGCAACACTGTTTTCCCAGCACAAGACTTAAAGCACTTCCCAAACGGTAATATTTCATTAAGCCTGGCGATTCTGCTTCAAATTTATTAGTCAAAACAGAAAACTCTCATCAGGCCCCATATATTCCATTAGGAGTGATAGATGGTGTCTCCCAATGTCTAATTATTAACTAGGAAGTGTGAGTAAATCACCATCAGCGTTAAGCCCTGATGTGTGAAGACAGAATTGGGCAATTCCAGCATCAAAAGGCTTTGATTTGAACCAGATCCTGTTTTGCTTTCCCTCCCTCACCTCTTCCCTGAACTTGCGGAACCCCAGCTCAGCCTCCCAGGGCAGCAAACACAAGTGCAGGGAAGCCCAGCCTCATCCCACAGCTCAGCTCCCAAATCCCAGCTGCTCCTGCCCAAACTGGGACCAGCAGCACAGACTGTGGGGGCAGAGGGAGGTTGGCAGTGCCAGCTGGATTTCCCTTGGCAGAAGTGCTGCTGTTTGCCAGGAGAGCTCCTGCAGCCCTGCTGCAGAACCCAAAAGCTGGGCTGGCCCCAGAGCCAAATCCCTGCTGGAATCACTGGAGTTCTTCCCAAAGAATTCCCCTGAGGAGCTGCCCTGAGTGCCAGCTGGAGATGCTCACCAAGGCCACTGCACAGAGCCAGAGGGACCTGGAAATGCCACCAGGGTGCTGTTCAAGGGTAACACACACTCACTGCTCATTTTAGAGGTCAATTCTCATTCCAGAGGTTAGGTCTCATTTTCATGCACTATCTATCAGTGTTTCTAATCCTGCACTCCCTGACCTTTCTGATTTGCAGACTCCCTAAGAATTTCCAGTTGAGACAAAGAGCTAAGGAGAGCTGAAATCAGCCTGGTGACAAAAGGCTCACTTGTCTTACACCTCACAGACCAAATCAAATTTGAAAAGAAGTCCATCTACAGATCCCCTTTCAAGGACCCACTCAGTAGCAAATGTGTAACAACATTTGGATTTCTAGCAACACCAGAGGAAATTTAAGTTTGCAGCTCAAATGTTACTTAAAACCTCCTCAAAACACTTTTTAAAAAATTCATTTTCTGCAATCTGTGTATGAATGCCTAAAATGCAAGCTGAGATCACTGGACAGTCTCCTTTTAAAGCCCATTTTATTCAAATCCAGGTTTGTGCAAGATGCACAGATTTGCCTATTTTCTAATAACCCATTAAGAGAAGCTCCAAATCAAGCTTTAAAATGTTTTATTAACCACCTAGCCAGCCATTTGAAAGATACATGCCTGTGATAAGAGCATTGTATTGCCATTAACCTGTGGGATGGTTCGAGACATCTCTTATTCACACAAAACTCTAAATGCATCTAATTAAAGCCACAAGATCAGCTGTCCATATTAATCACTCACCGGTTTAATTAAGGTAAACCAGCTTGTCACAGAGCCAGGCTTCTCTCTATTCCTCACCATTATTGACTTTTAATACTTCTCTGGGTTGGTAATTCCTTGTTTGTGGCATTATCAGATTCCTGGGGGAGGAAACCCCACTGTGGGCCCAGGAAACTGCTCAGGCACCAGGGGAAATTCAGCCCAAGTTTTCCAAAGAGTCACAGAGTGGGGTTTAAGGATGCTCACCTTGGGGTAAATCCCAGCTGTGGAGGGATGAGAACCCCTCTTTGAAGGCTCTGGGGTTTCCTGGGATGTTCCCCCTCCTCTCTGCTCCTCTCTGGTGCCGTGGGCTGTCACAAAATGCAGTGACACCACCACCAAAAGCAGGGGAGGAGGGAGCAGCAGAGCAGAGGAAAAAAGGCATTGTGGATATTCCCAATTCTCCTTAGGCACACCTGCTGCCAGCAGTGATGAACATTTGTTCTGGGAAGAGCTGCTACCAGTGGAACACTTAGCATATGAACACTAACCTAATTCCTGTTGGAAATAAACCAATTTCCACTCTCTCCTTTACCAGAGGAGTATTTCAAGCCAACAATAAAATCTCCACTGTAGCATGTCAGAGCAGCAGCTCCCTGGTAGCAGGCTGGAATTTTAAGTCTTAATGCTGCAATACCAGCTGTAATGAATTCTACGTAAATATGACTTCTAAAAATAAAAAAAAAAGCCTTTTTCTTTCCCTAAAAACTGGGTATGAAGGAGAATTTAAAGGAAAAGGAGCTGGGCTCCAGCCTCTCACTGCTGCCAGTAATGAGGAGCCTTCTGGAACACTTTAACTATTCCCACCCAAATAAAAATATTTCACTGCATTACTCAGCTCAGCTTTCCATCACCATCCAATATGGGCCACCACAATAAAAACTGTAACTGCTTATAAAACAAGTGAAGAACAGGAGAAAAGGCAAAGTGGGATAATAGGCAGAAGAGAGTTAAATCCTGAATCATCACAAAATTCCACCAGACCCACCTGCTGAATTCTACTGAATATTAAGACCTGGACAAGAAAATTGTTTTTCCAGAAGAAAAACACATTAATTAAAGAGCTTTTTATTATAATCTATAATAAAACAGTATAACTACTTATTCTGTTATCATTAACTCATGCACATTCATCAACTCTTGTCCATTTTTACTTGCCTAATTTCCCACTGACACATAGAGGAAGCTGCCTTCCAGTGCTGTTCTTTATCTGAACATTTACCTTTTAAGCAGTAATCAAAACAAATTAATAACTATAAAATGTTACTTAGAAGAGTGAAAAGGACCCCAAGGAAAGCCTGGATGTAAATTTAAACAGAGAGGAAGAGGCAGGTGTTGAAATGCAGGCTGCAATCAGCGTTATGCACAGGGGTCAGGGGTTGTGAGCACCCTCAGCTCGGTGCTGATCACTCCTGGAGAAGCAGTTCCCTTCCTGGGTTTTATTTCCATCACACAAAAGCAGTGCACAGTTGTGACCCAGGGACAGCAGAGCCATTCAGGGCCCTGTCAGCTCCATTGTGCTGCGCTCTCCCCGCTCTCAATGCAATGTTCAGCTCCAGCTTAGAGCCCTGACAAATAAAGGAAAGCACTTTATGAATCCAATTTAATTGGGAGGTGACAGAAAACACAGAGCCATTTTCCTCAGCCTGATCCCTGAGCTGGCTTCAGCTCCAATCTCTGCCAAATCCCCCTGAGCTCGGGACACGAAGCGGGGCAGAGGAGCAGGCACCCCACAAACACCAGGGGATCTGCACGGATCCTCCCTCCCAGGGAGCATTCTGGGGGTGGAGGAGAGGGAGAGGAGGAGGGAGTGAGATCAAAAGAAGCCCAGCAAGAGAGGGAAATGGATGTGCAGCTGCCCAGTGCTCAGCAGATGTCTGGGTGTGATGTACGAGGCCGGGAGAAGCTGTCGGAGCCGCTGCCAAGGACTGCCAGGTGATTAAAGCCTGCGCCAGGCTAAGCACCAGATTTCCAGCCCGTGGGGTTCCCAAAGTGGCACCCATGCCTGCCTGTGCTGCCAGATGCTGCTGGCTGGTCCTGCTCCTGCAGCTGGGGCAGCAGGGAATGCAATCTGGAACGTTTCCTTGCAGAGGGGCTGCAGTGAGCCCCTGTCACCCATCCTTCACCTCTGCCCCAGCCCCAAACTGCTCCAATTTGCTGCCACTTCCCTCTTGGGAAATGGCCAGGATACAGTTGTGCCTGGCAGAGCCATTTGTTTTACTCAGGTGATTCTCTTCCCTCGATGACCTCTATTAGTTTAAGTTTTAATTTAGATTAACCCCAGCACCCCAATTAACCAGTGAGGGGAGAAGCTAAGCTGGGCCTGCTCATATTTCTGAGATCACGATTTAGCACAGTCACAGTTATTAGAGGGAAAGATGGGGACACTCATCCAGTGCTCTTCTCTTTTTTAAAATTTAACATTTCATGGCCAAGAAGCACCTTCTCTGCACAGGTCTTTGGCCTGTCAACCTCAGTTATTCCTCCACTCCATGAGTTTGTTATGCCAACTTCATTTCTTCTCTGTTCTTGGGGTCCAATTTGCCCTCAAAGCTGAGCTTCTGGTCCACTTGGACCCCAAATTCCACCTCTGCATTATCTCAAGAGATTTGGCCCCTTCAATCCCTGCTGCCTGGCATTCTCATATGGCAGCAGCTCTCTTCTGCTCCCCCAGCACTTCACTGGCCACTCTAATAACTATTCAGATCAATAATTTCTGACTTTCCAGTGATACAGTGACATTTGTTTAGTCCTGAAGTTCAGGCTCTGTGTGGATCATCACAGCAGACAGAGGTTTTCACACACTGAGGAGGGGCATACAGTGCCACACTCCTCAGGATGTGACAATTCCAGTCTTTCAGAAAGCTGGCACTGTCTTTATTAAATAAACTACAAACACAATGTTTCCCTGTGCTGGGTGCAGACTCCTTGCTTCTAAGAATTTTGCAAATAAAAGGAGTAACTGGCCCAGTTCCAAGCTGGCCCAGTTCCAAGAGCAGCCTGCAGCTCTCCCATTCAGCAGGTAAACGAGATGATTTAGGCTGAGACAAGAGGAACTTCCCGTGCTTCTGAGGATCTCCTGGGATTGTTTTTCCCAAGGGGGCTCTGCCCGCAGAGAACAGTCACCTTGAGAGAGAATTCAGAGCCTTTTGTTTTGTGGAACCAAGGAGAACAACAGGCACAGCTCCTCTGCAGCCCTGACACACTCAAGCACCAGCAGCAAGCTCACATCCACAGGGCAGCTTCAAACTCACACAGCCCTAGAGCAAAAACTGCCAGCAGAGCCCCCTGAGGTACCTGCAGAGATTTTGGATGGTAAAAAAGCTGAGTTTTACAGGTAAAGAGAAATAGAGAGCACAGAACCAACCGCATTTTCTCTGTATTAAAATCCAATTGGAGCCATAACTCCAACACACATTTACCATCACCCACCTGGTGATAGAAGTCATCATCATCAAATATCTCCTCATCGATGTCCTTCAGGTGCCTGTTGGAATCTGAGGGAGGGAGGACTTCCTGGAAGCATCAAGGAAATACTGAGAGCTCATTTGTGCACATTTCTGTCCCTAACCCCTGAGACATCATGTGTAGCAGCTTGTAAACACACCTGATGATACGAAGGAACGGGGAAAAACTCCCAACATAACCAGCTTTTAAGGACCAGGAATACATTTAAAGGCAAGGCAGAAACGCTGCCAATGCCAAAGCAGATTTATGATGCCTTTACTGGGAAATAAATAGGACTGTGCAAAGTCTTTCTGGCAAAATACTACAGATATTTTTAATGTAATGGCGAAAATACATCTTGCAAGTGCAGTAATTCTACCTGATCTCTCAGAATTGAGTATTTATTCATTTTTAAATACTAAATTAATAACAGGCTTACTACTAACATATCCTGTAGGTTATATGCAGCATGATTTTAAAAGGGACTTTCTGGGTTAAAGACTCTGAACTGCAGAGTGAAAACCAAGTTTGGCTGCCGCTACCTCAAAAATCAGGAGGGGCACAATCCCAGCCCAAACCCTGTGAGGAACTGGGACAGGAGATAATGCAAACACCACAAAAGTGGGATTTAAAGCCTTTCCTTGGCCACGACACTGCAGGAACCAACACTCAGACACCTCCCTCTCCATCACTCTCACGAACAAGCGCAACACCCGCTGGAGTCTCGCGCTGATCGCTCCGCGCGGTTTCCCAGGATGAGTTACAGAAACAAACCCCTCCCTTACCGAGTTTTCAGGCCCAGGCTGGGGGTCTGGGGGAGGCTGCTGCTGCTCCTGCTTGCCCAGCACGGTGTAGAGGGAGCGGCGGGTCTGGGTGCGCCGCAGCAATCGCTCCCTGTCCAGCAGGACGTGATCGATCTGCGCCAGCACCGAGCGCTCGAAGGCTCCGAAGCCCTGCACGGATCAAGCAGTGTCAGAGAAAGCACACAGCCTCTCCTCCAGGCACCACTGTTCCTCTATCTTTCCATGTCACTGGATAAGCAGACAGCATTCCAGGAGGGGGGGGGCGGTTTGGGGCTCGTTGCGGGGATTTCTGCGAGGATTTTTTATTTGTTTCTCCCTTCCCAACCTGAGGCAAGTCGACGCCTGGCTTAATAAAATGCCTTTGCTGTTCTGGCTCAGATTAACTTCTCAATGATTAATACCAGCTCGGAGATGTGAGGAGACCCTGGATCTCTGGGTGGAATGATTACCCATTGTATTAAAGCCTACACTTCATGGAGGAGGAGAGCCTCAGAGGGCCCTGCTTCTGGGAGGAACCACAGGCAGCTCGTGCAGCAGCAATGGGCATTTTCCTGAAGATTATTTGCTGCTGGAGATTGGCTGTGCTGGGGTGTCTGCTTGAGAGAAGGCAGAAAATACCATGGGCAGGGACACCTCCCACGATCCCAGGCTGCTCCAAGCCCCATCCAACCCGGCTCTGGACATTTCCAGGGATGAGGCAGCCACAGCTTCTCTGGGCACTCTGTGCCAGGGCCTCCCCACCCTCACAGAGAAGAATTTATTCCATGTATCCCACCCAAATTTCCCCTTTTTCAGTGTGAATTTGTTCCCCAGCTCCCTGCTCCACAAGGGCCATGTCAGCACACACAGACCAGGCCTTGCCTTTCCCACTTTGCCAGCTGCCAGCTTTGTCCTGTCGTGCCACTTCTGCAGGGTGCTGTTCCTGTAGGTCCTGAAGTCCCTGTAGCGCTTGGATATGAACTCAGGGTACTCCTCAAACTTCAGCTTCCTTTTGGGGAGGCTCCTCCTCTTCTCCTGAGCCTTCTCCACTGGCTCCTCATCGCTGCTGCTCGGGATTTCATCCTCACTGGAACAAAACCACTCAGGATAAACAGCCTGCCCCTCTCTAAGGCAAAGTGTGAGTCCAGGATGGCCCCTCCACCACCAGCCCACCCTGATATTTCTGCTAAAAGCCCCATGGTTCAGCCCCTGCTCCATTATCAGGAATATTACAAAGCAGACTTCCCACAAGACAGAAAGAATTCAAATAACAGAGTGTGTGCCACCCAGGCACAGCAGCAACTGAGAGAGCAGCAGGGTGAGGGTGCTCAGGAAGGCTGGGCATTGTCCTGTTTGCTGGAGACCAAAGGCTTCACAGAGACCTGATCTCTTTCTGCATTTACCTCTCAGCTTTTGCCTGCTTCCCATCCACCAGGTGCCTCGTGCCTGGGTACTGATAAAGCAGCTCATCCTGAAGCTCCACCAGCACTTTCAGCAGGGCCTCCAGGGCTTTACAACCTGCAGAGCAAGAGACATGAGTGGCAAGATCTGATCTGTGGGGGAAACTTTAAACCATGACCTGGCCAGTTTAATGAGCAGATTCTGATCAGAAAAGCAGAACTGCAGACCCAGAGATCCTCGAGAGGAGAGAAGGGAAGAAAAGATGGGGTTGGAGGGGTGTAAATTGATCAATAGGTGGTGTGGATGTGATTTTTATTGGGATGAGCAGCTGCACTCCAGGGTGTTCACACACAGATCCTGAAGGAGATGTGAGGCTTGTGCAGCTGACGGTCTCCCTGTGTCCATGCAGAGCCTGTTCCCATGGCTGGGAGCTCTCCAAGGACACACAGCTCCAGCTGACTGGGGGACAGGTTAGCTGCACTCTGCTCTTCACAAATAGCTCTGTAGTGGCAACCAACAAGCCTCCCTGCAGGACCCTCTGATGGAAAACAAGTGTCTGCCCAGGCCTGCACAAAGTGTCCCTTGCACATCCATCACAGGGTCAGCTGTCCCAGGTAAGTGAAACACCAGGCACTCTCCTACCCAAAAACCTGAGCTGAACTCTGGCTGACAAAGCCCGTGGCTTTGTGTGGGGAGCAGGGGCTGGGACCTTCCCCAGAGCTTCCCCTGGTGCCTCCTCTGCCACGGAGCCAGTGGGGCTGCCCTGCTTGACTCCCCAACCTCCCTTTGTACGTGGCACAAAGGAACAGGGAGAACTCTCCCCACTCCATCTTTTTTCTTTATTTCTGCTTTTCAGTGGGGGACACGGAGATCATGGGTAGAGTGAACAGCAAATCTTCCTCAGGCAGACAGAGGCAGAAATCAGCCCAGACACTCAGAGGTCTCAATCTCCTGTGTGTTCCCACTGTGATATTGCTCAGTTGTCACCACCTCCAGATAAATTACGGCCTGACCTCAGTAACAGCAGTGTCAAGGAGAAGATGCTTTAAGATTTTTGTTGCAGATCAGCTGTTGGACTCACCCTCCCTGAGCCCGTGGTTCATTATAGATACACTCTGACAACTCCTCTCTATAAACCTATTAACGGATTAGGTTTGCTGCACTTGTAAATCAGACGTGTGCGAGCATCAAAACAATTCCACCAGACAAACAGACAAAAGCCCTTAAAAATGCATTTGTTGTAGGTGTCTGCAGCTAAAGCATCACTGGCAGGAGCCAAGTGCCCCCACCCTAGCCTGAGTGCACAGCTTACACCAGCAAAATCCTTGCCACTGCCTGCAGCACAGCCACACGTCCCCAGAGCTCCCCAAACTGTTTATTTTCTCCCCGCTGCCTCTCCTCCAGCAGCAGTGCTAATGCACCCCAGGCAGCTTTGATCCTGGCAATTACAAGTGGAGTAGCACTCCAGCTCTTCTGGGGTATAGCAGGGCCACGTTGAGCAGGCAAGGAAATAAAGCCAGGCTCAGGCTGCCCCAGGCTATGAGATACAGACCCCAGCAAAGTGGGCATGGGGAGCAATTTTATTTGGAGTGAAGGGGCTGGAGAGGGCAGGGCAGACAATGACCGTGTGTCTAACCAGGTGGGAGGGCTCATTATTCCAGGCAGTGCCTTCATCACGAGCCTCTTACAGCTGGGTAATTTCCCTGCTCTCAGTTCTTGTGTATTTAATGGCATTATTGGATGGCATTCTCACTTCTGCTGTTGGCTGCTTAAGTGTGCTGTAAACTCAGCTTCAGGAGCCAAGTGTCCCCCTCCCCTGCTCTCCTCCCATCCAGCCCTGCCCTATCCATTTCTCATTTCATTCCAGAAGGGGCTGTTTCCTTCCCAGTCTCCTCTTCCCTCTGAAGCCCTTGTGTGCCTTTATCCTGCCTGCTTTGGGGAAGAGTCTGGCCCCATTTGTGAATGAAGGCAGCACAAACCAAAACTGTTCCAGGGGTGCAAACTGGGTCATTCTGAGAGGAGGCTGGACACTGACTGATCCTCCCACCCCCAGCAATGCTGCTCCTTGTCTGAAACAAGAACACAACAAACGTGGTGGGAACACAACTTCCAGCTCAGATGGAACTCAGAGTGTCTGTGGGGAGACACTGCCTCGGGAGGGTCACTTTTCAGGGCACACAGGAGCCCCTTCATTTTGTGTCCAGGAGGGAAAAAGTTGTTCCAGATCCAGCAGGCAGCAGATCAATCCAGCCAGAACGCTGGGAGCCAGCACCAGTAAATCAAAGTGTGCCTTTCTCTCAGTACTCCCTCGTTTTATCCAGGTAGCCCTGGAGTATTTAGCTCCACTCAGGGACAGCACTGCCATGGATCAAAGTGTCAGGAGACCCACCAGAGATGGAATCTGCCCTGCTGCTCTCAAACCACACCAAATCAATTCTGTCACTGCTTGTGGACAAACTGGACTGGGGGGACCTGGCTGCAGGGACTGAGCCCAGAGCTGCCAGGGAATCCCCCATCCAAACACAGGAACCAGCACCTAGCCAGCACTCAGCTCCACTGCAGACACTGGAAATTGAGGACTTTTTCCCCTCAATTAAATCTGGCATCACAGGAATATCATCAAGCTTTCCATTCTCCCTGCACCTCCACAGGCTGGGGAAGTGCTCACACAGAAAAGCTGGAGGAATGAGGGGGTGCAGAGCAAAAGCTGAGCTGAACAATGCTGGGAGCATTCCCCTGCCTCCATGGAGAGTCCCTGCAGAGTCCCTGTGTACCCGTGGAGTCCCTGTGTCACCACCACACCACTCACACCATGCAATCCAAAACGAGGAGAGGAACCCAACCTCTCATTTTAATCTCTGCACACAACGAGGAGCATCTCACAGGTTTATCCCAGCACTCAGATGGAGAGGGGGAATCTTCCCTCCCCTCCAAGGGCTGTGGGACAGGAGTTAAACTCCAGGTCAAACTGGCCCTGGATGTGCTGGCCCCGGAACAATGGTCCCCATTCACATCCAGCAGCAGCCACTTGCACTCGTCATCCCCAGCAATTAATCCCCCACCAAACACGTTTGATTAAATCTTTTCAAGCAAATCCTTTGCTTTGCTTTTGTTAGTTCACTTCTTGTCAACATCTATTAAAATATGCCTTTAATTCTCCCACAATCTTAAAAAACACCGATTCCACTGTCTTCAACTTTAATCAACTGTATGGCCGGCATTTTTCATTTCATAATAATGTGCTGTTTGGAATTCAAGAGGCAGGCTCAACATCAATCATTCGGCAAGAATTTTTCCACTGCAATAAATATGCAAATGAGGAAAGCCAGTCAGTCGTATTTCAGGCCCGACTTGCTAGTGTTTTAAAAAAGACACAAATTTATTAATTGCCGTTGGCCAGCGGAATCCTATTACTTTGGGCATTGATTACAAAGCTGTGTGAGTGATTATTGTGCAACTCGCAGGCTATCCAGGCATGAGGAAAAATTATTAAAGCAAGGCAGAGATTATCAACTCGGAATAACAATAAGCCTTAACATTTTAGGCCCCTAACTTCTTCAACAAAGAATTACGCCGCAGCTCCAGTGTATCATAATTCTGAAGTCTGTCAGTATTACTTTTGGAGCTTGCTTCTATTCCCAGCAGCAGCACCACGTTCCCAGCCAGGAAAAGGAGGGGGAATTCCTCCAGGTGTCAGATCCCAGACATGGGGCCGTGGACAGCAGCTTGGATGTAATTCCCAGTGTGGAAGGAGCCTCAGGGGGAGCCCAGCAGCTCCAGCCTGGCATCTCTGAGTGTCCTGGGTCCCCAAATCTACACAGCACAGAAATAAAAGATTTAATCCTGTCTAAGGCTCAGACAGGAGCTCCAGGAGCCAGCCCACACTCAGTGATAGGCTAAAGGTGATTTTATACAGGTGGTGTGGTTACATTCCCATTGCTCACACACCTCAGCTCAATCCCAGCACAAAGCACTGGGAAATCTGTCCAAATTTAGGAGAAGCAGGGAGCAACACTCCCTTCGTGCTTCCCAAAGCATCGAGCTTGGGGAATTTTATCCAGTGAGAGCACGAGAAGGGCCGACTTTGCTGCTGACTGCAAAGGTCTGCTCCACACCCAAGCCCAGTTTGCTGGTTCCATTGGAATGCAAATGATGCAAGAGCCTTTCCAGAGGGGAAAATTGTATTCCCTGGGCACAAAGGAGCAGTGCTTCAGCTGACTCCCAAGGAGCTCCAGAGCAGCCTCAATTTAGCCCTTTCACTCCAATATTCCTGCAGCTGACAGCAGGGACAACAGGATCAGACACAGATGAGTTTGCTAAAAGTAAAGAAAATAACTGGATGCAACAACAGAATAAAGGCTGGGAATTCAGGGGTTTATTAGAGGGGGCTGGGGGAGGGGGAAAGCTGAGGAGGAGAAAGAGAAACACTTCCATGAAGTTCATGCTCTGCTGATTCCCCTCAACCATCATCTTTTGCTATCAGCCCAAACCAGGGAGGGGATGGGGCTGGCAAAAATGAGATTTATAAAAACTGATGCTTTACATTACAGGAAATGCAAAGAAGCTGACAGCACACATTGCTGCCTCTGCCAGCCTGGAGTCCCCAAGCACATGGGCAAGGAGAAGAAAGGAGAAGGAAATGTGAAATCCCATAGTTATTCCTGGATATGGAGGCCAGAAGGGAACCTTAGCCCATCCACACTGACCTCCCCACATAATACCAGGCCATTAATTACATTTATCATGACAATCCCCAGGTTTCCATCTCAAGGTACCCAATTGCCAATTAATCCCAGTTAGCTGACATTTGCACACGCTTGTCTGGACACCTTTAAAGCCTTTGTTTCCCTGCATCTTGTTTGTGCAGAGCACAGGCTAACATGCACAAATATTTAGCTAAATTCAGTTTAATTAGCTATTAATCTTGAGGAACTCAGGTGTAGGCAAAGCTGAGTGTGGTGTAATGCCACGGGCTGGATGGAGTTCAGCTGGATCAGGTCACCAAGCAGGGACTGTCCCAGCATCTCCTGCACTAAAATTTCAGGCTGAATTCAAATAACCCTCAGACATCACCACTGAACAACACACATGGCTATGGAGATCACCTATAAAATCACTTTACCACACCTGTACAGGAGAAGAAGACAACAATTCTGCTTAAAAATACTGAATGCCACAAGTTAAAAGCCTTGGAACTTGTGAAGGAGGGCTTTTTTTCTGAAAACAGCCCAAAATTTCATGTTAAAGAAATGTCCTGCATTTCTCCCACACAGAATTCCTGAACAAATCACAGCCAGAAGTGACAAGCCACAAAACACCTTCCTGGTACCTCTCAGAGCCCAAATTCTGCACAAGCACAAAACACCACAGACTTCAGGACCCAACTGAACGTTCACTCAACAACAGAGCTCCAGAACTGAGCCCTGGGCCTTGCCTAAACCTCTCACTCCACGGTTCTTCCCTCTCCCTCACTGGCACACACAGAACACCCAGGATGGCCCAGCAGTTATTCATCCTCACTGAGCCCACAAAATTCACAAAAAAGGGTCTGATTCATTCATTTCTTTCAGCTGAGAGAAGAGTCCTCATTAATGCCAACAGCCTTTGGCTCAGCCCCAAAAAGAGCTGAACAGATTCTGCATTAGCTCAGAGAGGAGAGGAGAAATTTGGGGACACCTGCACCCACATCCATTTAAATCACATCCAACCCTGCAGGAATCGACAGGGCTGGTGCTTTTTGTATTCATAAAGTGTCCAGACTAATACAATTCAATTAAAATGAACTACCAGTTTTAAGTGGGCTAGATCTGATCACAATAATTTACACTCAGGCTTCGAAACCCAGTTCTGCTGTCACACATTTGTGCAGGCTCCCAGTAAAATCTTCAAAGCAAGAATATATTTAAGTCCATGATCTTGCCTAGCACCAATTAATCCTGTAAGTGCTCTATGCCTCTGGAAACTGTGTAATCTGCCTGTGCCTCAGTTCCTCCCCCTCCCTGTGACACTCACCCTGCTCTGCATTAATGCATTCACATCTCCAGATGGAGGTGTGGATATATTGGAGTTTTTAAAGCCATCCAGGAATGGAGGTGGCAACAGAATTATGGGGGGATTCTTGGCAGCTGAGTCCTGCAGGCTTCCCTTTAAAATTCCAAGCCTGTGTCAGTAAATCCCACTTGACCAGAGAGATGTTCCCTGCCCAGGTGTGTCCAGGTGAGGGGGACCTGGCACATCCCCTCTCTCTCCCAGGAAGTGGAACAGGTTCGTGGTACCTACAGCAGACTGGGGTAGGTAAATTTTATCCAAAATCAGTCCCTGCTGCATCAGTTTCCTCCACATGACTGACCTGGATGCTGTAGAGGACGTAAAAATATTATCTTGAAGACTGGGATTAAGAGAAGCCAACAGAAATCCTCATTAAAGACACTGAGAACACACTTCTACACTAACCAGAGACTGAACAGAATCTTTCCCCCTCTCAGACGTCAAAACATTGCAGAACCAACCCAGAAGAAAATGAAGATGCTCAGTGTGAAGCACTCCCTTTAAAGTCCTGCAATTTCCATCAGTTTGTGGCAAAAAAACTTCCTCACCTGGGTTTCTGTACATTCTTAACTCATCTCACCAACTGTACAGTGAAAACAACACAATCTGCTATTTAAAAGCTGGAGTTCCCAGCTCTTTTTGAAAAGCATCAAGTGTTACTCACTGAAACATTCCCAGTTTAGTATTTTTAACTGGAATTAGAAATAAGAAGCAGCACAGCTACAGGTCTGTACTGAGAGGCCCAGGGCCTTTCAGGATGGAGAGATTTAACTCCTTAAACCTTTGTTACCTCCTTGTCCCTCAATTATTTGTGGGTTTTTTTTTTTGTCACTCTATCAAGATTTAACACAACAAGCCCCAAACCCTGGAATTCTGAATTCCTGACACTGGATGTGGCTCCACCACTGTTTACTCCACCTCCTCTTTGGCTCTTCCTTGCCTTTGAGGTGATTTTTGGAGACAATTTCAGGAGATTCCCTTCCAAACTCCCAGCACAGTGCAATGTGAGTGGCAGGCCTGCAATCTGTGCACAGGCACAGCACAGAAACTTGCACCTTGCACTCCTTTTCTATGTAAATAATGCAGGGATCCTGCGGGAACATGCCAGGGATTGGAATTTTTAATTAATGGCTCTCTTTAATGTGCAAATCAGGAGCAGATTGCAAATTCTGACTCGCATTGATTATGAAAAACATTAATTGAACGTGCAAGACCCCAAACAGAGGCAACATCTCGAGCCCTGGACCAGACTGGAAGATGCAGGGCAGGGGAATACAAATCTGCCTTGGAGAAACACCTTGGAACTGTGAGCTGGGAGGGTTTGTGTGTGCAGGCCATCCAACACTGGACATTTGTGCTACTCTCACAGCTCAGCCACTCTGATCTCAGCTCTAAAAACCATCCAGGCTTTCTCAAAACAGGAATAAACATGAGCTCCACCACCACAGTTTGGTCTCCCATTTGTATGTAAAAAGGGTGACAGAAAAAAAAAAAAATTTGGAATATAATTAAAGATTCAAAAAAATAAAATAAAAAAGGGAAATAAAAAGTAAGACAGCACAAACAAAGCAATGCTGTCTCTTTAAACAGAAATTCATCCTATATAAATTATGGCCATAAACTTTTCCTGCAGTGCAGCCTAATTAATTCTTGTTCTATACACAAAGGGAAATGCTGGGTGACAAATGGGTGTGAAGCCTGAAAGCTGCCAGGTCTGCAAAACATTTTCTACTTCAATTTATAAGCAATTTTGCAGTAAATCATCTACCAGAACCTGAGATCTCAGGAATCTAAGGTTGTCCAAAGCACGTTGTTACATTAAGAAAAAAAAAATTCATAAAAGATTACAAAAATAATAAATTAAACACTTGAGGTTTTCTAACCTCCAGTCTCAAAATCTGGAAAATGAGCATGACCTTGCCATTTTCCCTCAGGTTTGGCTTTAAAACTGCAAATGGATGGAGAATTGCTGTCTACTCTTTAACACAATTATACTCCAGCCCTTAGGGAATTCCTCACCACAACGGGGTTGTCCTGAGTAGGAGACACCCAAGAGGAAAATACACAAAGGGCCATTTTCCAGTGCAAAAAATTCAGCCTTCCCGTGAGCACAGCGCAGAAATTTCATGAGAAATGGAAGGATTTGGGAAAAATTACTGGGAGCACTCTTGTCCAGGAGCTGTGAGAGCACTGGGAGCCTCCTGACTCCAGCATCCTGTAGGGTTCACCCAGAGTCTGGGATTTTGGCAGCGAGTCCTTTGTGCAACTGGAACACCAAACCATTCCCTGCTGTTCTATGAGGGTGATGAAACCATGCCAGATTTATTTTGTGGGTTTGGACAGGAGTGCTGAGGCTTCCCTGAAAGGAGAGCATCACCCAGGCCAGAACAGTGTCTGTGTCATGGTTATCCCAAATCCTGTCCAAGGATGAAGCTCATCACAAGTGCAGCAGCAGCAGCAGCAGAATGTTCCTAAATTCAGAATTTCCCATCTGTCAGCCCAGGTCACTCCAGCTTTAAGTTCTGTCTTCACAGATGCAGCACAGAACGAAAACCCAAGCTGTGAGGAATGTCAGAGTGAACTCCCACAGCTGCCCTGCCCAGGTGAGCAGCAGAAGGTGAGGAGGGGATCATTGAGCAGTTCTCAGCAGTGGAGCTCCCCTCAGAGCCCTGCACAGCTGAGGGCTCAGCCTCTGCAGCACTGGGGACATCACACTCCATGTCCTTGGGTGTATTTGGCTTATGGGAAATACCAAAATGTCAACCATTGTTTCTGTTAAAGGTCTTTAATGATATTGCATCTTAGACCTGTAATGAAACACAGAGCTGGGGCAGTTTGTAATGCATCTCATTAAGGACATTAATAACGTGTGTTCCACTGAAAGGTCAGCACAGGATTGGTGGGAGTTTGCCTTTTTGTCCTTAATCATGTCATTTAAAGCAGCAGAGCCAGCTCTGAAGCAGAAAGGAGTTCACCTGTGACTGCAGGTAAGCTGACTGCCCTGTCCTGGGCAGGTAAGGCAGAGATCACAGCCAGAACTTGCTGCAGGGCCAAGGTTCAGGGTCATGTCTGATGCCCCAGACACCTCCCTCCTGTGCATTCACCTCCAGGCCAGTAAAAAAGGTGTCCAAATTTAAAAATTAAGCAGACCCACACCACAGTGAAGCCCAATACTTCACACTAATCAACCAGAGCCTGCATGTTATGATTTCATACTGGAGAATCTACCACAACTCTCATCAGATCAGTGTTATCAGCAGTGATTCTCAGGAATAAATAAATGAAGCAGCTCCAAGCTGGAATTCATCTGCACAGACCCTCCTTTGGGCTGCACCACTCCTGCTCAGGGCAAACCTCTGCTTTCCCTGACCCATCACAAAATTGGTACAAGGTGTCTGTGGACAAAGCATCCCAGCTCTGCACTGAACAGCAACAACCAAACCAATTGTTTGTAAGATCTGAGGAAAAGAGGAAGATTAAAGGGCTCTTACAGTTGTCCACAGCGTTGTCAAAGTCCTGTCCCCCCTCCTGCCTGAACCTGGGGTAGGTGTCTGGCTGGGGCAGCCTGTTGGCTGTCACGAGCACCTTCTGCATCTTGATCCTCCCCTCCATCAGCTGATCCCACAGGGCTTCACAAAAAAAAAAAAAAAAAGGAAATAAAAGAATCAGTTAGCAAGACAAAGCACTTGCTCCTCCTGCACGACCTGCCAGCTCAGGCCCTCTCCCCTGGGCTGCATCACTCCTGCTCAGGGCAGGCACTGACCAGCACAAAATGGGTGCCACAAGGGGTGTCTGGACACAGCAAATCCCAGCTGTAACTCTGTGATCCCCAAATCAAACCATCCCCTTGCTTTACTGTTTCAAAGGACAGCCTGCAAAGGCAGGTTTGATGGTTTGACAGCACGGACAGGAAGAAATGGCATTTTGGGAGTTACATTTTGAAAAGAAACAAAGTGATCTCGGCATCATAGCAGGACCAGTGCAGGAAATCCCCGTGCCCAAGGATGCCATGAGGATATCCAGCACTGGTTCAAGTTAAACCAATGGATAAATACACCTCACACCACGAGCTGTTCCAGCAGCAGTGACACCACATCTGGCAGAACATCTGCACACACACGGGGCTGCTGCAGCATGCACAGGCAGGGTGCTGCCAGCACCTCACCGTGCTCAGGGGCTCTCACACTGCAAACACACAGCAAACGTGCACAAACCCAGCAAACATGCACAAACCTAGCAAACAAACATGCACAAACCTAGCTGGTTCCTCACAGCTTTGCCCTTCTCCACTTCATCAGACTCCTGTGCTCTGGAGAAGGTCAGCACTCCCCCGTCATCTTCGCTGTCTTTGGTTTCCTTTCCGTCATTGTGGTTTTCACTCCCATATTCTTCCTCCTCCTCCTCCTCTTCACTTCTTTCTTCCATGTCAGCATCATCTTCATCCTCATCATCTCCATCCTCCCCTTCACTGCTCCCTGCATCGTCCATGCCCTCTGTGAACTTCTCAAAGTCTGTGATATTCTGGCAGCTGAACTTTGGTGCCTTGGCCTCAACAGGCCTTGGCTCCTCCTCTTCACCATCCTCCAAGTCACCCTCCTGCTCACTGCCAGCACTGCTGGGCTTCTCCCTGGCCTCAGTGCCAACACTGTCCTCCTCTTCTGAGCCTTCATTGTCACTGTACCACTCATCTGATGCTTCTTCAGCTAATAAACGAGAGAAAAAAGTTAATTACTTAGCAGGAAAATTCATCATCAACAGCTCAGGTTTGGGCTGTTTGATGTCCAACCTCATTGCAGCTGTTCCTTGCCCTGTAGCAGGGCCCTGAGATTTGCCATGCTCAGTCACGTGTTGACATCACATTTTGCCAGTAAAAAAGGGGGGAAAAAAAGAGATTTCTTACCAGATCCTTCCTCAGACAGAGCATCTCCCCAGAGCTCTTCCTGCAGAGCTTTCCGAGATGTGGCTTTTCCACGGTACCTCTTATCAGCTTCCAGGAGAGAGGCTGAGGCTCTTTTCCTGATATTGCCAACAGGCAAAATGTCATCCGTGGTCTCATCCTCAAACCTGTCAATCACTTTAGCAACTGTGGCTGTGGGGGTCAAAAAACAACCAGGGAAGGGATGTCAGAACTGAACTGAACTGCAGCCTGGAAAGAGCAGCTGCAGGAGGGAGCCCTGGGAAGCTCCTCAGGCTCTGTAAGAGCAATGCACTGCACAGGGGAACAGGAACTTTGAGAAGTGCAGGAGAGCCACACAAATCATTTCCTGCAAGGGGGAAAGGTTCCTGCAGGAAGCAGAACACAAACTAAGCCCACCCAAGCCCTGCTGAGGATGCACGAGGGTCTCTGAGAAGCACAGCCCATCATGTGGAGGGCTCTGCAAAGCTGCAGTGCCTTCACTCTTCTCATGCTTACAGATTTAAAGAGGAAAACTCCAATTCAGAGGAACTTTGGCCTCTTGCTACATATGCAAGCCACATAAATACATAAACACTTCAGAAAAGCTCAACAGAGGAAGTAATTTCACTGTGGTTGTTGCCCTCCTTCACCTCCATCTTCTCCAGGACACAGAGGAGCCCAGAGAACACATCCCAGCAGCTCCCTCCCTGCTCTCATTCATGTGCGAGGCACCCTGTGCCAAATTACAGGGCTAGCTTTGTTCGGGCAATCGAGCGACTCAAATCGCTGAGAGCTCTTAATGTGTGTTTGGAAATGTTAATGACTCACTCGGAGTGTTTGTCTGAGGCAGAGGGGGGCAAAAAAAATCTCCTGCTCATAACCAAAGCAACAAAATCTGCCCTGAGTGATTCCAGCCAGCAGAGGATGGCAAAGTGCTGGAAGGGCTGGGCAAGGAGGGGCAGAGGAGAACGGCCTGGTGGATTCCAGGGATCTCCTGGAATCCTCGGTCTTGGCACCACCACGGGATGAAATTCTCCCCAGAGAAGCTGTGGCTGCCCCTGGATCCCTGGCAGTGGCCAAGGCCAGGCTGGATAAGGCCTGGAGCAGCCTGGGACAGTGGAGGTGTCCCTGCCCATGGCACCGCATGGACTCAAGGTCCCTCCCAACCCAAACCAGTCTGGGGTTCTGCGAGATCCGGAACTAAATTATAGCTACTAACACGGGCAAACGCCTCTGCTGAGCACGGTAACTCCCTCAGTGGTTATTATGTTTCTTACAAGACACTACTGCTCTCACATACACCGCAGAGATGAACCAGGCTAAGCATCACAGGCCTGATCGCGGAGGCGGCCGCAGCCCCTGCGAGAACCCCGATCCTCCCGATCCCACAGGTGGCTCCAGGCCCGAGTTGAGCTCGATCGCGGGGGGAACCCCGAGCCCCGATCCCTGAGCCCAGCCCGGGCCGGGGCACAGCGGGAGCGCCGCGCTCCGCCCGCAGCTCGGGCCACCGCCGCCCGATCCCCTCACGCCGCCGCGCCGCCACGTGCGGGGCTCCGGCAGCGCCCGCGCCGCCCCCGCCAGCTCCCTCCCGCCCCGCCGGCCGCGGAGCCAAAGCCCCCCTGTCCCGATCCTCCCGCACCTTCCTCCGCATCGTCCTCGGGGTCCCGCGGGCCGGGCCGGGGGTCCAGCAGCTCCTGCAGCTGCAGCGCCAAGGGCGCCGCCATCTTGGGGGGAGAGAGGGGGGAGCGCGGGGCGGGGCCGGGGCGGGGCCAGAGGGCGGGAACGGGGAAGGGGCGGGGCCTCCGTGAGGGGACGGGGCGGGGCGGGGCGGGGCGAGCGTCCGGTCCCGCCGGGATCCCACCGGGAAAAACCCCGGGATCCAACCGGGAATGATCGCGAGGTCACACCGGGGATAATCCCGGGATCCAACCAGGAATGATCGCGGGGCCACACCGGGATCCGACCAGGAATAATCCCGGGATTCAGCCGGGAATGATCGCAGGATCCAACCGGGAGTAATCCCGGGATCCAGCCGGGAATGATTGCAGCGTCCCCCGTGACAGCGATCTCCCCTCAGAGCCCCCGAGCCCCCTGCCCCGGCTTGTGGGCAGCGGGGCTGTGAGAACTGGGGTCTTTGCACAGCAGAAAATTCCCGTTAAGAACGCACAATACGACAACTATTGCTTTAAATCAACGTCGAACTTTTTCAGCCTCTCCGGCTGCGCTGAACTTGAATTAATTCTTTCCTCGTCCTGTGTTAAACATGCTGTGGCCTCTGCTGGAGTCCCTCTGACAGCAGTGAGGGCCCGAAGCTCGGATCTCAGGTCAGGCCTCACACAGAGACGGATCCTTACATGTGAGTTACACCTGAATTACACCTGAGTTATACCAGGGTTACACCACAGTTACACCTGAATTGCACCTGAGTTACACCTGAATTACACCTGAGTTACACCAGGGTTACACCACAGTTACACCTGAATTACACCTGAGTTACACCAGGGTTACACCACAGTTACACCTGAATTACACCTGAGTTACACCTGAATTACACCTGAGTTACACCAGGGTTACACCACAGTTACACCTGAATTACACCAGCCACAGGGGATTCAGGAATTTTGGCTGCTGGGGTCAAACCCCGGCCGAGGAGCAGCCGTGACCTGCAGAATGTTAGCAGGGGCAGGTTCTCTGGGTTTGCCTCGCCTGGCCCCTTTCTGCTCTCAGGTGGCCCCAAAGCTCAAGGAATTGCCTGGAATTGGGGGAACACCAATCGCGGTTGGCACAGATTTTGTTCCAAGGGATCATATTCCCAGATCAGCCTCTCCAAGCCGAGGTGCAGGTGTCGGTCTGAGCTCCAGACCCTACAGCGAGCCGGGCTCAGCCTGGCTCCCGATCTGGGCTTTCCACTCCCAGCGCTGGGATTTCACCTGCGGAGGTTCCAGCAGCCCCCTGAGACCCTGAGCAGGCTGATGCTCATCCCCCTCTTGTCCTCCTTGCATCCGAGGTGCCTTTGAAGGCCATAAAAAGGAGCAGGAGGCGATTCGTGCTGAGGAGAGCCGTGCCGGGATGCAGCCGGGTCCAGCCCTTGCACGGCTCATGCGGGCGCTTCTCCTACAGAGGGCAGAGGAATATCAGGAATTCCCATCGCCTCCAGCCCGGCTCCCACCACCGGGGAGAAACCGGGCAGCGACCGGCAGGGAGGCGGCTGCAAAATCCCAAACATCGCCCTCCCCTCCTCAACCCGCTGTGACCCTCCCTGAGAACCGGGGTGACATTGGGTACCTTGATGACAACATATGGCTCCATTTATATAAAACCCAATGCTTACTGAAAATGCATATTTTCACAGCAAAAAATACCCCCCCCCCCCCAAACCTTGAAATACTCGACAGCATAAAATCCAACTCCGTTTGATAGTTTGTATTTATTTTATCACGGCAGGATGGATGGCTCTAATGCTCTGCATAATCGAGGGTGGGGGATTGCCTCTGCTCCAGCAATGAGAAATTAAGCACTGGGGGTTTTATTTATTTATTTATTTACTAAGACATGGTTTAGGAAAACAGGAAACTTATAAACCAGGAGACATGCACAGTGTGTCTTCCCTGGCTTTGGCTCTCGGTTTTCTTTTTTTTTTCCCCCTCTGTGTTTGTTGGTATTTTGTTCCCAGATGTCACCATAAACAAAGGGAGGAGCCTGGAGAAATAAATCTGTGGAAAATTAAGTAGCAGGAACAAGTGCTTACCTGTGCAGTTACCTATGAGTAACTAACCACTCACACAAGCACAGAACCAGTGCCAAAACTCCCCTGCATAATTGCATTTTCAAACCTCCGCACTCTTAGAGTGAAAAAGGGACGTTCTCTACCCTCACAAATAATGAATTGCCCGGTAATGAAGGGAGAGAGGCTTTTAGTGATGGTTAAATAAAACAGACCCAGTAGAATTAATAAAAAATACACAGTAGAATTGCATTAGCCCTTTGGAGTAAAAAATGAGCTTCTTGAAGTCACGGCGTTTCTGACACTTGGGCCACCGAGATCAGGATTTCACCCACTGAGACTAATGGGACAATTGCTCCATATAAATCCCAAATCCAGCAATGCATCCAAACCCCCGTTGGCACGGCTGTGAGCTCAGGGGTCCTGGCAGAGCTCTCCTGTTCCTCTCCTGTGCCACATCCATCACTGACACCTGAGCAAAACAAAAACTGCTCAGGTGAGGGGGGACCCCACACCTCTGGGTCACCCCAACCTCGCCCCCAGAGCCACAGCTCCTGTTAATTCACGATTTTTCAGGAGGGGATGCAGTCAGCACAAAGCCACATCAAACAGCCGCTGCAGCCTATGAAAGTCAGGGATTGTTAAAATATTTCACCCTCAGAGTCGCCTTCGCCGCTGTTTATTCTCTCTCCTCTGCCTTTCACTTAGCAGGGTAATTAAATCAGACTCCAGGGCTGGGTTTTAATTTCTGGTTCACATGCCCTCCAACCATGCTGCCGTGCCTGGGACTCAGGCTCGAGCAGGGAATATTTGTACAAAAAATGTATCGATACATTTTCATTTAAGGTGCTCATGAAAGGCTTTTTGTGCCTCGTGGTCGGTTCAGAGAAACCCTCGGCCTGTTTGGAAACTCCACCAGCCTCACTGACATCATTTCTTTGGCATTTTCCCTCTTAATTTCACTTTTTGGATTCACATGCCAGTTTGCTAAAACGGGAATAACACCCCAAACACAGAGCAGATAAACAAGGGAACGTGGAACGGGCTGGGCTATAAAAAGAGCTCCCAATTTCTCCCACTCAGCTTCTCTCACTGCTGTGTGCATGGAACTCATCAGCTTTTGGGGAATTGTCAGATGAGATGGAAGCTGTGGCAGGGAAGGGCTGCACCATCCTCCCGTGCCAGGATAATTACAGGTTGTTAATAGGAATTCATCTTCCAGAGCCATTCCTTCCCCGAAACACAGAAAGGAAGGGTGGTGGTGGAAATGTGGAGCCTCCAGCGAGGGACTCCCAGCCTGTGCAGCCCCACAGGGCTGCAGGCTCCCATTCCAGCAGCATTCCCAGCCAGATCCTCGGGAATTACCCACCCTGGAGTCGCCTCTGCTGGATTTAATTGAGTTGCTTCATCAACAGCAAAATTTGACCCATATACAGAGGGCCTCGTGCTGGCCAAAAATAGCCACGAGCTGGGGCTGGTCCTGCCAGTGCTTGGGTGAGCAAATGTCCTTTTCCAAACTGACCTTTTCCATTTCAGTCATGCTAGTACAGTTAAAATTTTCTTTTTAAACCAGCAACACAATTTATCCGTGAAAAGGAGAGAAAAAATAAAGGGAAAAAACTGGGGAGAAGCAGAAAAGAACACAAGCAAACCCCATCCACTAAAACAAACTACATAAAATTTAGATTATGTACATTAAAAACTCTCCTTATAAATATTTATTAGGATTTTTCTTCTGTGCTTTTATTTACTTGAGTACTTCTGCTATTCCTAACCTATCCCTCATTCAAAAAACACAATTGTTTTAAAGATTTTATCAACCCTTAATGGCTCCTACATTGAAAAATAGAAGGAACAGAGTGTGTCTGAAGAGATGCACAGCCCAAAGATGCTTCCAGCAGATAAGAATTTTAAAGGCCACCCAAAGGCAATTTAAAAACTGGACAAAAACTGGTTTTAGAAGGAGCACAATGTCTCATTTTCGAGCAGACCACGCGTGTGCTCTCCTGTGCACAGCCATGCCAGCACAGACAGGCACAAGGGAGCCTCTCCCAGGGGCTTCACTCCCAGGAATTCTCACAGCCCCTGGGAATGGCTCTCACTCCCTTCTGAGGAATCCAGAGGGGATTTTCCAGCCCAGCTCCCAGTCTGTGCTGGGTGACAATTCTCACACTGTCCAGGGGCCCTGGGACAGAGCCAGCCCTGCCCTGCAGACCTGGGGGAGCAGAGCCCAAACCACGTGGGATCCCAGCAGCCTCTGAGCAGGGTCAGGCTCCTCAGGAAGGGAGCTTGGAGAAAAACCAAGCAGGAAAAATGTCCCCAGTGCTTACAATTTCCAAACTGTGAATGGTGCCCAAACGACACCGAGGCAGAGCTGTCCCTGAATTTGGTGCCATCCTAGAGCACAAGCCCTAAGAGAGCCCAGTCACCCCCTTGTCCCAGCAGTGCCACCAAGGGATGCTGCCAGTATCAAACCACGAGATGCCAACAGGAACAACAGCTGCATCCCAAACACTGATCCCGTGTGCCAACAGGAACAGCCCTGCAGGGGCACCCTCTGAGCACCCCAAAACACCCCACAGCCACGGTCCCAGCAACCCCAGGGACATGGATTCAGGAATCTGAAGGCCACCTCACCACAAGGCCACATTTCCTCTCCAATTCCTGCATTGCAATTCTGCATTCACTGAATGAACAACTCTCCAGGCCACACCAAACTCCTCTTTCCAAGCACAAGCCCATGATCTGGAGCTAAACCACTATGAGTACTGCCAACAAATAAACAATTCCCAGAAGGATTCGTAACCAAAAATATATTTTAATGGACCCACAAATTTAATTTATAACTGCAAGGGTGTTTTGTTGGCATGAGGAAAGCTGAGCACCCCAGGGCCATGTCAGACACAAAGAAAGGACCTTCCAAAACCTGCTCCAGCATCACAATTCCTTGTTCCCAGCTCACCAGCACAGAAGGATAGGTATCAATTGCTTAAACTTACAGGATGGGAATTTATCTATTAGGGAGATTGCAAATGCTTCAATTTCCTATTCCAAGAACATGCAAAGCTTAAAGACAACACAGTTATTCAAGATAAAAAATCCAGACTGTGGCAAAAGGAACCATTCCTGAGAGAACACTGCAGTATCTGTCACCTCCCAGGATGGTAAAAGTGTGTCAGTCAGCACTGATATTTTAAAATGATATTTATTTATCAATTTGTACCCTGTACCCATCACTCAGCACCTGGGTACAGGCATTAAAATATTACACATCATCTCTCTATAAGCCATCATGTAAGAACATCCTTACTCCTGGGGTACAGATCTCCCCAAATCCCTTCCCATCCCAAGCACAGATCCCAGCAGAGCCTGGGGAGGGAGGAAAGGGGCAGAGAGGAGTCTCGGTGGGGACAGTGTGGGACAGTTTGGGCCAAAAGCAGGGCTTTGGCTGCCGGAAAGTCGCGGCATTTGGCAGACTTTGATCAAGCTGCAGAAATCCCCTTCACACAGAGCAGCTCCACACGGGTAATACTCACAGGATGTGCCTGGAGCGCTTTTCCCAGGGACTGGAGCAGGTCTGGGACGTGGCTGTGGCAGATCTTCAGCCTGGCCCCATCCACGGCCGAGCGTCCCCGGCCATCCCAGGCTGGGTGAGCCAGGCTGGGGCAGGGGCAGCATCACCCGGCACCGAGGGCATGGAAACAGCAGCAGGAGAGGCAGAGAGATCACAAGAGAGCAGTTACTTCCCAAAGGGCTCGTGGGGAGGCCTTGCACGGACACAGAGCCAGGCACTGCACGGCAGGGGCAGCCCAGGATCCCGGGATCCCTGCAGGCCCTTCTCCCACAGCCCTCCATCCACCCACCCATCCGCTCACCCATCCATCCATCCATCCATCCATCCATCCATCCATCCATCCATCCATCCATCCAACCACCCATCCACCCATCCACCCATTCACAGAACTCCGCTGGAATCAATGGAAATGCTCTTGTAAACAAGGACTTACAAGGACCCAACGTGACAAAGCTTTCAAAAGGAGTTTTGACTGTGCAATTGTTGCTGGATTAGGGGCTTCAGACGCACCGAGCTCGCTCTGAGGAGTGCAGGATTCCAATCCCCACAGGGCTGGGGCTTGGCCTCGGCCATGGGAAAGGCTCCGGGGCTCCCCCAAACTGGGCAAAGCCCCAAGGAAGGGATGGGAGCTGCACAAAAACACAAGCTCTGCTTTTTATAACCTAAACTGGCCTAAACCAAGCTGAACACTGGCCTAAACCAAGCTGAACACTGACCTACATCAAGCTGTGTCGCTGCCTAAATGAACACAGAATAAATTGTACAAAGAAAGAAATAGAGAGAGAGAGAGAGACAGAGAAAGAAAGAAAGAAAGAAAGAAAGAAAGAAAGAAAGAAAGAAAGAAAGAAAGAAAGAAAGAAAGAAAGAAAGAAAAAGAAATTCCCCCAAATTTGCTGCAAAATAAACCTATTTGGCGAAATCCTCATTTAAAATCATTGATTCAACAATAAAGCAGCAGCCCAGCCCAGCAGCACAAACAGCAGTATTTATCTTTCCCAGATAAGTAGAAGTTTGGAATAAATAAATCACCCATTCCTCTGCTTATATAAATGCAAACCAGAGCAACAAAACATGGCAATAGCACAAAAGACAAATAAATGAGTTAGACACGGAGTCCAGGAGTTTAAGAAGTCTCCCCTGTATTTAATAAAGCATGAATTATTTTTTTAGAAACACTAACAGATCCCTTGCAGATAGTTTTTATCTTTATATTGTTATTATATAAGACATCTTGTGTTTAAAGTGAACTATTGCTTCGTCTAGGTGGCCCCTCTGCTGGGCATAGAAATTAGGTAGTGAACAAAACCAAAAATCACCATTGAAAATTACAAACTATACAACTTCAAAGCATTTGGAGTCGGTTCTTTTCCCACCCCCAGTCCAAAGAGAGAAATAATGGAATCACTGGGAATGGGGAAGTTGGGGGTTTAGCATAAAATTCTGTGCCTACACCAAATTAAAGAGAAGCCAGCCCAAGCCACGGTGAGTGGAGAGAGGAAGGGGAGATGCAATTCCAGCTCATCCCTTCCCATGGACCCAGCAGGTGGAACACTGGACCAGAGACCAGAACCAAACCTGACTCTTTGTCCCTAACATAGCTCAAAGTCCTCTCGGAACCAGCGACACTTCTGCTTTTGAGGAACTCAATATTCAGGGTTCTGCCACCACTGATAATTAAAACGTGAGACCTGGCATTTTGCAAGGCTCCAGGATTTTTTTGTTTCATTTTTCTCCAAGAGAATGAGGCTGCATCGAGGGCAAAGCAAAATATTCTCGCCCAGTGCCCTTTAGAGAACTTCAGAACAACCAAACGCTGTCAAAGCATCGACTCTGCCCCAAGAAAAAAGGATTAAAATTACTGTCAGGACATTGAGGTTATGCTGTGTCCAAACCATCCAATTAGGAGGAAAAAACGCTAAAATTACCTTTGGAAAATTAACTCAAACTGGCTCAATTTCCAACCGTATCTCTGCAAGCATTTTACATTTACAACGCGTTTTTGTTTAGGCACAAAATCAGCATTTCGAATGTTGTCTCTTAGCACAGACCACGAACAACTAAAGATACTGAATAATTTGATTATTTCTGAATTTTAAAATTTAAAATACAGCGGAACTGCGTATTTGGACTTCACCAACTCAGCCTGGAGATGGAAAGCAAGGCTGGAGCTGCCTCTGGCCGCTGCATCGACACCAGGGCTTAGAGTTCTACCAAAGAGCAGCCCAGGATTAGCAGCAGAGGGGATCATTCCTTCTCAGGGCTATTTTGCTCAAGAGAATCAATTTCCAAAAATTGCTTAAAACATCAAATGAAACACAAGTTATCTAAACATCAGATTTTCTAATTTTATTAAAAACGCACAAATTTTATCCAACATGTTTTCTTTCATACAGTGAATGGTCTAATATGCACTGGAGGTCACACAAGCTTAGGTTCATTAGAACAATAAAAGACATATGAGAAATTTAATATATAAAGAAAAAAGTAGCAGCTGTTGACTGCATATTTGACCATAAAATTTAAATATTTTGGACTTTTATTTTAAAGACACAAAAATAAAACCTGTGTGGGTCTATATAAGTCATATTAACAATTCCATGAATGTTCAACAGGACTAAAAATTAGCAAAGATGCTTGTTTGTCTTTTTTTTTTTTTTCTTTTTACCCTTGTAACACTTTTTAAACACCTTCTCGGGTTGCTGGTGCAAAGCACCTTACAGTATTTGTGCTATATATTTACTTTATTTGGCAACTGTCTGGGTTTTGTGGGTTTTTTTTTTCTTTGCCTTCTGTAAACAACACCTTTTACAAACTAGCACAGTGAACCACAAGCCCTGCAATCTGTTAGAACATCTACAGAAAAGAAAATGAACTATTTTGGTTGGCTGCTCAAAATCTTTTGCTTTTGAACAAGAGGTTTTTCTAAAACAGGATTTATTAGTAAAACATTGAGCTCCTGAATTTAACATTAGACGTAAACAGTTGACTGTTTTTAGTTCAATAGAGTCTTTTTGTTTAGCTTTTCTCTCTCTGTGAAGGTAGAATACTTTCTGTTTGTTTGTTTGTTTTTTCAAGTCATTTTCGTTAGAGGTCTGGGTGGTGACCTTTGCTATGATGAGGAGGTTTTTTGTACGTGTAGCTTTGTGAAGGTAGAAGAGTTGGTGCTGAGGGCTTAACATTTAATATTTGCTATTTTTGGAAAAAAAAAAAAAACCAAACCAAAATCAAAACAACAGAAACAGAACAGAAAAGGAAAAAAAAAAAAAAAAAAGAAAGGAAAAAAGGAAAAGTTGTCCCACCTGATCGTCAGCAGGCTGAAACGGCTGAAGCTAAAAAGAGTTTCTTGTTGTCGAACTTTCTGAGAGACAAAAATGAACAAACAGATTCATAATGCCAGAACCATCCTTAACCGGGAACGCTATAGAGAGTTCTTGAAGCTTTTTTTCCCCTTTTCTTTGACCTTTCCTTCATACAATTATTTTTTAAATTCTTTTTTTGTTTGTTTGTTTTTTGTTTTTTTGTTTTTAAACGAGAAGTTTCTAAGGATTGTGGCTCTTAGGATGACATCCAACAGGGTAATCAAACTCACGCCATCCTACGGAATGGCAGCACTTTTACTGTACAGCTTCCCCAGTTTCTTTGTCAATGGTACAAAAAAGTCCCCTCGCTTGTTTGATACAACCATAACATGGAGATTGTCCTGGTCTAGAGCAAAGCTTGCCTTGGAGCGATCGGATCAGTTCGTTCCCAAGGTTATATTGTCTTAGGGCGGGAGAGATGTTATATGAACTCATTTCTGTACACCATAACAATAAGCAGACTAGATGATCATCACTTACTTAGACCCAGTTTGTTTTAAAGCTACCACACAGCTGCTTCGTTCATCTCTGGAGGGTGGGACAAGTGACTGCCGTAGTTAGCACCACCGTTGACGGATATCGACGAAAATGGGGGGCTGGGGCCAAAAACTTCCGCGGACATGGAGTGCAAGGACCCGGGCAGGTTGGGTTCGGGGCTGGGCGAGTCTCCCGGGGGGTGCGACATGATGTCAGTGAAGCGCTGAGCCTCACTCGAGGGGTGATGTCCGGGCAGGGGGTGGTCCATGGCCCCCAGCGGGGTCCCTGACGGCCCCGAGGAGGGCACGAACGGGAGATCCACGGGGGTCTGCGCTTGAGACGAAGGCGGTCCTTGCGGGAAGAAATCGTAATTGCTCCCAGGGCCGTAATACTCGCTCTGATAATCTGGCGGACAAGGAGAGACAGAGGGAAGGTAACAGGCGGGCAGGGACCCGAGTGGGGACCACACGGGCGCGCTCCCACGGCGGCGGGGCTCGGGGGGAGGGTGGGGCTCGGGGTGTCACCCACGAACCCGAGGGAGAAACGTGTGACCGGGCTAGCCGGGCTCCGGCAGCCTCGGGACACCCTTCCCGCAGAGCAGCGGGGACACCGACACAAAGCGGCGCTCCCGAAAACAGCGGGGGCACAGCGGAGAAACAGCGGGGGAACGCCGGGATCCCGCGGCAGCGCGGCCACGGCCGCCCCCGGCTGCGGGGAGCCCCGCGATGGGCGGCGGGCACCGGGCGGGACGGCCAGAGCCTCCCGGAGCAGAGCCAGGAGCCCGGCGCGGCCCCGCGGGTGTCCCCGCATCCCGGCACGGAGCGAGGGAGCGCGGGGGGAGCGGTACCCACCTCCGTAGAAGGAGAAGGGCCCGTTGGGGATGAGCTCGCCGGGCTCCAGCCGGTCCACGAGCGGCCGCATCCTGCGCGGGCTGCGGAAGAACGCGTGTCGCCGGGCTCCCAGCGCGCTCAGCTGCTTCATCCGCCGCTCCTTGGAGCGCCGGTTCTGGAACCACACCTGGCGGGGCGGCGGGAGAGGCGCCGGTCATGGGAGCCGCAGGTCCAGCTCCTCGCTTCCCCTCCATCCCCATCCCCATCCCCATCCCGGGGCTGCGCTTTTCCCCTTTCCCTCTCTCTCTTGCCCGGTGCGCCCCGAGCCGCGCTCCGAGCGCGGCCGAACCCACGCGTGACGGCGGCCCCGCTCCCCACTGACTGCAGGTCAAGAATGATTGAGTTAATTCTTATTACCCTGACAAGATTACTACTAATTACCCTCACACTGAGCCTCTCCAATCTAACCTCGTCTTTAATGGTCCTTTAACCCCCCATTACCCCAGCGCTGCGGGTTTATAAACCTTTTAATAATTCCAGCGCGTTGTCATTCTTATTTACCCATTAGCCCCTCACATTTCTGGTTATTAATTTCGATACTGCTTGCAGCTCCTTCAGGGCTTTTGCGGATAAACCCGCGGCTCTGTCCCCGCCGACCGGCCGGGGCTGGGGAACCGGGAAGCACCGGGAAGCTGCCGGGAAGCACCGGGAAGCGCCGGGACGCCTCGGCAATAACGATTCCAAGGCCGGCGGGGCTTCCCCGGGCCCCGCAGTGCGGAGGGTGCCGGGCACCGGCCCCTCCTCGCCCCTGCATCCCCCGGAGCCGAGCCCGGTGCCCGGAGGCGGCGGTACCTGGATGACCCGCATGTTGAGGCCGGTCTCCTGGGCCAGCTGCTCCCTGATGTGCCGGGTGGGTTTTGGGGTGGCCGCGAAGGCGGCTTTCAGAGTCTCTAGCTGTTTGGCTTTGATGGTGGTGCGGGGTCCCCGCCGCTTGGCCCCCAGGTTCTGGTCGTCGTTTTCGTTGCTCCCCGTCTCCTTGTCGGACACGTTGGCGCTTTCCGAGTCCTTGGCGTCGTCCTGGGAGGGGTCTTGAGAGTCGGGGGACAGGCTGGGGTCACTGCCGGTGGTGGCTGGGGGAGAACAAACCGGGTCACGCTCAGCCGGGGGAGGAATACCGACCGCGAGGGACGGGCCGCGGTAGGAGAAGGGAAAAATGGAGAGGAGAAAGGGAAGAAGAAAAAAAATGGAGAAAAGGAGAGAAAAAGAAAGGGATAGGAGAATGAAGGGAGAAGAGAGAGGAGGAAGACAAGCGAGAGGAGCAGGGAGAAAGGAGGGAGAGGAGAAAGAAGAGGAGAAAGGAGGAGGAAGGAGAGGAGCAGCCGGTGCTGAGCGCATCCCTCCCTCATCCGCCCGGCCGCGCACTCTCACCTGAATGCAGGCTGTTTTCTTTGGCAGTATTGCTGTTATTTAGGTAATCTTCTTTGCAGACAAACTTGTTCTCGTCTATGATGTAGAGCTCCTCGCCGGTGGAGAGTTGCTTGTTACACATCATACACGTAAAACAGTTCAAGTGGAACACTTTGCTCCGCGCCCTGCGGACCAGGTCGCTGGGGGAGATGCCCTGGGCACAGCCCGCGCACTTGGTCCCGAAACACCTGCGGAGAGAGACCGGGCAGGGGTCAGCAGTGTCAGCCGGGCAGGGGTCAGCAGCGCCAGCCGGGACCGGGCAGCAGCGCCCGCCGACCGCGGGCCCCGCGCCGCGGCCTCCGCAAACCCCGCTGGGCCATGCAAAAGGGGATTAAATAAAGGACAGAATCCCTGAACAGCGCTCTCTCTTCCCGATATTATATATTTTACAAATAAAACTCAAAGCCGGCCTGGGCAGCCGGCGCGGGGCTGTGCCTGCGATTGCTGAACCCCGGGGCTGCAATGCCCGGGTGTCCCTGCGCCCCGACACCGGCACTGAGGACGCTCTGACAAACAGCTCGCAGAAATTCTACACGTTCTGGATGTCGGGACCGGCCTCGGTCACGCTCCGGCCGGAGGAGCCGCCGGTGCGGGCAAGGCCGGCGCGGGGAGCCGGGGGTGGCGGGACCGGATCCGCACCGGGGCCGGAGGCCTCCCGTGCCCCGCTCAGCCCGCGGGGCTCTCGGAACCGAGAGCGGGGCAGTGTCGGGCCCATTCCCGGGGAGAAGCGGCGGGGCTCGGGGCAGTGACGGTCCCCGTGCCCAGGGAGGAGCGGCGGCGGGGCTCAGGGCCGCGTTCCGCCGCGCCGGGCCGGGCGTTGTGCCGGTGTGCGGCGGGGACTCCGCGGCCACCCCGGCCCCAGCCGGTCCTTGCTGTTGTCGCCAGCGTGCGGCGGCGGGGCCCGGCCGAGCAGCGGCACCGGCGGCCGCTCCGAGCCCGGGGGTGATTCCGGCGCCGCAGCGGGCCGGGATGAGCGGGGAGAGCGGCGGCGAGCGAGCGTCGGTCCCCGCCTCCCTCTGCATCCATCCATCCACCGGCGAAGGGTCGCTGCCCTCGGGGCGGCCTGGCTCGGGTGGACGGGATGCGCTGGGCCCGGGGAGCGCTCACATCGGGCCTTCCCCGCCGGGCGGCTCCGGGAGCAACCCCGGGCTCCGGCTCGGGCAGCGCCGCGCTCACGGAAAGCCCCGGCGGGGTCAGCCCCGCTCCGCAGCACCGGGCCCGGGATGCTGCCCGTGCCCCCGGGCCGGGCCCGGCCCGCACCGCCCCGCCGCTCGATAGTTTGGAGGGAACTTCGGGCAACTCGAGCTCGGCCGGGGGAGCGGCGGCATCAACGGGCCCGGCCCCGGGCCCGACCCCTGCCCGCCCCCCCACCTCGAGAGCACCGGGAGAAACAACCGCGGTTTGAGATGTTCGCGTGTCACGGGGGGGAAGAGGCGCTTGTGGGTCCTGCTGACAACGGGGAAAGCGACAAAAATAATGGGACAAAAATGGAGGTGAAAAGCGAATGGAGAGGAGCGGCGGGGACAGGCGGAGGCCGGTACTCACCGAAAGAAGTCGTTTTTGCAGTAAAGCTTGCCTTCTCGCGAAAAGCATTTCTCTGTCAAATTGCATTTACATTCACAGCACTGAACACACTTCACATGCCAAGCCCTGTCCAGTACATTCAACAAAAACCGGTCCAAGATCGGCCTTTTGCAGCCTGCACAGTGAACCATTGTCTTTGGTTAGTTCTGAGGGGGGCAGCGGTTTCCCAGGTGTCAAGGAAAAAAAAAATAAAAACAACAATTTCTTTTTTTTTTTTTTTTTTTCAAAAAGACGACAACACCGGCGAAGGTTTGTTTTTTGTTTCTTTTCTTTTTTTCTCTCGTTTTTCTTGTTTTCGTGTATGTATGTTTTAAAAGCCTTGGAGAAGTGAAGGAGGAGAAAAAGAAAGGGAGGAAGAAGAAAAATCTTCGTTCGAGTGTCCTAGGAGGGGCACACAGGAGAATCCCCCACTGCCCAGCGCTTCGACACAGCCGCAGGATCCCGGCCGCTACCAACCACGCGGATAATAATAATAATAATAATAATAATAATAATAGTAATAATAATAATAATAGTAACAATAAAACAACAACGGCTATAAAGATCGGCGCTCAGAAAAATAAAAATTAAAAAAATTAAAAATAAAACCGCCAAAAAGCGAGCGTGATGAGTTTTTTCTAAGGTCTGAGGTAGAGCAGTCAGGAGTCAAAGTGCTTTTCCCAATGAGAAATCAAAGGAGCAAAAAATATAATAACAATAATAATAATAAATAACGAGCCGGGACATGGAGAGACGGCGGCGGTCAGACGGGCTGTGGCTACTGCCGCGGCGACATCGCCCTGCGCGTCCTGACGCGAGGATGGGGACACGCGGGGACGGGGACACGCTCCTCCGCTCCTCGCTTCGCCGCTCGCTCTCGTTCTCTCTCTCTCTCTCTCTCTCTCTCTTTCTCTCTCCCTCGACGTCTCGGCGGCACCGTCGTGCCCGGCTCTGTCCGTCCGTCACTCCGTCCGTCAGTCCGTCCTACCTACCCCCGCGCATCGCTACCCGCGGCGGCCGCCCGTGTCCCCGGCGAGCGGGCGCGGCGTGGCATGGCCCGGCGGTGGCGGAGCGCAGGGCCCGGGGCGGGCGGGCCGGGGCCGGGCGGAGGGCGCGGGGCAGAGGGGCGGCCCCGCCGTCCGGCCGCGCAGGGGCTCTGCATGATCCCGGCGCCGCCGCCGCCGCAGCCTTATGCACCGCGGGCTCACGTCACCGCCCCGCGCGGCCAATCCGCGCCGCCGCCGCCGCCCCCCCGCGCCCGCCGCGCCGCCGCCGGACGGGGCGTCCGCGCCCCTTTATAGAGCCGCCGGGGCGCCGCCGCCGCCTCCGCCCGCACCGGCCGGCCCGCCGAGCCACCGACCGACCGACACACGCACCGACAGACACACCGACACACCGACCGACCCACCCGCCGACGGCCCGCCCGGCCCCCCGAGCGCGATGCAGCGGTAGGTGTGTGGCAGCACGGACGTGGGCACGGCGGGCACCAGGAGACGCGGCCGCTCGGTGGGGTCTGGCACCCCCGCGGGGTCACGGAGCCGTCAGAGGGAGCCGCTGCCCGCCGCCGGCCGGGAGCGCCTCGCCGGGGACCGGCGACAAACGAGATCCCGCTCCAGCGTGGGTTCCCCCACGGCAAACGGCGGGGCCCGAGGGCGCGGGGGCTCCGCGGGGCGCGGAGCGGAGGAGAAGCCCGAGGCGGGCGGCTTTTCCCGGGATGAGCGGTGCGGCGGGGCCGGGGCTGCGGCCCGGGACGCTCCGGCGGGGCCGCACCGGTGGGGAGGGGGCGGCGAGCCCGGGGCCGCCCGAGCGCCGAGGGCACAGCGGAGGCTCCGGGAACTTCGCGGTGGCTCCGTTACCGGCGCTCGCAGCGCACGGCCGGGGCCGAGGAGCACCGGCCACCGGGATGTACCTTCTTTATTTTTTTTTTTCCTTTTTCGGTAAATAAAAATTAATTCGCTTTTACCTTCCAGGGGCCGGTCGGTACCGGGGCGGTGCGGAGGGACGAGGTTTCTCTTTCCTTCGCGCTTTGCTGCCCGTCGGGAGCCTCCGCTCCGGGGAGGTGTCACCGCCTGTCCCCGGCCCCTCCCGGCCCCGGAGCCCGCCCCTCTCCCCGTCCCAGAGGGCTGAGCCCGGGCTGGGAATCGGGAGGGAACGGCGGATGGAAGGGGCCGAGCGTTCCCGGGGTTCCATACACGCCCGGGAGCCGGGGCGGGGAGAGAGGGTGGCGCAGGCCCATCCCGGAGCCCGCAGCATCCCCCGCTCGAACCCGTCACCCTCGCTGTCTTTCACGTGCTTCTCCCGTCCTTGAGGAAAAAAAAAAAAAAAAAAAAAAAAAGGTGGGAAAGGCATAAATTGGAAGACAGAGAGGAAAGAGAAGGCAGCAAACCCTCTCCGAGCGGGGGGCACCCGCCACCGGCGGGGATGCAGAGCCTGCCCGGGCCGGGAGAGGCGGATCCAGGGCTGTCCTCGGGCCGAGCCATCGCCTCGGAGCTCCTGCGGGTGTTTCAGAGCCCCGGGGCCGCGGCCGCGCTATCATCCTTCCCCCGTCGGGGCGCACCGGGCTCCCCCTGCGCAGCTGTCGCTTCGCTCGGCCGCCGCTGGCGGGGATCAATAGAGCCGGGGCTCGCCCCGCGCGGTGCCCCCGCACATGGGCGCTTCTCATGCGGAGCTGGCGCGGGCTCCGCCGCCCGGGAAGGCGACAGCTGCGGGCGCCGTCAGGGGAGCGCTGCCCTCGGCCCGGCCCCCGGTGCCATGTGTCGGCGGGGATGAATGAGGGGAAGGAGATGAGCATCTCGTGTCCATCAAGCACCGGTTTTTCACAACGATTTTTTTTTTCTCCTTTCCCAGGCGTTAGCGAAAGCATCTGGTTCTGCCCCGCTCCCCGGGGGGCTCAGGCCGTGCCCAGCCCCTCCCCGCGGGGATCCGGGGTGTCCCCGCACCGCTGCGGCTCCCGGGGGGCTCTGCCCTCCCGAGCCCCCCAAACCCCGCTCGGGAGAGGAGGCAGCGCGGACAGAGGGGGGCAGTGGGGACAGTGGGGTGTCCCCTCCGCCTCACCCCCCACAGCGGGGACCCCGACTCAGAGCAGGCGTTTGAGAGGCCAAAATGTCCGCGCTTGTCTCCAGCGGGATCCGAAAACCAAACCCTGCCATCCCCGGGCTGCCCCGGCCTCCTGCGCCCCGCGGGTCCCGGCGTGGGGCACCCCCGGGAGCCCGAGGGGCGGGGGAAACTCCCCCGGGGGAGCAGCGCTGTGTGCAGCCCCCTCACAGGGCCGGGTGTTGGGGATGGGGGCATTTTTTTGTTTTTCATTGTATTTTGCAATTCGCCCCGGTCCGTTCCCGGGCCGATCCCACCCAAACCCCGCGGGGAGCCGGCCTGGATGCTCCAGAGCAACCCCCGGCCGGCCCCAACGCTGGAAAAGAGGGACATTAAGAGAGTAAAAAAGAAAAGAAAGAAAGAAAAGGTATACATTAGAAGATGTTTTTAAAAAGGGAAATTTAAAAACTAAAAAAAAGGAGGGAAATTAAAAGAAGGAAAAATTTTTAAAAATAGAGAGTGTAAGTTAAATAATAAAAGAGACAAAAATAACGAGAGAGAGAATATAAAAGAGTAAAGAAAAAAAAAAGCCAAACGAACCCAAACTCAAATTAGTTTTAAATCTAATATCGAAGAAAAAAACCAAGTCCCTTTCAGGCGAGTTTAAATTTGCATTTTATGGGTGTCGTTCCCGTCTTTTTAGTTAAACATCACCCTGTTTATCACCCCCTTTCCCCACCGCTGCGCTCAGGGATGGGATTTCTCTCTCCTTTAAGCGGTACCGGTGCTGCACAAACCCCGAGCCGCTCGCCGGGACCACCGCGCTTCGTTGTGGAGCATCCCCGCATCCCCAGCCAGGCACAAACTTCCCTCCCACGCACTGGCAGACTCTTTCCACCACATCAATCCCCCGGCAGCACTAACTATTCTCTCTTTTCCCATTTATTTTTAAATTTGATTTTATTTTTTCCCTCCTTTTTAATATTCCTCCAGGACCTCGCGCGGGCTCGGGGAGGATGCGGGGCTGGGAGCGGGCGGCGGGGCCGGTGCCCGGCAGCTCCCCCGGCGGGGCGGGGGCCGGGGGGAGCCCGGAGCTCCCGTTCCGATCCCTCCACACCCCGGAGCAGCGCGGCCCGGGGGCCGGGGGGCTCTGCCGGCGGCGGCTCGGAGTCCCCTCGCCAGCCCGGGCGATGCTGTGGGGGGACAGCCCGCGGAGAAGGTGGGGTCACACCTCTCCCCCCGTCCCCAGCACCTTCCCCCGCAGGAAGAGCGCCTCCGCCTGATTAAATATATATGCGGTTAATGCACTATCCAAATATTGAAGTTAAGATGTAATTAAGCCTGTAGAACATCCCCGCGCAATAAACCCCATGGCTGGACAGGATCCATCCCCAGGTTTGTTTTAGAAGAGCTTGGAAAAAAAATAAGAAGAAGATCTTTAAATTATGTATTAGAAGGTCCCAGTTTTTCCTGCCACACTCGGGTCGATGCTGAGGGTAAACACCACACTGTCGCACCCCGGCTCCGCTCGCCTTTCCCTTTTCTTTTATTTCTTTTATTTCTTCTCTATTTATTTGCCTTTTCCTTATTTATTTTCCGGCCCCCCTCCCCCGTGATTAGCCCTCCCGGCTTTCTTCCCACGTCGCTAAATGTTGTCGCTTACACTCCGAGCTCATGCATTGTTTATGGGAAATATAGTTAATAAATAATTACAAATCCGAGGTGTGCGGCTCTGCCTTTGACTGACGGGAAAGTGTCCGGGAAGGGGCCGGGGGTGGCCGGGGGGGTCCCCGAGCGGGGCCCGGGGGCAGCGCGGGGGCTCCGGGTGGGGGTGCGGGTGTGGGACAGCTGAGAGGGATCCTCCACTCGAGAAAGGGCAGATATAAGACGAATAAAAGAGAAAAGAAAGAAAAGTGGAGAGGTAGTGGGGGCGAGGGGGGGCTATAAAAAAAAGAGGGTGAAGCGAACCCCCGGAGGATGCTCCGCTCCCGGTTCATCCATCTTCATTGTCTCCGTGTGTGCAAAAGCAACTCCGGTCTAAGGAAAAGCCACTATCAAAGCCATGGCTTTATTTTATATCCTATAGATCAGGAGGGAGGCAAAGCTTTATTTTCGCCCAGAGACAGATATTTTATTTCTCTCTTACGGTTTTATGTGTGAGAGATGTCAAAAAGGTAAAATAGATTGCTAATGCATAGGCAAAACGAAGCTGTTTTGGCATGCTCTGTGTCAGGAGGGCTCCCGGGGAGCGCGGGCTGGGGATTTAGGGCTGATGGGGGACTCGGGGGGATTCTGCTAAAACATCTCTCTCCATAAATCCAGCCGCGTGGTCAGCGCGAGCGGCACAAGGAGTTTTAAAGGGGAAGAGTTGGAGCGCGGCGGAGCGGAGCGGGATCCCGGCCGCGCTGCCCCCGCTCAGCCCGGCCCGTTCCGCCGGGGTCCCGGGGGTCGCAGCCGCCGTTCCCATCGCTTCTCCCGGCGGAGCTGCGGGGCTGGGACCGGCCCGAGCCGCTGCCGGCGGCACAAAGCGCTCCCGGCTCATCCCGCCCGCACAACATCCTCGCCTGCTTTTATTATTTCATTTTATTTTATTTTTCCTCCCAAAACAAGCACCCATCCCCTGACCACGGGTCCAACTCCCGGAGCTGCGGCCGCTCAGCATCTGCCTCTCCGACCCCGGCAGCGGATCCACACGGACCTTTTCCAAAGTTAAAATATATCTCCCCAAGCTGCAACAATTTTCATACTTTTTGACCTCGGGGATTTACTTAGCACGTTAAGTTCAAGGCTCAGAAGCCCAGGGCTATTACTCATTTAGGCACTCCCACCACCAACACTTTTCACCACATATTTTATCATTTGACTTCCCGGCTTAAATTCATGTTATGGCAAATAATGGATGGTAATACTTTCCCCCTTCCCCATGTTAATTGTCTTGTCTGACAGCCTCCGCATTCGAAGTGATTTAAAGCAAACAAGGGTGCAGCGAGAGCAGGAGACAGCCCAGCACAAAACCTCTGCGGGAGCCCTGCGGCTCCGGCTCTTCCCTCCCAGGTCGTGGGCTGGACCCAGAGCCCAGCAAAGCCTCGCCCAAAGCACCGCCCGGCCCTCGCTGGGGTCACTGCGGTGCTGAGGCCGCTTCTTCCCGGTGCCCCGCAGCCCCTGGGGTGACACGGGGGACTCACCACTGCCTTGGGCCCCTCTGGCTTTGCTGCCCAAAATATTCCTTCCTTGGGGTGGCTGAAATGGGGAATCAAGAGCAGAGTGCTATTTGCAAATTAAAAAAAAAAAAGCAAAAAAAAAAAAAAAAAGCAAGGTGTACTTGATTAGGAAATTAATTATTTCAGTACCCCCAGGATTATATTGTTTTTCTAAGTTCTGTGGGCCTGTGTAATTTACTAATTTCACAGTGGCTGAACTTCCCTGGGAGTGAGAGTCAATCTCCCCTCTCTGCCGTGCGGGCGGATCCTGCGCGGAGGCAGCGGCTCCTCGGCGGTGTCGGAGGGAAGCGGGAGCCCAGACCTTTCCCTCTGCTCCTGCCACTGACCTGCTGCGTGACCCTGGCCAAAATCCTCGGTTTTCCTCTTTCTGAGAGTGGGCAGTGCCCTCCTTCCCACCAGGAGCAGTTCTTCCTGCTGGAAAAGGAGAAACCGGCACAGGCGCTGCCTTCCCGGGTCCGTATGGAAAAGGGGCTGCTGCATTACACGTCCTCCTCAAGCAGCTGCAGAAGAGAATTCTCAGCACAGAAGGGTTTTTGTCACCAGCGGAATGTCAGTTTTTGGTGCTGACATCACTGTCACGCAGAGCGTTTGGGAAGAATAACTGAAACCCAAACAAACAGGGCTGTGCCAGGGAAATGCAGCTGCAGGGGCAGAGCTCGGTTCAGCATCACCTGGGCCAGGTACCAGAGCAGCACAGAGCTCCCTGCCAGGTGTGACAGTGAACCCAGAGCTCCTGGCTGTGTCTCTGTCTGTCAGCTTAGTCCTGGCTAATCTATCTATAGATCCTGTCGTTTGTTACGGCACCAGATCATATCCTATTCATAGGATTTTCTATTTTAAAGGTTCTCAGAGGCTCTGGCCAGCCTGCTCTTCCTTCTCCCCACACGCCAGTCCGGGCAGCTGGGTTAGTGCAGCTGGAGCCCCGCAGAGTCCCTGCCTCCCGGGTGCCTCCACACGCTGCTGTTTCCTCCCCTCATCCCTGAGTGATGCTCCAAGTGTGGCTGACGCGCTCAGCTCAGCCCAACGCCACGGCGGGGACGTGGCATGCACAGCCACAATCCCATCACCCTGAGAAGCATCAGTGTGCTGCGTTCAGGATGAAAAAAACCAGATCATTTTGCTCTAGAATGTGAAATTTCACTAGTTCCAGTAATTCTTCCAGGGGCTGAGCTCCATCCCCATGAGGATGCTGCTGTCCCCTGCCGTGCCCCAGGGTCAGTCCCCACATGGGACAGAGCCACACACTGGCACTACCCAGGGTCAACCCTCCATGCCCAGAAGCACTTTTAAAAAAATATTATTCTAAGAAAATCCTTCCTTGGCATTTCTGGGGCTCTTCCCAGCGTGTCACTGAGTTCTGGGGCCCAGGGTTCTCCTCTCCTCTTTCCAAGGCATCCATCCCCAAACCAGCATCACCCTGAAGGCACCAGGGATTTTGCCTTGAAAATGAGTAAACCTTGATTCCCCAAACCCTGGTGAACAGATTCACCAAGTCTCTTCCTCCTGCCTGTGAAAAACCACCATTTTCACTGACAACAAGTCACTGCAGGAGCTGGGGTATCTGTGGGAGTGATGAGAAAGGAAACTTCAGGCTCAGAAACTGTGAGTCTGCAGAATTCCCTACCAGTGTGGCTTTTTCAGTGGTTGAAATAAAATCTACATGGCTGTAATTAGTCAATATTTGTAAAGCCTCTAAGATTGCAGAATAAATGGCTGAGAAATTCTCATGGTTATTAGATAAATGCATTAATAATAACGGCGCTGGCTGCTGAGGAGATGTCGCTCCTAATGATGCACAATTTATTTCCTTAAGGGTGTGCTAATAAACAAAACTGCTTTTTAGAATCTGGTGTGTTTATTCCACATATGCCCTCAGATCAAATAAGTTTCTCTCCCCACAGCATCATCTCCTGCTCTCCCTCTCTGCAATCCCTCATTAACTCCTGCTGTGCTGAGCTCAGGGACACGCAGCCCTGCCCACCCCGGGTCCTGAGCCCTGCTGCCCTTGGATGTGGCCTGACATCCTTCTGGGACATCCCAGAGGGTCCCTTAGCCCCTGGGATGGGCGTTTGTCCTCATCCCAGCCTGGGTTTGTGGCAGTCCCTGCTGGATCTCCGAGCCAGGGATCACCTGCACACTCCCCACCTAAACACACACCAGAGGGGATGGCCCTGCTCTCCCCTCTCCTGTCAAACCAGAGCAGCAGCTCCAGAGCTCCCAGAGGGAGGTGTTTCCTTTCCCTCTGTGGCTCCCCATGCCCGTGCTGTCCGTGCACAGGGGGAGGAGCAGCAGGAGCAGCTCTGGGCTCTGTGCACAGCCCCTGCTCTTCCCTCTCACTAAATCCATGAGGTGCCCATTCCAAACAAACCTTCCCTGCACACCTGCAGGGCATCGTGTCCCTGCCCTGGGAAGCACAGGGAAAGGCTCCCTTCCCCACCTCCCTCCACGGCCTGGACAAGCAGAGGCACAGGGCAGAGCCCCCAGGCACCGTGGGGTCACTCTGGTGTTTGTGAGATGCTTTAGGGCTGTGTTTGTGTTTGAGGGATCCTTTAGGGCCATATTTGAGGGATGCTCTAGGGCTGTGTTTGAAGGATCCTTTAGGGCCATATTTGAGGGATGCTTTAGGGCTGTGTTTGAGGGATCCTTCAGGGCCATGTTTGAGGGATGCTCTAGGGCTGTGTTTGAGGGATCCTTCAGGGCCATGTTTGAGGGATGCTTTAGGGATGTGTTGATGTTTGAGGGATCCTTTAGGGCCATATTTGAGGGATGCTTTAGGGCCTGGTGTGCTCTTCAAAGGCCATTTCCTACTGTGGCTTTCCAAACCCCATTAATATTCCACAGGGCTGAGGATTCACACGGGAGGGGAATGCCATTTCCAAAGCCCAGCGCTGCCCTGCTTCCCTGTTTGAATTCAAGCACCCCCACACCAGAGGCACTGCCTTGCTTAGCTTTGAAAATGACCCTGGGAAAGCTTTTCCCTGTGGCAATATTCAACCACTGCCCAGGGACAGGGACGTGTTTGGGGTCCTGATGCCATCCAGGACACCAGGGTGGGATCTGGGTGAGCCCCACATCACTGCAGGGCCCCAGGAGGAGACTGTGCACCTTCCCACAGGAAAAGCAAACGGAGGTGGGCACCAATAAAGCATCCAGAGCCTTCAGGTTTTTGTGGAAACCCCTGGCTTGGACACGCCAGGGCTGTGCCAGTGCTTGGTGCCCATCTGGACACACATTTCTGTGGAACTGCTGCCCACAAGCTGAATAATGCATGAGAGTTCAGAATTTAGGGAGAAAGAGAAGGAAAAAAAGTTTGAAAATAGTAGTTTATAATTCTAAAATTAGCAGAAAATACCTTTTCCTTGGGGATCCCCCCATGAGGTCCAGCTCATGCCGGGGGAGGGGGTGAGGCTGGGCCAGGCAGCTCCTCCCAGAGCCCAGACCTGGGGCAGGAAAGGGGAAAATCACTTGGAACTTGAAAATCCCCATTTTTCCTATTACTGTGAAAATCAGAAAATCCACATTACCACAGGAACTGGGAAATGCACCTTTGGAGGGGAGTGCTCAGGGTGAGATCTGCCCAGGTGAAGGGGTCCCTGGCCAGGGAAGAAATCCCAAGATAAAGAATAAAAATAACCTACAGCAGAAAGGCACATGAAAACCTGCTCATTCTTCCCTGCCCTGATGCATTTCTGCTTCTTTTTGTGCATTTAAAAAAATCAACAAAACTCCTGAGTTAGTATGAAAACAACAAAAAAATCACAGTTAAAACAACTCTGCAATGGTCATACAGCCAAATATATGCATTAGATGTTAAACCTTCTATCAGAGAGCTCAGCTGGAATTTATTTTTTTTTTCCATAAATCTGCAAAATATAATTAAATTGGTGACGGTAAAAAAAAATATTAAAAAAAAAAAAAAAAAGAGAGCCTGGTCCAAACCCTTATAAGGATATTTCAGCCATGCTGAGGTTCCTTTTCCATAAATGTTAAGCAGACATCTGTAAACATAATTGGAATTTACTGCACACGTGAATAACTGCATATAAATGAGCCTGGATGGTTGGGGTTTAGGAAAGGGCTGCAGGTGCCCCCCCTTGTTGATAAGACTCCGGCGTTCCCGTTGCACATCCCAGCTCAATTCCAAATGTCAATTCTCTACATTTTAATTTTTTTTTTAATAATTTTTTTTTCCCTGGCTGTTGCCTTGTTACATTTATCATAAAGCCTCTACAGATGAGCCATGCTGCGGAATTTCGTGCGTCCCCAGGTTTGTTTACCAGGCTGATAGTTATTCTTTTGGAAAATGCAGAGTGCTATTGTCAGGCATTGCTTAATATTAATGACGGGGATCTGGGCATCGGAGAGAGCTGAATGAGCACAACTTCATTTCACCATTCCTCATTTCTTTTTCCACATTTTTTCTCCTTTCCTTTCCTTTTCTTCGCCTTCTCCTTTGTTACGGGCAGACCGTGCAAGGCACGGAGCCCTCTGGCCCTAAACCTTCAGGAATCAGTGGCCAGATCCCTGTTGTTGAAGTCAATGGAAAAACATCCAATTTCTATGACCCAGGACCGAGCTTTTCAGCACTCACTGAACTTCATGCCCAGGGGCTGGGAAATCCTCGTTAAGCCCCTGTGAAACCCGTGCCCCACGGTGAAGGTGCCGCTCCTCCCCCTCATGTCCTTCTCCACCCTCCTGTCCCCACCCAGGTGCAGGGAAAATTTGGGAATCCCAGACCCGGAGCAGCAGCGAGGGCAGCCCCATTTCTGTGGGTTCAGTGCAAACAAAGGGCTGTGCCCATCCCCAGCTGAACCCAGCTCAGCCTGGGGCTGTGAATCCACAGGGGCAAATCCTCCCAACCCCAGCATTCTGCAGCAAATACCGGGAGTGGGATTGGATCATCCCCATGGATCCCTTCCAGCTCAGGATGTTCTGTGCTTCCCCAAAATGGAGCCTGGAACCCGCTGGACCTTTGGGGCTGGGGAGGGACCCCACGGCCCAGCAGAGAGGGGCAAAGCCATGGGGAGAGACCCATCCCATCCTGGGATAAGCCCTGGGATGGGCCTACAGCCCTGATCCCAGATTTCCTGAATTCCAAGGAAAACTGCCCACGGGTGTCTGCACTGGGGGCTCCGGGCTGGGGGGACAAGGAGGTGTTTGGGGAGCTCGGTGGGTGCCACACACAGGTGGCCACTGGCCAGAGGTGACCATCAGCACAGCCCTGTGCCCTGCGGAAGGGACCAGCCCCGACTGCAGCCCCCAAGGCAGCCCCACCCCCTGCCCGGCACGGCGGGAGGCGATCCCGAGAGTTTTTTGGGATAACGGCGCTGTCCCACAGCACCGGGGTGATTGATCCCATTGTCACCCTTCAAAGGCGCAGTTGTTTACCATCCATCTCCCTCCGCGGGCTCTGTTTGCTCCGAGGGGCCGGCGCAGGAAGCTCGGGGGGATCTGGGAACATCCCCGGGGGGATCGGGAACATTCCCGGGGGGAATTTGGGAACATCCCCGAGGGGATCTGGAACATTCCCGGGGGGAATTTGGGAACATCCCCGGGGGGAATTTGGGAACATCCCCGAGGGGATTTGGAACATTCCCGGGGGGAATTTGGGAACATCCCCGGGGGGATTTGGAACATCCCCGGGGGGAATTTGGGAACATCCCCGAGGGGATCGGGAACATTCCCGGGGGGAATTTGGGAACATTCCCGGGGGGAATTTGGGAACATCCCCGGGGGGAATTTGGGAACATCCCCGGGGGGATTTTGAACATCCCCCGTCCGGGCCGTGTCCGCCCCTCTCACCTTGCCCGCGGCAGCCCCAGGGATGCTCTGGGGACGCGGAGCGCCCAGCGCTGACCTGAATTTAACCTCGGCCCGAGCCCCGCGTTTGCCCCGCACGGGAGGTGAGAGATGCGGCAGCCCGGCCACAGCCGGGGACAAACTGCCGGCGCTCCTCGGGATGGAGAGGTGACACCGGGGGTGGGAAGTGCCACAAGCCCAGCCCGGCAGGACCCACCACGCACCGCTTTTTAATGATGGAAGTTGGTATCAGTCATTTTACAATTCAAAATTACCAACTAAGGGTTGTTTGTTTGGTTTCTTTCCCAGGCTCTTCCAATTTCTCCCAAACGCAGCTATTTGATTTTAGTGTCAAAGAGATTTTCTTTCTCTCTCTCTCAAGTTGTTTTCACTTACAAAAATAATAAAAACCAGAAGTCCTGGAGCACCAGACAGAATAATAAGCAGACTCACTATTTAGTCACAGAATGACCTGAAATTTCTCCAAGGGAACATATTTGCCACTGAAAAATACTGGAAAAATCTGTGTGAAAGTTTCTCCTTGACATTTTATTGGTTTAGAGGAAACAGGAGAGCAATCTTTCCCCATCACTTTCATAGTTTGTTATTTTTCCTTCCCTCTTTTCTCATCCCCAAGAGTTTCCTTCAGGATGGGAGATGTAAGGAAAAAAGGAGAGGGATGAGCAAGGAATTGGGAACCACTGGGATGTGGGGCTGAACCAGAACCCAAATCTGAGCCTGCCAGGTGCTTTTGTCTGGATTTTTCACCCCTTCCTGCCAAGCCAGCCTTGTGCCACGGGGTCTGTCACATCCAAATCCACGGAATTATCTATTACAACACTTCAATATTTATGACACAGATTTCTCCTGAACCGCTTTGTAAATCACTGCAGAAATAATGGCCTTCCTACAGAGAGCCACAATCGACCAACAGGAAGTCAGGACTGTAATTTAAAATATATATTAAGAAGTCCTTAAGTGAACATTTTGCTTAAATCAGGAGATGGGCCATGATTCAAACAATGAGGCCTCAGCAAAGAGAATTTCCCCAGCAAATCAGCCCAGGCTGCAGAGGAGGCTCCGGGGGTGCGAAGAAGCAATCCTGGCCTCCCAAGGCTACTTGGAATTCTTTATTTTTCATCATTTTTGTTGTCAGGACTTCATCAAGAGCCTTGTCCTGGTGAGAGCCAGGGGCTGCAGCCCAGTCCAAGTCCCAGTCCCAGTCCAAGTCCCAGTCCCAGTCCCAGTCCCAGTCCCAGTCCCAGTCCCAGTCCGAGCTCACCAGGCATTTCCCAGATCAGTTCTCACCCTGGATCACGGCATTCCAGTATTTATGAAGCCTCTTTTCAATAATTATCACGCTGTTACATTGGTGAGTTTCTTGACAAGTTATTAAATCATAATTTCTAATTTAAATGCCAGCTTTTGGCGTGCATGCCTGCTCAGGATAAGCTCATTTTCATTTTTATTAAACATCACCTATTAAACACAAGGAGAATTTTCCTAGGAATAACAGAAAACACCACAGGTGCCTTATTTCCCAGCTCGTGTTGTGATGGTTTCAAATAATTCCCCAAACACACAACCACAACAAGGGAGTTGTTCTGTGCTTGGATGAGGACTGGGGGCTGCAGAGGATGAGCAGGGGCTGCTTGGCACCTTCCCCTGGGTTTTAATCCTTGAAAAACCCCCCAGCTCCAGGCTCTGCACCCTCCCACGGAGCATCTCCACCTCCCAAAACCAAGGAGCACTCGGGGGAATCCGAGGGGCAGCTCAGGATGTCTGAGTCAGACACCAGTGCCCAAAGCTCCCAACTTCCAGGGATATTCTGGAGGCTCCCGACGTGGCAGTCACATCCCAGCGCCGCCTCATTCTTGGCTTTTCAAGCAGATGGTCAATTAATTATGCTCGTTTGGTGTTTATGGTGCCTGGCCCTGGGCTCGGTGTCCCAACTGTGTCCCCCACGCCGCAGGGACGGCTGGAGTGGCACTGCCAGCTCTGTTCCAGCCAGGGTTCCCCTCCCCAGCCCCTGGGGGTTGCAGATCCAGGGGTGGTGTGAGCACAGAACCCAGCAGCAAGCCCGTGGTGCGTGGCACAAACTGTGCAGAACGGGGTCTGGGCAGCTGTTTTCATCTGAAAAAGCAAAATAAAAGGGAAAGAATAATTGAGAGCAGGAGCCCTGGGTGAGAGGATGCTCAGAAACATCCCTGGGGATGGAGCTCCCAGCTTGGCCCCTCTCTCCAGGATGGATTTTGTGCTAAAACCCTGCCACGCTTTGGGACTGATGAGAAAAGGAATTCCCCGTTTCCCCCAACGATTTCCATCTCCAGACTGCACATTCCCCGTGATCAGACTGATTAGTTAAATAAATCATCCTTACCTGAAGATAATCCATTTACGCTTTTTAATTAAGCACAATTATGACAATTTGTTCTGCCTCCTGCCAGGCTGCCTGTGCAATCGAGGCCCAGGGCAGGAAACTTTTGTGGATGCGTTTCCCTCCAGGCCAAAAAACCCGAGCAGAGCAGGGCTGAAAGTGCCACTTTTGGTGATGGAGCTGAAGATTGTCCTGCAAACAGTGACAGGGGGAGTTTGGGGAGCTGGTGGAGATCCTGGGGGACCTGTGGGCTTCTCCTGTGCCACAGTTGCACTGGAGCATCTGGGCAGTCCCTCCACCCTCAGTTTTGGGGCTGAACGTCCCCTCACCCAACACAAGGTGCAAACCCAGCTGGGATTTCTCCTAAAGCAGCGCCGTGTCCTCGTCCCCACCCCACAGGACACAAATCCCATCCCGTTCACTCTGCCAAGGGCTTTTACCCAGACCAACTTTCCTCCAACTCTGTCCCCGGAGTGAGAGATGGAATGAGCCCTAATGAGAGAGCTTAAATAGATGTTAGAGACCTTGCAGGTATTTAAGGGCCCTCTGCAGCCCCTCTCCCCTCCCCTCGCTCAAGTTCAACTGCCAGCGAGTACAGCAGGCTCTGTGCTGTTTGTTTTGGGTTCAATGGCATCTCATTTACACGTGTTAATTGCAACTAATTGGCACTAATTGGATGAACAGGAAACCCTCTGGGAGCACTCATACCTTTAATTTGTAGTAAATATCATTAATTAACATATGCTAATTAGAGCCAATTAACATTGATTAAGGGTTGCCAGCTACTTGGAAAGTACAACTATCCATGTTGTATTAAGTCAGCACAAAATATGATGCACGTTTTAAGGATAACACGGGAGGCAGCACCTGGGAGCTCCCCTGCCAGCTGTGCTGGGCACACTGGGAATGCTGGGCTCCCACCCCACTGCCAGCCCACCCCAGCACTGGGCAGCACAGGAAATGCAGCATGGAAGTGTCCAAAAATCACACGGATGTGGCACTTTGTGATGTGGTTTAGTGGATGTGTGGGTTTGGTGAAAGGCTGGACTTGGTGAGCTTGGAGGTTTTTCCCAACCTTAAGGATTCTGTGGTTCTGCAAACCCAAAATGAGTTGGGGCTGCCCCAAGTGCAAACCCCAGCACTCGTGGCTGCAGGGATGCTCGGCAGCTCCTGGCAAACAGGTCTGGGCTAGGGGTCCTTGGCCTCTGGAACCAGAGTCTGACCATCACCGCCCTGCCTGTGTCCATCAGGGACTGACACATCCACTGTGGGATTCACCCCAGCACCTCCCTGTGGGATTCACCCCAGCACCTCCCACCACGCTGGGTGCAGGGGGCAGAGCAGGGGCTCCAGCTGGGTGAGGAAAAGGGTTCTGACCCTGCCCAGAACTGACCACTGACCACTGCCTGGTCCCTATGGGACTGCAGGAGAGCCAGGGCACTGCTGCCCCTGTGTAAAACCAGCTCCTCACAGTGGAGAGCCCTGAGAGGCCTCCAGGGGAGGTTTCCACACATCCAAGCTTGGCAAAACTCCCCGAGAGCTCAGCCCAAATCCCTGCCCAGCCACGGAGTCAGCAGAGTCAGCATCGTGCAGCACCTGATGGCAAAGACACCCCATAACACAGTGTAACACCCCATAACTCAGTGTAACACCCCATAACACCCAGCCCTAGGGCCAGCACATGCCCCACATTCCCCTGCAGGTCCCCTGGGATGTCACTGACGCTGCCAGACCTTTGGGAAGTGCTGGTGGGGAAGGTGAGCACAGGGCCCTTCCCACACAAGGCACTCCCTGCCAATTCACAAGCAAACAGAAATAAGGCAGTGCCTGATAATGGCATTTTCCTGGAGAGAGGACCCTTCCTGGCCCTGCCTTTGCCACCCAGGGATCGTCACTGGGCTGCCAGGACAGCCCCCAGCCCACTCATCCCAGGGAATGATGGAAACACGGGATTTGTCTGCTCTGACAGTGGAGATGAGAGACCTGGGGATGTCCACACACGGCTGAGGGGATCACAGGAGGCTGAAGTTCAAACACCTCTTGTTCTCCTAAACCTTTTGCACTGAAATTATCACCGAGCTGTTTACTCTGCTGTTCACCATTTTCTCATCTGATAAACAACTGCTTATCAGTTTGTGGAGAAGGAAGGAGAAGTGCAGTGCTTAATCCCAGCAAACACCTGGGAGGAGCCGTGGTCTGGGCTGGCACTGGATCTGTTTCCCAATTTACATGTTTTAAAAGGATTAGCTTCTAACCTGGGGAAAACAGGGGCCGGGGTTGGGGCACCACAGGGAGAAGATGTGCTGTGAATTCCCTGGGTTTTGTTGTTTGTCCCAAACTGGGATTTGTTGGCAGAGGGGGAAGCACGAGGTGCTGGCAGAGGGGATTGTGTGGGGCCGTGTCCGTGTGTCCCCTACAAATATTCCCTGCACAGGGTGGGCACACACAATCAGCTCTGCCTCTAATTGCAAAAAAATTTGAGGGCTATAATTAAAGCACAGGCTTTGAGACCCCTTTCCAGTGAGCATTTTCACTGTTTCTATCTCAGACTGGCCAAGAGAGGGTAGAGGATGGAGAAGGGATGGGGAAAGACGCTGCAGCCCCAATCCCATTCTTTTGGGATGCCCCAAAAGAGTCCAGCACCCATCCAGGAGCTGCAGAGCTTTGGGAACAGTGTCACAGCTCAAACCCTTCCCTTTGTCCCCAAAGGCCACCCCAGCACAACGCCATGGCAGGAACGGGAGGATTTATGGCTGAGCTTTTCCCACAACTTCAAGAGCTGTAAATTTTCCAGGACAGACACAGAGGGGAAGCTCTGATGGAGCTGCATCCCCTCACCTTTTCTGGAGTTCAGGAATGTTCAAATCCCTGTCCCCAGCCTGGACATGGAGCAGGACCAGCACAGAGCCCCTTGGGGAAAAGCCAGGTCTAAAACTGGGCTGTGAAATTTCACACAATGGCAATGGGGGGGACGTCTGAGAAGCTGAAAATGAATTTTTCATTATTTTAATAGAAGAGGAGCATCACTGAGATATTAAAGCTGAATCAGAAAACTGATAGGTTAAAAATGTCAACAAAATACACACACACATATTTATATTTATATATATGGAGACACAACCTGGCCCTCCATGAGGAAGTGCTCAATAATCCAATCCCAGCTCCACCTCTAATTACAGTGATCCCACGACCCAGGACTCCCAACCAGGGCTTTAAATCGGAGTTTACAGTATTTAGGAAGCCTTGTCAATAATGTTTACAGTGAAATAATTACTGAAGTGATTTTAATTTATTTTCATTAATGATAATCTTATCAAGCAATTAATTAAACCCAAATAAGGGACATGACATTGTTTGGTGGTTGCACCCCAGAAAGCAAACAAGAGGAATAATCCCATTTCCAGCAAGGCAGAGCAGCAGCCAGGGAGGACCTGGGACACTGCTGCTGCTCCAGGTGGGTTCTCACAAGGGCTGGATGTTTTTGGGGTGCTGCCCACCTGCTGCTCCCCACCACCCCATCCCCTCCTCACCCGGCACTGCTCAGCCAGGGAAACCCCACTCACCTGCAATGTAAAGGTCTCTTTTTCCCCAAAATGTCAAAAATTTCCCTCAAACACCCCCAAAACGCATCCTCAGCTCTGGCTCACTGCGGCTCCTGACCCCTTAGCAGGTGGGAGGTGATCAGATTTGTACCAACAGGGTGTGAGAAATTCAGGAATATTTGGCAATAACCCCGAGTGGGGATTCCTTGGTGAAAAGAAACAGATCGGGTGAACCACTTAAAGGCTTGCAAATTCAACATCTCTTTTTGTTTGACGGCAGCCTCAGCTTCCCTCTGCCCATCCAGCCCCTTCAACAAACATTATGCACGGGATTTATTACGGATGGATCCTATTTACTGGGGATTGCAGTGATGTATGGTGTTCCTCCATCAGCTGAGCAGTAAAGTACATTGTTCTGACCCTTCCACTCCCTCCATTTGCCAAAGACTCCAGCCACTTGATATTTTTCCAGTTCTGACATTTCAAACATGCAATGCCATATGTATTGCCACTTCCAGGTAATTATCACGTAAAATTAGGCTGGTCTTGTACATGAAACTAGCAATTAGCCAAGGATTGAAGGTCAAAGAGATCTCATTTATAGAGTCTCTAACAAAATGTTAAGTGTAAATGTGTGTCAGATGGTCCAGGATGCCGGATTATATGGGGTCATGACAACGGGGCTGAAGTGTCATCAAGCACGATGTAACCAGTCTGTTGGGCACAGCAGTACAATCTGGGACTTATCTCTCCCAGCCTTATCAGGACCTGAGCTAAATCTAGGACACGGCCTTGGAGGAGTTTCTGCAGGAAGCAGGAAAATGACTCGCAGCCCATTGTTTCCCTGGGAGGGCTCTGAAAGGAGCTGCTCCTCACTGCAGCGTGTGCTGGGTGACAAATGCCAGCCCTGTCCCCCCAGGACGTGTCCCAGTTGGGGCAGGACCTCGCTGATCCCACTGGGATGAGGGCAGGTTTTGCCCCAGCCATGCCCAAGGAAAGGCAGCTGTGCCAGGGCTGGCTCCTGCCCCGGGGCTGTGCCACACTCCCTGTCCCTGTGTGCCACACTCCCTGTCCCCGTGTGCCACACTCCCTGTCCCTGTGTGCCACGCTCCCTGTCCTTCTGTGCCACACTCCCTGTCCTTCTGTGCCACTTTCTGTGTCCCTCTGTGCCACTTTGTCAGCCTGTGCCTGCTGGGCCCCATCCCAAGTGGGCACCCTGGGACTGTAGATCCCGCTCCAGCTCCAAAGGAACTCTTCCTTCCAGGCACAGATCAGCCACCAGGGCCATCCCAAGACATTTTAATGCCATCAGAGCAGGATTATGCAGCGGGACCAAAGGCATTTGGGCTTAATCAGGTGCTGATTTGTTCAGCCCTTGGGGAGACCCCAGCCTGAGTTTTTGTGGATGCAGAGCCTCATCCTGCAGGGATCCCTCCAGGGGAGGCAGAGCCAAGCTCCCAGGGACACCACAGCGCTGGGCCAGACCTTCCCTGCCATCTCCACGAGCAGACAGGAGGATTTCTGCTCCTTCCCCAGGGCCTGGGATGGTCTGCTCAGAGCAGAGAAGTCAGGGATGCTTTCCCGTGAATGCAGCTTCAATCAACCTCACCTTAGTGTTTGTGGCTGGAATCTCTCCCAAAGCTGATCCTGTTTTTCCCTGCCCAGTGCAACACTCTCCCCCTTTCCAAAGGCACTTTGGTGAACAGATACAAAAGCCAAGCCAGTGGAAGAGGCTGTGCCAGGGCTGTGCCTGAAGGAGATCTCCTTTTCCAGCAGGGCAAGAGGCTGCATCCCAATCAGGTGTTCAAAAGCCTCTTTGCATAATTTTGCTTATTCTCACCTGTATAACATTTATCCTTTCCTCCTGTCACTCCAAAAAGGAGAGAAATAACACAAAAAAGTCTTTTCTTTGACAGCCCAAATGCTTTCCACTGGGATACATCCTCCATCAGCTCTGCCAGCTTTTCCAGCTCCTTGCTGTGTGTTACCCTCTCCCCGGCACTAAGCCCCCGTTCCCACTCCAAGCAGTGTTTGCCCAACATTCCCATTCCAAGCAGTGTTTTCCCAACACCGGGAAGCGGCAGATGCCTCTGACGCCTCCCCCGCCGAAGGCAGCCGGGGCTCGCAGCATTTCCCTTGCAGTTTTCCCTCCCCGTGTCTCCCGCACCCCTCCGTTCCCCGCTCCCTGAATGCCATCGCCTCCTCCGCTCTCCTCCCCTCTCCCGCTCCGCTCCCCAGCCCGCGGCGCTCCCGGGCTGTGCCCTGACTGCCAATGATCTCCAGCCCTGCTCTGCATTCCGGCTGGAGCGGCGCTGGCCCGCCCGCTCCCGGCGCTGCTCCTCCCGCACGCGGCTGGGGAGAGGCCGGGACATTCCCGGTCCATGGAATCGCGGTGCCAGAGTTTTGCCAACTGCAAATGAGGGAAGCATTTCCAATGAAGGGCCACGGCACCCCCGGGGGCTTCCCTGCTCCTGAGCTTCCTCTGCCTCAGCAGCACCACGGGAGGAGGGATGGATGGATGGATGGATGGATGGATGGACGGACGGATGGAGGGATGGAGATGGATGGATGGATGGATGGATGGATGGATGGATGGATGGATGGAGGGATGGAGGATGGATGGAGGGATGGATGGATGGAGGGATGGAGGGATGGAGGGATGGATGGAGGGATGGATGGATGGATGGATGGAGGGATGGATGGAGGGATGGATGGAGGGATGGATGGATGGATGGATGGATGGATGGATGGATGGATGGATGGATGGATGGGAATGGATGGATGGAGGGATGGATGGAGGGATGGATGGATGGAGGGATGGATGATGGATGGATGGATGGAGGGATGGATGGATGGAGGGATGGATGGATGGATGGATGGATGGAGGGATGGATGGATGGATGGATGGAGGGATGGATGATGGATGCTCCTTGTACCCACGCACCAGAGCCGAATGTGCCATCGCACCTTCCTTGGCATCCAGACTCCAACCCAGACCTGCCAAAGCCCCACCAAGAAGGGCCCCAAACTTCCCCAGCTCATCCCCCGTGACAGCCCCGGCTCTCCCCTCCCTCCCCTCCCGGCAGCCCAGGTCGCAGCGGCACTTAGCTAAATTATATAACTGCAAACAAAGTGTGACAGCTTTATTTGTAATTATACCGCGTTTAAAGGAACAAGATGAGCTTAATGAGTTAATAAAGTGGCTGCCTGTCAAAGCAGGGGCTGCTGTGCCTCGCCGGGTCCCACACGGGGCTCATGCATATGGAGGGTGCCCGGGTGCCCCCGGCCATGGCAACGCGCAGGTAGCAGCCCGTGGCCAGCTGCCCCCGTCCCACCAGACTTGTATGAAGTGAAGACTTGTGAGGAGCGAGCATTTTGTCTCAGCACACTTGACAAAACAAAGACAACTCACTCCTCTGGTTTCATGCCACATTTTTTATTCATAAACAAGCTGTTGGCTGTAAAGACATGATAAAACTCGAGCTCAGAGGAGGCTGGCGAACATTTGAATGCAAATCCTCAGCTGCTACAAATCCGTCCTATTATTCAGCCGACTCCCCCCCCCCCACCTCCCCCCCCAATTTTTGTCTTATGCTAAGCTAGGCAGGATCCCAACCAGAGATATGTGATAAACTCTGGTCAATGCAAAGAAAGGCACTGGCATAAAAATTCAAAGGCTGGCGGGGAGAGGGGAGGCTCTGCGGGGCGAGGGAGAGGAACAAAGGCCACCCTGCTGCCGGGGGCTCTCCCAAGGTTTAGCTCTACATGCACAATTTTGCTGCCTGGGGGCTTCTCCCACCTTTTCCTGCCCTATCCAGGTAGTTTATTCCCAGAGGGGGTGAATGGGGAAAACTTGGCCGGCAGAAGGGCAGGGAGGGCAGCCTGGCTGCTGCTCCAGCATGGAATAATCCAGGGCAGAGGCAAGCGCGGGGGCTGGAATGAGAGGGTCTTCGGGGTCCTTTCCAACCCAAACCATTCTGTGGTTCTAGGAAAACCAGGGCTGTCCAGCCCCAGGCAACAGGAATATCTCATAGGAAAAAAACCCAGCTAAAACCCACAGTAGAGATGGCTTTTATGAACCAGGAACGGAATAGGAATTTGGTATTTTCCATTTTCACCCCCAAACTTTCAGTGATGCTCACAAGTCACAGCACACCCTCCCACCCCCACGAAGGGGATGAGGCTCTCTGGCTGCAATTTTGGGCTGAGAAAATGAAGTTTCAGGCTGATGCTGAGTGGGGAAGAGCAAGGAGACCACGGGGTGCCCAGAACCTCAGTCTGTAAATTAAACCCAGCTCTGCCAGAGCCCCAAGAGCCCCGTCCCCACTGGTTTAAGTCCAGATAATTCACTGAGCTCAGCTCTGAAGCTTAATATTGCTTTTAGGCTGGACCTGACCCGGCTCCCTGCCCTCATAGACATTTGTGGAAGTCTTTTAACCCTGTTTTCTCAGGGAGCAGGGGCTGTCAGCTCCCCACCCCACAGACCCCACTGCGGTGAGAATGGGTTGTGGCCTCCTGCAGAAACAGCTTTGCCCTTGGCCATAACAGCGGGAATTTCCTCAGGGAGAAGGGAAAAAGTGGAGAAGAGGAGATACAGTTCAGAGAGATGAGTTTTGCATGATAATTGGGAAATAAAGAAACTAAAAGTTCGTGGGAATTCATTTGCATGAGAACGCAAATGGGAAAAAACAAAGACAGATTATTTTGTGCAGCCTCTATCTAATAAATTATTTGGAATAGAAAATGCCCCAGAGGTCGAGATTGTGAGCAGGAGGGCTGGGGGTCACTAGGGGCTGTGGGTTTGCTGCTCTGGATCCTGACTGATAGAGATATTTGCATTTCTGGGGTAATTCTGCAGCACGAGGAAATCTGCTATCACGGCCTTCCAGGACACCCCGCATCCTCCCCACAAATCATTAAGCCCAATCCCTTCACCTCCCTGCTAAACAAACAGGACTGGTGTCTCACCCCAGCTGTGCTTCCACAAACACCAAACAACCACTGATTTTATTTTCAGTGGCACCTCCAGCAGGGTGGGCAGTCGGGGTGTCTCCGTGCAGGGTGGGAAGAGGTAAATGCTGAAATCAGAGCCAGGCAAAGCACCCACAGGAAATGAGGGACCCCACAAAGATCACCTTTCGTTCTCTGAGAGAAATGACAAGGCACAAACTTTGATTTTTATCAATGTGCTCATTATTCTCAAGCATCCAAGCAGATTTTGGTGAGCCTGAGCTGCAGGATGGGCTGGCTGTGATTTGAGCCCCCAGAATGGGCATTGCTCATGTAGGGGCTGGTTCCTCAGGGGGGTGAATTCCCCTCCTGCAAACCCTCCCTGTGCTGGCAGCAATGCATGGACACCCTCCACACACCTCTGCCTGGGGTTCTGCAGGAACAAACCCTGTCCCCCCTCTGGGAAGGCAAAAATCCCACTGATGTGACCACTGGGGGAAAAGGCAGAGCAAGGTGTGAGCCTGGAAAATGCTGGGAGAGGAAAGGAAAATACTGCTGGGTGTTTCTGCCAGCCCTGGCATAGCTGGAGGAGGCCCCAGGGCAGGACAGGTTCAGATGTGAGTTTAATCTTCAACCTGGGTTAAAGCACAGCGCTGGCCCCTCTGTGCTCCCCTGCCCGGAGTTTTTAAGGTGTCTCTTTCTCCAAAGTGGCACCAATGGTCCCTGCCTGGCTGGAGAGGCTCCTGTGGGTGCTGGGGCCAAGCTCCAGGAGGGAGAGGAGCCATGGCCCCGTCCCAGCTGGGCCAGACCCTGCTCCCATCCCACACTTTGGGCACGGCGCAGGTTCCTGGCGCTGGGCTCGGATCAATGCAGGCCCCTGCTCGTGGACAAGAGGAGAGACTTAATTCTAATCTGTATTGACTGCTCAGTGCTTTGGCTGCCAATTTGCATCATGGGCTTGTCTGGAGCAATGATGTGGGCCTGGCAGGTTCTCTCACAGTAATCCATAGCAGGGCAGGAGCTCCAGCGCTCCTCGAGGCGCGCACACAAAACACACATTTAACTGCTGCGAGATACTGCCTCAACATTCACCTTTAACTGCTGCAAAGATACTGCCTCAACATTAACCCACCTTCATCTCTGCTGTGCTCAAAGCCCAGGAATGTTTTCAATGTTTGGCAGCAGAAAGAGGCCACTCTGTGGGGAGAATTTCCAGAAGTTCTTATCCTAAAATGTTCTGTCGTGGCACCTCATGTCCAAGAGAGCCAACTCCATCTCCTGCCTCCTCCAGCACTGCGAGTTCCAGTTTACTGAACACCCACAGCTTTTGTTTCTTTAAAAGCTGGAAATCTGTGATTGAGAAAAAAAAACCCCATCTCTGTGTTTTTTGGCTGAATGTCTTTGGAGTTCCCCTTATTTCCACTTTGATTTCCCCCCAGGTTTGTAGCAGCCCTGGCCACAGCATCCTCTCTGTTTGTGCCTGTCAAAAGGAACCTGAGTTTTATAAATAGGTTTCTGCACTCGGGTATTTAAAAATACAAAGCACTCAAAGGCGGCTCTGAGGAGAAACAGCCACTTTCTTAGAGCGTAAATAAATGAAAACCCCACTTTGATGCCATCCCAGTGGCACTGGGGCAGCTGGACGAGTGACAGGCCAGGGCCTGGCCATCCCTCCCAGCCACGAGAAACACAAATATGGATAATAATGTTTTCCCCAGCTACAGTTTTCCTACTCCAGCGTGGAGAAATGGCCTGCTCATCCAGCAACCGTAGAAAATCTCGATTTCCCACATAAAAATATTAGTGGCTGGCTTAAAATATTAACATGTGGATCGCATTGCCCTCAGAAGCTGTGGGATCGGAGTTTAGCATCAGCAGTTAGACACAGATATGGAATTAAAAATGTAAGCAGAGGCTTTTCAGGCCTTATTACGGCAGCAGGGAGGCCCTGCAGGATGGGCAGGAGGGAGAGAGGGAGAGCAGGGCCAGGGCTGGGGATTGTCCTGGGATTTTCCTCTGCCACTGCCACCCCCAGGCTGAGGAGCTGCCACCCTCAAGGTCACCTGGAATGGAGCAGGACAGGCCCTCCTGGGGCTGTGGGATGGTGAAGTTGTGCAGGGTCAGGGTGGGGGGCACCCACTCCATGCCATCCCACAGGGACCCAGCCCCTCTAGGGGCTACTGTAACCCAAAAAATGAATAATTACAGTGATATCAAACTGCTGAACAGCAGGTATTGCACCAGCCCTGCACATAACAACACACAAACACCCCCAGTGAGCAGAGACCCCATTCCCTGAAGGTTTGGGCTCGCCTGGTTTCCCAGGAACGTGCCAGTGCCAGCCTGGGGAAGTTGGGAAGAGCCGAGTTTGGCAGAAGGTTGGCGCTGGAAACAAAAAAACTGGCCTAAATTATTATTCCACCCATAGCCTTCACAAGGAAAATAGAAGCAGCAGATTGAGGCCTGTTTTCATATTTGATAGGGAAGCAGATAAATGGCAGGCAGCTTGCTCTGATAAGGCCTTGCTCTGGGCATAACCTCTCTCTCTGAAAGCCTCTTACTATGCATAGAGTCAGGCTATCTGTGCAGCTGCACCTTGACACAAATATATCTGCACCCAAGATGAACCAATTCCCCCAGAAATTACAGCACTGGGATTGCATCTGGGGAAGGGGCCGCAGCCACTGCTTGGCCACCTTCTTTTTTTGACAATACTTTTTCCCCCCAAGTGGCTTCTCACACAAAACATTTTTTCCCTTGTTCTGCCTTCTCCCCCTGCATTGCTCTGCCCCCAGTGCCAGCCATGGGCAGGGAGGGTGATGGGGATGGGGGTCTGGAGGGTGGGTGCTCCCCTCCACCTCAGCACCACTCTGCAGGAAAAAGAGTTTTAATCCTCCTGAGCCACCTCATGCTTGGAAATCACCCCCCAAATGTTCCTTATTTTGGGGGAGCAGTGGCTGAGGTGACACCAATGTGACCTGGGAGCTCCCAGGTGATGCTGTACAACATCACTGTGCCCGTCACTCCACCCTGGGCATTCCTGCCCTTCCCAAACTCCCTGAGTGTGCCCTCAGAGCCCAAATCCCCTCCTTTTCCACAGGACTGGCTCTCATGCACTAAAGTGCTTTGGGAACGGGCTCCAAAGGGATCAGGACCTGATTTCCAATGGCCCCAACACAAGACAGGGACCATTCCCATTGGAATGCAGTGACAGCAAGTCACCCTAAAGTCCCCATGTCCCTTACACTTTGGGAGCAGAGCAAATGTCCTGCTACAAGTGACCTGTAGTGGGGAGGGAGAGCTGGGACAGGGCTGAGGCGCTCAGGATCAGGAATTGCAAGGCAGGAAAGGATTTTCCCATCTGTGTGAGCAGAGCCTCTGCTCCCAGCACAGGAAATTCCCCAAGGAGCCAGAGCAAACCAAAGGAAAAGTCAGCTACAAAGATTTGGGAAAAAAGGAGCCACACAAAGTGGGTGTTGAGCAGCCTCTGACCAACCCCATATTCATTCCCAACCTTGAATGGCACCAGCAATGTCCTTGCTACCAACACTGCTGTTTTTTATTACTTTTTTTAACCAGAAGGGACTGTAAATGAGTTTTCCAGCTGCACGGCCACTCTAAAGACTTTATCCTAATGTTCTGTTTCGTGGTGACACGAGTTCTATCATCATAAGAAGAGCAAATCAGCAATTAGTCTGCCATGGAGGGAGAACAGCCCCCAGTCAGAGGGACAGGGAATCCTTTACAATGAAAGGCCCCCGGGAGAGCCGGGACCTGGCCCTGGTGACGATGATTGATGCTGGCACTGCAGAGAGGCACCACACCTCCCCAGAAAATTAAAAGCCTATTTGGTACGGTGCTAACAACACAGCACATTGATATTGTCTCATTACCCATCAGCACAGGGTCCTCATCTTCCCATTTGTATGGCATTAGGGGGAAAACCCCACAGGACAAGCACTTTTCCCCTTTTCTCCTCATCCATCCCAGAACACACTTGGAAAAACTGAAAGTGAAAAAGCCCACATACCATTTCTTTTACATCATCATTATCAATATTATTATTATTACCATTTTTACTGTCATTCAGACTTAAGTATCACCTAAAAGCTGAGGGGCTGAGGGGCTGGACACTGGTCCCTGGAGCAGCCCTCACTCTCCAGAGCTGTCCCTTCTCCCAGCCTGGCTCTCTGGTTTTCAGATTGTGCCAACACTGAGCACCACATGCCCAAAGCTCTCAGGGATTTGCATCTGAAGGATCCGTGTCAGGGGGAATGGGCTGGAGCTGCAGCCAGGGCCGGGGGGAGCAGAGCAGGAGCGCTCGGGGCAGGGATGGATGTGGGGAGGGGGCTGCAGGAGGGGCAGAGCTGTCTGAGCTTTGTGGCTGCCGAGGTGCAACCGCTGCCAACTGGGAAGGGCCGTCGGTAGAAAAGTGAAATATTGGAGCTCCGGGCTTTCCCTGCCCCCACTGCTCCAAACTGGCATCTGTTCCGTGCCGGGCTGGAGCAGCAGATGCCTGCTTGCAGCTAATGACAGCAGTAGTCTGTTAACAGATGCCACGAATGTAGCAACAGCCTTTGTCTGAGCCAAACACCAAGCGCTGCAGAGGCAGCGGGGCCAAGGCCTTTCCCTCCCTGGATGGGTCCGAGCCGGAGCCGCAGCCTCGCTCCTGCTCCCTCCCCGGTGCCAGAAGGGACACGGGCTGGGCTAGGCTGGGCTGGGCAGTAAAACCTGCTCAAACCATCCAGAGCACGGACAGAGCCATTCCCCAGCACGAGCATCCCTCTCTCTGCACCAGCACCCCGCTGGGTGCTAACCCGACACTCACAGCCCCCTCTTCTTGCTCTCCCTGCCTGGATCCCCTCGGAGCTGCTGCCAGGGAGCTGCTGGCAGCCAGCCCTGAGCAGGCAGGAGAGCGTGGGAGTCGCAGCTGTGCCGGTTCCTCCCTGCTCCAGCTCTCCCCGTCCCACCCAGTGCACCCAGTCCAGCCACTGGTACATCCTTGCACCCTGGCTCACCCCTCTGCCAGCGCTGCCATTGCTGGGCCATTTTTGGGTGTTTCTGTCCTGCCTGGGGTGTCTGCTCTCTGTGGAGAGCACAGTGCAGGTGGCTGCTCTGCACAGGGCACTGCACCTGATTTCCAAGAGCAGGCCAGAAATGCAGCCCCAGGTATCCCAAATGCTCTCTCTGGAGCTCTGGTGGTGCTGCCCCAGCCTGGCACCCACAGCCCCTCTCCAGCTGCAGGAGGGGGAGGCCTCCTGCTCTCCCTCTGCCCAGACACAGAAACCAAGGCAGGAGCAGCCCCTTGCACCCACCCAGCCCTGCCAAGCCCCTTCCTCCTCTCCACACTCGTGTTTCCTTGGAGTTCTCACCCTGCATCACTGGATAGGTGCAGACAACACGGCCAAGACCCAAATGGAGAGAGTTTTTAACCAACACACAGGAGCCTAAAGGATAATTAAATGACAAGACTTATCAGCCCCTGTGGGGCATTCCCATTGTAGAGCAGATTAAAAACTGTTTCCTTTCCAAAGGAAAAACAGTGACTGATCTACCTTGCGCTGAATCTATTAGGCAACTCAACTGAAACAAGTTTCACGTTTTTTAATGCGACCAGCTGATCCAATCCCCCCGGTTTGATTTCCCCAGATGGCAGGAGCAGCTGGAATGGAAAATCCTTCCCTGCCAGCACCGCAGCATCACCTGGCCGTCACCACATCGAGCAGGGAGGGAAGCAGGGAAGGGAGAGGTGTCAACGGGTCAAAATGCTTTGCTCTTCAGCCACCAAACAAACAAACCTTTTGCGTTCTCAGTCTAGGGAGGCTTTAAACACCACGCTAGGGCAGCTACACACTCGCAGGGGCAAGCTGACAGCAAGGGCCTCGTGCAGCGGGAGGGAATTTGGCTCAGCGTTGCGTTGAACAAAGTTGGACCAGAAAGAGAAGTCAAATTTTTTCTGCTGAAAGTTCTTCCATCGCAAAACACTGGAGTTTGTTAATAAAAGGATCCGCTTCCTGCAGAGTACTGTCACAGAGAAGCCCGGACATGAAAGCAAAGAGCCCCTTCCTTTCCACCCCCTCGGACTGGGACCATTAAAGCAAAGAATAAAAGCAGTGGCGATGTTTCCCATGGCAAAGGTGGCATTTTGGCGTGCCTGGCACAAAGGCTGGAGCTGGTGCCGGTGCCCAGGCACCGCTTTGCCTCCCCCACACGCAATCAACTGTTTACCCGGCATTGGCTATAAATGTGCATTTAATTGGGCACCTTTGCTCCCTGCTCCCCCCTCCCCTGCTCCGAGGGCTGCCTGAATGCGAGGGGGAGCAGCCTCCGATTCATCCGCGCCCACGCCGGGGTCCCCCCTCCCCTCTCCCCGGGGCCCACAAAGGAGAGGTCGCTGCCGTGTCAAGTGGGGTGTGGAGACCAGCTGAGGAGCTCGAGAGCTGAATTGTGCCAATTTGTGCAGGCAGCGCCCGCTGACAAAACTCGGGATCGGGAGGCATGAGCCGGCATATGGTGCCTCACTCAAGGGCCTGTCATTCAGGGCAGCGGCAAGTGATGGCTCTCTCAGCTCCCTTTATGGCCTCTGTGTTCCAGCCGGGGTGCGCAGGGCCGGGAGGAGGAGCGGGGCTCTGCTCCATCTGCACCCCGAGCCAGCCGAGCGTGCAGCTCTTTCTTTATCCCGCTCCCCTCCTCCGATGTTCCCCGACGGTCCCGGCAATGAGCTGCCCGTGTCGTCTCACGGCCGCGCGTTTGGGCTCAATTTCATGCTGCTTAATTCCCAAAAAAGTCTGGCTGTGAGCGCGGCTGCGCTTCCCAGCCCGTTCTGCTCGGTTCCCGAAGCTCTCTCCCAGCTCCCGGACATCCCTCCTGTCCCTCCAGCCCACCCTTAGCCAGGGCTTGTCCCTGCCCTCAAAACTGCCCTTTAACAAGCAGAAAAGCTGTTGGCGTAAAAGAACTACGAAGAGCCACCACTTAAAGCCCCTTTCAGGAGCAGAAGGTTTTCAGCTCTCAAAGAAAGAGGGGTTTTGTTCTCGCTTTGATGTTTCTGGGGTCTGGGACTCTCCGCTCTTTTCTCCTCGGTCCCGAGCAGGCAGATATAATCACCCTCCTCCTCGCCTGCCTCTATTCATCGGTGCATTTTAAATAAAGTAACAACACAATCCCCAGTTTGGGAACCAACCTCAAATTAGTGCCTGCACCGCTTGGGCTGGGGAGATTTAATCAGGTGGTTAAGCCCCCGTTTTGTGAGAGGCTTCCAGCGGGGTTTGGAAGGTGCTCAGGGCAGGGTCGGAGGAGGGGGACAGCTCTGGCCATGTCCCCCTGCAGACCCCAGCACCCCTCGCTCCCACACTCCCTTTTATCTCCACCTGAGGTCCCGCGGCTGGGAAGAGCCACGTCTCCCTGTGAAGGGATGGGACCTGGGAAGTGTCCTGTGCCACCTTCTCAGTGCCAGAGATCCCATCCCATCCGCTCCTGCTCCTTGTCACACCATCCACGGGAGAGGGGCCAGAGGCAGAACATTGACAGGGAACTGCACGGGCCTGATTGCCACCCCACAATTGCCACCCCACAATTGCCACCCCACAATTGCCACCCCACAATTGCCACCCCACAATTCCCATTCCACAGCTGGCTCTGATGAAGGGGTGCATGCCCTGATTCTGTGTGGGATTTGGGGACCTCACTTCCAGCAGGTCCCTAACCCCTGGATGGCTCCCACCGTCCCACCCATGGTGCCCTGAAGAGCAAAACCCTTCCTGCGATGGCCAGAACAGCCCCACGCAGGGCAAATCTGCAGGGAGCACGCTCCTGCCTCTTTATTTAGGTGAAAAAATGGATATTAATGTGCTTCTCCTCCTCTGCCAGGCCCTGTGAGACCTGATGAGAACGGGGCTCACCGGAGCATCCTAGCGCTGCACCGGCTGCCCTGCCCCTTCCCACCGGGAATGCCCGCGGCACAGCATGGCACAGCACGGCTCAGCATGGCACAGCAGAGCCCAGCACGGCTCAGCAGAGCCCAGTACGGCACAGTAGAGCCCAGCACGGCTCAGTAGAGCCCAGCACGGCTCAGCATGGCACAGCAGAGCCCAGCACGCAGCATCCCCGCAGCTGCCGCGGCAGTTGGGGGAACAAACCTTTGGAGACACCGTCTGTCGGCGGCTCCGGGGACATTGTCTCGGAGCCCGGCACTCTCCACCCCTTTCCCTGCCCTTCCCGGCGCAGCCCCGCAGCCGCCCCTCGCTCTGGTTTAATGACAGCCTGCTCAGCCCCCCTGCCCGCCCGGGAAGGGACCGGAGCACGGCACATCCCAACCTTCGGCACCAACTTCCCACTTCTTCCCCAGGCTGCTCGGCCACCGGGCGCTCTGATAAACCCGTGTGCCCGCGGAGCCCTCCCCAGCTCCTGCCAGCTCCGAGCTGAGCATCCCAGCCGTGTCCCGGCTCATCTCCCATCGCTTCGTGGCCATCCCCGATCTCCCTGAAGTTGCTCAGCATTGAATGGAAGCGGCTTTAATGTCAGAGGCAGATGGGCACCTCACAAAGGCCCCTCACCTCTCCAAGCTGGTCTGTCCCCATGCCTGATTAAATCCTAATACAGAAGTTAGAATTGATACAGTGGCTCTGGGGTGATTCAATTAGTGCAGCAGGCATGGAGAAAACAGCACAAAGAGATGTGGTAGTTAGAAAGTCATTTTCTTTTGATCATTATAGCATCTCACACGTGGAAGCAGAAAATTATAGGCTCATGCGTCTTTGCTTAATATCCTCTGGGGCCAGATTTGTCGTAACATTGAAGTTAGCTGTCAGAATTGACAAAATCATGTGGTGTTGATGAATTTACAGTGCTGCTCTTAAAAGCCGAAGCAGGATCCAGGAAATGTCTGCCAGACAAATGTATTCAAGTTCTATAAAATCACCTTTCCCTCCCTCCCCGCCCCCTGCCTTGGCTGCGATCCCTCCCGGCCTTTGTGGTGGCTCCGCCGCCGCCGGGGCAGATGCCGGGCTGGGCCGGGAGCCAGCTGACTTTGCCATGGCTGTCCCCATGTGCTGCCATTCTTCCCCAGCCCCCGCAGCCCTGGGACACCTCTCAAAGCACCTGTGCCCTGAAACACCCAGCTCGATCCCACCAGACACTGATAAAAGTGCAGCAAAGCAGCGTTTCGGAGCTCCCAAAACAAGTTTGGTGCTGGAGAGCAGCAATCAGGGGTTCTCACTCAGCTGTCACCACATGGCAGGTACCAAAACGCAGCAGTCACAGCTGCCCACACACCTGGAGAGGGGAGCACAGCCCTGGCCAGGGATGCTCAGGAGCTGCTGCTCCTGCTGTGGCACAACCCCCCCGTGAATCAGCCACTGAGGGACCCGCAGCTCTGTGGGACACTCGGAGGAGGGGGATGATGACTGATGTGTCCCCCATGCCAGGGAGGACTGGCTGTCCTTCCTGTCCTTTCTGTCCTTCCTGTTCTTCCTGTCCTGCCTGTCCTTCCTGTCCTGCCTGTCCTTCCTGTCCTGCCTGTCCTTCCTGTCCTGCCTGTCCTGCTGGCTGGCAGGGGAGAAGCCCCTCCATGTCCATGGGATTCTGCTCAGGGAGGCTGAGCCACCACGGCACTGGAGCAATGTGCCACTGCCAGCCCTTAGCCCACCTCCCACAGCACCCACAGTTCCTCCAATGCTGTCTGGGCTCTGCAGCTGGGCATCCCCCAGCCCTCTGATCCCAAACACCATCAGAGCATCTCCCACAAGGTGTGGATCATCCCCTTCCAGAGGCAAGCACTGCCCACCCCAAACAGCCTCAGGTTACCAGTGCTGTGCATCACCCACCACCACACAACAACCTCCAGAAATGGGAATATTCTCACTCCAGGACAAATCTTCCTGCCCTGGACAGGTGGAAGGGTTGAAAAGTCCCCTTGCCTCTTGCCTAGAGAATCCTCGATGCCAGGGGTGCTCCTGGCTCTCACTCACAGGGCTGTGCTCATTGTTTTGCCCTGGCTGAAGCAGCTCCAATATTTCCCCTGTATTTAACACAAACCCCACCTCAGCTGCTCTCTCCACACATCCACACACTGTGGGTCCTGCTGACAAATTTGAATGACCGATTTTTTTCTCTTTTTTTTTTTTTTGAGAATGGAGAAATATTTTAGCTCTGGAAAGGTGGGAATGCTGTTTCCCCATCACACCAGCCAGGAAGGAAAAGCCAAACCACAGCAGAGTGCAGGGCCCAGGCACTCTCAGCCAGCGTGACACCAATGGAGCCAATGGTGCTGGATCTGGGCACAGCTGGAGCAGCCTTCCCTCGGGAACAGCATTCCTGCTCTTTCATCCTGGTGGCTCACAACGTGTGCTCCCACACTGGGAAAGGCACGTGGATGTCCTGCTGGCCTTCCCCTTTCATCTCTTTGTGTCCATCCTTCCTCTGCAGAGGGATATTCTCAGCCGAGTTCCACATGCTTGATTTGAATAATTTTTAAAAACTATTTCTGATCAAGAGGTGAACTTGTGAGGGATTTTTTTTTTTAAGGTTGCCAGCCGTAAGAAAATGCTATTTCTAACCAACTCCTATGATTTTTGGGGAGTGAGTTTTATACAGTTTGTTCATCTTGAGGAATCTCTTTACCTTCTATTCTTCCATCTCTGTCTGGTCTTCAAGATATGCTAATCAGTGTGTAAGTATATCCTTTCAAATAATTATCATACATTATACTCTACTCATCTCTGTATAATTTCCTCATATGCATAATCGTATTTGACTTCCTTATGAATGTAAAAACCATCTTACCTTGGGCAAGTTAATCTTCATTGATTGAATATCAAATTCATTTGAATGTGTTAGCAAAGCCTTGCCCCCTCCCTCCTGAACAGGAGAAAAAGGAAGAGAAATGCACATTTCCTATGCTGCTGCTGGAGAATTTGTGTTTATTTGGTCTTAATTCCTCATTTTGCTCTCTAAGTCCCTTTTTGCTGCCCCACTTCTCCCTCTGTTTCTTTAAATAAAAGTTACAAAGGAGAAAAGCCAAATAACAACGGCTCCTGCCTTATTTTCAGATGAAAAATGCCTCTTTCTCCGTGCTTCTGAGAAGAATAATTAAGGAACCGCAGAACCCTGATAATAACTAACTTCAAAAGGGTGAAAAGCAAAGCCCAAAGTCCTCCAAATGAAACGCAATCCCCTCAGGAAATGCCGGTGTGGGGAATGAGGCTTTCTTCTTAGAGCTGTTTGTGGGCTTTGATAGAAACAAACCTCAGGAAGGACTCCTTGGCTGCTCCTCTGGTGTCCCACGGACACAACCTGGGCATGGAGCGAGCCAAGGGAGCCGGGGCTGCCCCTGACTCTGCTCCTCCTCCTGAGCAGCCCTACAACCTCCTGGAAATCTCCCTGCACACTCCTTTGTGGGGCTGGCTGTGAGGCTCCAGGAGAAAAACGGAGCTTTTCTGTGCAGGAGATGGATGAGGGACATCCCAGCCCCAGAGGAACCCCTTGGTTCCAGCAGGGATGGATTTTCAAATCAAAATCTGGGGTTTCCTGCAGGTGAGCGCCTGTTCCAGGGGGAATGCCCTGATGGTCACCTGCCACTCATCATTTCAGCATCTCAACTGAGCAATGAGGCCTTAAAGCACCTCTCATGCAGGACACAACTTAAATAACTTGAGTTTGCAAATCCTGATGGAGCCTTGGGGCAGGAACAGGGAGCTGCTGGAAGTGGCCCATTCCAGGACAGGGATGTGCCCACACCACAGGGAGAAGCTCCAACCTGACTGCTCAGCAGCTGTCCCCAAATCCCAGGCTATGAAATGCTCCCAGCTGAGTTTACAATTTTTCAAAGTTTTGTTTTGCCTTTTAAAAAAAAAAAAGTCAAAAAAATAACCAAGCAAAAATCCATGAATGCCAATAACATTCAAATCTCCCCCAGATTAGGCTCCTCGCTGGCCTCAGCTGGAGCAGGCACCAGTAAATCAGTGCTGGGGAAATGCCCTGGTGATATTTCCTTACCCAGCATTTAGGAAGCAAATGATATTAGGAGTTAAAACCCAGAGTCCTTTGCATGGCAGAAACCTGGGGGAGCAGCCCAGCTCTGCCTGGGACGGAGCACCAGCCTGGGCTGGGGGTGCTGGGTGGGATCACCTCCCCTTCAGCTGCTTTGCCCCTTGCCAAGCAGGGATTTGTCCCTGGCAGCCTCCGAGGGAGCAGCTCCGGACCCTGGTGCAGCCATGCGAGGGCTCGGTGGGAGCTCGAGTGGGCTGACGGATGGCCGGAAAGCCGGGCACGGGGCCAGCGGCCACCAGCCCTGGCTGGGCACAACTTCCAGCCTGGGAAACCTGGACATATGGGAGCCCCTGTGCCACTGAGAGCCCCGGGCCAGCACGGCCAGGCCTGAGGTTATTTTCAGCTCTCTTGGTACCGGGAGGGAAACGTGTGTTACGTAGAGTAAAAGGGGAAAGCTGCTTTGGGGATTGCTGGAGAAGACTCCAGTGCAGCAGGCAGGCAAGGTTATCTCTGATTAATCGAGTTAATGTACTGTATGCTGTTAACACTAAAATTTTCAGAAGAGGCATGACCCGTTTGTGTGATGGGGGTTTGGTTCCTCTGGGTTAGAGTGGGACAATTCTCTACAAAACTTGCCTTTTTTCCCTTTTTCTTTTTTAATTTCTCTGCCTCAGTGAGGTATTTTGCACTGAATCTCTGGCAAATGTTCCTGTCCAGTTCTCAGACTCCTTCCCAGCCTTTGTAGAAAGTGAGGGCCTGATCCAGTAAAACCCAAGATGAACAGGGTGCTCTGAGCTGGGAATAAACCCCTGAGGCCAATGAGATGAAGCTTCAAGGCTCTGTGCTGCCACAGGAGATGTCCTGGGAGAACAGGGGACAGGAAATGGCAGGAGAGCTGGGCAAGGCTGCTGGCTGAGAGATGGGGACAGCTGCTGATGTAATTTTGGGGCATTTTGCTGCCTTTACACCAGCACTGAAGTTCTGGAATGACAAGTCCTTGCTAAGCAGGTCACGGCACAGATGGAGCACCCTGAGTGAGTTTGACTCTCGAAGTATCAATGACCTCAAAGCCTCATCCCACTCCCTATCCCAAACCCCCACGTCCTTGGGAACGATGATTTTGTGTCGATGGCTGGGATGAGGTGCTGTCCCTGAAATCCTTCCCTGGACTTCCCCTGCCTGGGGGACATGGGGCACAACCCAGGTGTGGCCGAGGTGCCCTGGGCAGGTGACCAGGGGTGCTGGGGACAGGGAGTCCCTTTGCCACGTGGCTCATCCATCAGGGCCCGGCCAACGCCTTCCAATGGGGATATAATGATGATGAGCAGCAGACCCCTTCCTGCTTTTATGTCACCCCAGGGAGATGGGGGGAGCCAGGCTCTCCTGGCAGTGCACTTTCCCTGACCCCTGAACCCCGGGGCCGCCACTTTTATGGGGATGAAGCGGCACAGTTCCTGTAACCTGCCTCGGGGGCCCTGAAAAATTAGACTGAATCAAAGCAGAAAATGAGTTTTCATTTATCTTGTGATGATGCACGAGGTTACATGAAAGACAAATAGCTGCTTCTGACTCTTCCTTTATCATTGTCACTGCAATTAATAGGCTGTGGCCTTCGTTACTGTGTTAGTACTAAAGAGACCGCGGGCCCCGGGGGACGTTAACGAGAGGAGAAAAGCAGTGCAGGCTCCTCCAAGTTCTGTCGTGCTCCTCTCTCTAACCTGCTTCTCTGCCTGCCTGCTGCAGTGCTGGTGACTCAGCCACGCCAGCAGGGCTCTGACGTGGCCAGGCCTGAGCTGTCCCCTCCAGCAGCGGCGTCACCGCTCGGGTGTCAAGGGATGGGTGGCAGAGAAGGGACAAGGAACAAAGATGAGGTTTTCCTGAGGCTTGATGGCCTTTGGGAGCCACCCTGTGCCCTGGTGGTGATCCCCAGCTGGGCCAGTCTGGGAGCTGGATGCTCCCTCTGGGATGCTGGGAGCTCACTGGGATGGATGGGGATTTTTTTGTGCCCTCTGCCTGGTGTTTGGGCTCTGGGGCTGGGCTGGGAGCAGTGGGAACCAGCAATCCCCCCTGGAGGAGTCACAAAGCCAAGGGAGATGTTGGGGTTCAATGTGCAGAATTCGCCTTCAAATTGAGACTCCAGCACATTTGAAACTCTTTAGCAAAGACAAACTTGGTTGCATAATTAGGAGCTTAATTAAATCTACCTCAAATTTTCTGGAGACTTTCTGGGCTCGTGCTTACATTAATTCAGGGGTTTCCCATTCAATGCTGACTCTGCCTTGCAACCTGCTTTCGACCTTCATCATTAATTTTTGGTGCTAAAACACTTCTAGAGGTTTTGGCAAAGCCTTTTCTTACGTGATCCTGGCACTATTCTCTTTAATCGGTGCTTTTGGAGGTTAATTGAAAAGGAATCCATGATTGGCAAATCAAAAATTAGGAGAATTTTGCAGGGATTAAAGCTGTCCTGGAATGATGTTTGTGTGGGTAAATGGAATTGCTGTGGCAGTGCTGTGCTCGCAGGTATCCCCACACCCCCAGCTCTGTGACAGCAATGAGGGGCCAGGCAGGGGCTGGGCCAGCCCGGGAAGATGCTGTGGGTATAAAGGCTCATTTTAATCTAAATGCAGTTAACATGCTCAGAGTCATTTGGGATAAATGGGATACTTAAGGACACATGATGGCTAATCTCTGCTATGACATTTGTGGAGGAGGAGGAGGAATAATTTAGACGAGGGTATTGTGCTGCTCACCAGTTATCCCCTCTCTGCCATCACAAGTGGAACTAATTGCCAGGAGGGCACTGGGCACACTGGTGGCACCTCCTGGCCCACGGTCCCCAGGCCCTTCACCTGTGCTCTCAGCTCCTCCGCAGAGGCATCACTGACCCCGTTTTTCAGACACGGAACTGAGGTGCAATAGAGCTGGGGGATGGCTCTGAATCCAAGCTCAGGCTCCTGGGGAATTTGCAGGGAAAAGAGTCCAAGGGGCAGGAAAGGCAGGAGAGAGCAGCTGGGCACCTGATTTACTGACAGGGACACCCAGACACGGCGCAGGGACAGCCCCTGCTGCCCCCTGCCCTCCCAGGCACAGCCAGGGGAGTTTCCTGGGCTTGCATGGGGGGCTCAGCCAAGGATCGTTTTTGTTTCTGAACTTATCCATTCCTTACCCATCCTTTCCTGTACAGGTTCTGGGCTTTGCACCTTTCATCCTGTCAAGGCTCTTTCAAGCACCAACTTCTTGATGTGCACTTGAAAAACACCAAATATTATCAGCAGAAGCAAGAAAGCCAAAAGATTTCCAGCTGATTTTCCAGGGCCTTTGTTCAGCACAGACTTGGCAGAGCCCCTGCTCCGAGCGCTGCTGCTCCCCAGTGCCGGAGCAGAGGCATCAGTAGACAGAAATTCGCTGTACCAGTCGCTCAGCACGAGTTTGGGGGACCCACAAGGTCATGTTAGAGTGCCACCCTCGCTGCTTCCCCAGAGCTGACCCCTCTGAACCCGGCGGCACCGCTCCCCTCGGCTCCATGGAGCCGGGATTTCGCCCCTAGATGGCTCTAGGATATAAGTTGTTCCAGGCTATGCCGAAGGATGATTTGCAAATCTCCCTTCCCTGGTTGTGTCGCAGCAGTACCGAGGGTCTGGGTGCTTCCCCCAGGTGTCCTTGTCCCAGCCCCTGCACAGCCTGTGCCTCTCGTCGCCGTGCAGGGTGTAGTGTCCCTTGGCGTGTCACCCACCCCGGGCACGGTGGCACAGGCTGGACACCACAGTAAAGCCTGGGAGGTGCTGGACAGCAGCCGTGTGTGGGAAAGCTGCTCTCCTGAACCCAGGACAAGCCCTGGCTGGGTTCCTGTAAATGATCCCCCTGCTCTGATGAGCTGCTGGGGCCGTGAGCAGCGGGGCAGGATTGGGAATGCAGGATTAAGAACAATCACACCACTGCATCCCTTTGGAGACAGCAGATGGATGAGCAAAAGTGACAGATCCTGGGCAAGGAGAGGAAAAGAGGGAAGTTAGGGAAAGCAGGAAGGCACCAGCTCTTCTCTCCTGTTCTGCTGGAGCTTTCTCCACCTCCCAGTAATTAAAACACAAACGATCTGGCCAGGCTGCCCCTGCCCGCTGAGACCCATCGCCCATTTCCGCCCCAGAGATGAAAAGTTTAACCACCTTTAATGGAGAGGGGGGAAAGCATTGCCATACACACTCCATCACATATTTATGATGCTTGAGAAAAGATCAATAGCAGCTATATGCAAGGGTCTATAAATTTAATGTAGCATGATCATTTAGTATCAGTTGTTTCTTAGATTAATAACACCGGGCCGGCCGCAGTCCTGAGATGTGATAAAGTAATGCTGACTGGGTATGGACAGCACGTGGAGCTGCCTCCATGGCCTTTGAGGGATGTTGTCTCAGGCAGAGAGAGGGACTCACCTGCCCAGGTGTCTGTGCCACCCTGGGTCCCCTGCCAGCACCCACCAGGTCTGACCACGCTCCCTTGGCCGATACAAGAAGCGAGTGAGAGGGAGGAAGATGCCATGAGGATGTCCCCAGTGCCAATGTCCCAGTTTGGGGTGAAACCCTCCGAGCTGAGCTGCTCCTCCTCCAGCTGGCTGAAGGCAGAAGTGCTGAGCATCCCCTGCCTGCACTGAGCTGTCCCTGCCTGCCTGCCCAGGCTGCCCGGGGGCCAAGGACTGGCTCTTCGCAGTGACCACAATATGTTATGGTTCAGTGGAAGGACCTTAAACTTACAGACAAGGACAAGGCAGTAAAAGATGAAGCACCTGAACCCCCCATTTCCAGATTACTAGACCCCAGGTGTGTGCTAGGGAGCAGTTAAATTTCATCATTACCCTTTCTTCTATGGTATTTTTTATAGTCCTTTTTACTACTGGCACTAAAGGTGCCGGACGCATCCCAGGAGCTAAGAGGACATCACTCGTCAACCTGACTGCTCGCTGATATAAAAAATGACAAGTCCTGGCTTAATCTTTCTGATAACTGTGTTCTGCATGGCCCATCCATCTCCATGGAGGAGTTTTGGTGAAGCCGGAAGACAAGAACATCACAGCATTTAAGAATGAAAAATTAAGTGCCCTTTTTGAGCACAGCATGGAGCTTATTACCGCAGAAGTGTTCGCCTGCTACTCCTCAGGTTGTGAGCATGTGCCTGCACTTGTCTGGAGCGCAGCTCCTGCTCTCTGCCTTTAATAATTTGGCTGCAAGCAGGAAAACAGAAAGAAAAATCAGAGAGACAGACCGACAGATTCAAAAGACTGACGGATTCAGAGCCCTCTGCCTTGAAAGCAACGAAATCCAGGAATAGAGACACAACAGCCCTGCCTAAAGACTTCCAAACCATTGTCCCCTACAAGTTTCCTAAAGCTCCTGCTCCTGGATTAAAGGAAAAATAAGAAAATTTTGATATATGTATAAAACCAGTGGTCACGGAGGAAAGTCTTAAAAAATTGAGTCTCAAGAAAGAAAGGGAAATGCTTAAAGAAAATGCAGAAAGCCCCTAAAAATATTTATCTAGCATATTTTTTTAAATTATTTTACAGACTGGCACAGCTGAACTTTACCTGATGTGCCAGTTAGTTCCTGGGACCTGGGGCAAACAGCTTCCCCCACTCAGCTCCTGTTCCACTTGAAGATTTTAAAACTAAAACCAAGAGCCACAGATTTGACTGTATCAGAAATAAATAAGGCTCTTTTCACTCATGTTGTGCTTCTCTCCTTGGCTGAGTGCAGCCCTGCAGAGAGCAGGTGGAGATCCCAGCCCCAGAGGCAGGACAGCCTCTCCCTGCCCAGCTCTCCCAGCCCTCCGTCCCTCCACAGATGTTGCAGCTTGGTGTGAACTGGCAGCATAGCAAATTGTAATTGAATTAACTCCTAAGCATTCCTGTAATCCAGGCTGACAGGGCTCCTCCAGCCTGTGCTTCAGGAGTCCTGTCCCCATTGTCCCTTTTGGCAGGGCTGGGGGGTTGTTCCAGGAGCCAAAGTTGATTGAGTCGTCTTGGAAGGACGAACTGCAGCCCCTGCTCTGGAGTCCAGGCTCCCACTAGGCCTGGGTGGCAACTCACCCTGGCTTAAAAAAGCCCAGCCTGGCTTGGTTTAAGCCCTTCTTAATTTTAAATGCTCAACTGAAAACTTTAGCAATGGGAAAGGAAGCAGAAGGATGGTTATGGACAAGGTCTCCCCTAGCATGACTGCAGGAACCAGCTCCAGGGAGAGGAGAAGGGGGTTTCCAAAAGAAGTTGTGGAATCTGTGGCTTCTCTGTGACCAGATGAAGAACAAATCAGCTCCAGTCACCCAACCCTGTCAGAGCTGCCCCAAGCCCTGCCCTGTGTGTGCCGGAATCCAAAGTGTCCACAGCCTCTTCCAGGCACCCAAGCAGGAATTGTCCTCCTGGGTCACTGGAATGGCTCTTTGCACCCTTCTCCTCCAGCTCTGAGGTGGCCCCTGGAGCCAGGAGGCTCCCACGGGCTGTGATGAGGAGAGGGCAGCCAGTGCTGAAACAACTCACAAGGGAGAGGGGAGAGGTGGAAATTTTCCATTGAAACCTACTTTTTGTGGAAAATTGGGTTTTCAACAAAATGAAAGCAAGTGCTTTTTCTTTTCCCACTGTTTTGATTATTTTTTTCATCAGAAAATTAAAGAGAAGAACACCGTCACAGTTTCTTTCCCGATTTTTTTCCCTTTTCAGTTTCTTTTGGCCAAAGGCTATAAATGATATTTTGGGTCCCTCCCACAGTTTTCCAAGTTTTACATTTTGAGCTTCCTGATGCAAACCTGGGATTCTCTGTGGGGAATTAAAACACCCTGCAAGCACTCCTTGGTTACCTGCACCCCTCTGCTCCAGGACACTGACACACTGCTGTGCTCACCCTCAGCAGCCACGCTGCTTTCCACAGGATTTATGTGGATTTGGAGTTTCCTGAATTTCCTAGTCCCTCCACTGCAGATATTTGCCCCAATAAATGTCCCAGATGTTATCTCCATTTCCTCCCCTGCTGTATTTTGGATCATGAGCATCCCCTGGCTCCCCCTGCCCAGCACGAAGACGCTGGGCTGTGATCACAGTGCCACGATAAACAACAACACCACGTCTGGCACCTACAGCCCCCATGGAAAAGCAGCTCTGCTCCTTCCTCTCCTGGAAAAGGAGTTTTTCTCTTTCCTCCACTGAAGACACAAAGCCATTAATGCCATCCCAGCACCCTGGCACCCTTAGGAGAAAGGGCACAGGCTCAGCCTGGTCAGGCACGGCTCACAGAGCTCATCCAGGGTTCATCCATGGCAAATTTGATGGAGCGAATCTACCAGCCCTTATCAACGTCACAGCAGCAGGACCTGATAATTGCACAATGTACAAGCCTTGTCTGGGTGCTTGAAGCATCCTCAACGAAAATTGCTAAATAAATTTAGCCAATTAAAACACCCGGTTCCCCCCGTTCCACCTGTCACGAGAGAAAGTTTCATTTATGAAATGCATTAATCGTTGGATCTCCAAAGCCCCATAAACCTGTGAGTCCTGCCTGGTGTATAATCTTCTAATCTCCTCCTCCTTAATCTGCTCACTATGGAAACCCCTGTCATTAGGAAACAAATGGCTTTGTGGGCTGCCTTATTATTTGCAAGGCAAGATGTAAAAGAGGGCGAAGCTGATCGGGGAGGACAGTATAAATTACTGTGGTGTTTGCCTCCTCGTGTAAAGGAGCTAAACAGTGACTGGGAATAAAGCAGCAATCCTGTTAGCAGGGAAAAGTTTTAAAGCCACAGTGAGGGGGCTGTGTTTGCATGGTTATCGTGGCTGCCCCTTCCTGCTGGGGTTTATCAGGTGAGTGATGCAGGCAGGGATGTGTGTGCTCGTTTGTTCTCGTGTCTGGCTTCTGAGAGAGGGGGCACTCGGGGCAGAGTGTGGGGGCTGCTGGCACTGCCACCCTCCCAGGATGTCCAGAGTCCCCCAGCAGTCACAGGGATGGTGACACAGCCCATTTCCTGTCCCTTGGCTGCAGCCTCCCTGAATTCCAGTCAATGGCTGAGTCTGAGCTGGAACCGGCACACCCAGAGCTCGCACAGAACCTCTGCTACACCTCAGTGGCCAAACCCTGCTCTTCACTGGCCAAACCACATTCTTCATTAGCCAGACCATGTCCTTCCCTGGCTGTCCCATGCCCAGCCCATGACCCACACCTGCCCCAGCCCAAGCACCAGTTAAAACCATCAGTGTTTTGGTGGCTCCCCTCAGGTCCTCACTTTTTCCCATCACTGTGATCAGTTTTTTTCAGATAAAGCTGGATTAGGAAGAAATAAAAGCTGGGCACTGCCCTGCCTCCAACCCAGCTAACAGTGAGGAGAGGAATGGGAGTGATGACAACAGCAGAGCAGCTACAGATAAAATCTGACCTCTCCCTGAGGATACCCCGGGGCTCAGCACTGAGCATGGATTTTTTAACTTGGAGGACGAACCAAGTCTGAATGGTAGAAGGTTTTATGAAATCAAGGAGGGATGCAGGATGCAGTGGTGGAGAAGCCCTGGGTTTGGGCACGCCTGAGGGAGCTGGCTCAGGGTGAGAGGCTGTGGAGGGAGCTGGACGCTGGATTTGAGGTGGGAATTGCTGAACAGCTGCTTTTTCTGGAGCCATTCCCAGCGCTGACCTTCGGCTCAGCCAGCGTGGAATCCACTGCTGCTGAAACCTCATCCATCAGCGAGCCCCGAGCAGGAGGAGACACAGGTGAGAGAGAGGGAACCAGGGAAAAAAGGAACATGAAATAAGAAGGGAATTAGAAAAGCAGGGACCCAATTCTGAATGTGCTGACGGTGCTGTGCTGTAATTAATAAGCACCAGATCTAACAGGGATCCGTACGGCGCGGGGAAGAGCACCTCATTAATCACAGCCCAAGGTGTCAGGATGCCAAACAGGAGGAGAACCTGCCAGGCCCCGGCAGGGAGTGGAAGGATCCTCCAGAGCCAGAGCCCTCCGGATCAGGCAGGTACAAAACACAATTAAAACCCCCGAAAATATCACCAACAAATGAAAAACCACCAACAGTTTAAAGCACAGAGTTCTGGAGGGTTTGTGCTTTCTGGTTTCAGTGCAGCCATCCTCCTCCTCCCTCTGTCCCTCTCCATCCCAGTATTTCAAGTCCTCACTCCTCTGAGGGTGTGTTCTCACTGGCTGAGCTCATTTCACTCCTGCACCCAACCTGGATGTCTTGGACTGCTTTGGTTTCTCCTGCTGCTTGTCTGCTAACCTGGTGTCATTTAAAGAACAAAAAAGGATGGTTCATTTTTGGAGAGGAGAGGAGGGAAGAATAGAGGCTGGCCAGATATTTAACTAAGCCTCCTGTGATAGAAAACTTGAACAGGCAATCAGCAGCAAACCCAATATTTGCAAATTGGAAATAAATGAGGATAGTGTGTGGAAGGCAAAGGCCTCCCTCTCCATGTGCAGGGTCCAGACACTGTTATCCAAACCCAGGAGAATGCTGGATGTGGCCTCTCGTCCCAGTCATCACCACAGGTTACTGGGAAGCACTGGGAAGGACACTTTGCAGCCTGGCCAACACCAACACCTCCCTGCCTGACACAAAGTTGGACACACACAAGGAAATTCCACCCTCTCCCATCCATCCACAGCAGCACTGCAGGAATGTTTCCCTACAAATACAGATTCATAAACCCAAGAGCAACACAACAACAACAAAAACATATTAATGCCTCTAGTTGCTTATTCACAGTCAATGGTTATGTTTTCCTTCAAGCAAGCCATTAAACTTGTTAGCTCCTGGTTAGACACTAATTTTCTTTCCCAAAGAAGCGGTGTGGTAGGAATTATGCTAATGAAGTATAAATCAAATCCATCCTTAAGCCGAGAGGCTGATGCCATCTAAACATATCCTGTGTTTCAACAGCAATATAATTTCATAGGTGCAATCCATCAGCAGCCAGGCTGGTCAGCTAATTCATTAAAAATAGATAATTAATGCCCGCTAATAACCTGCTGCCTTGATTTTGTTGTTCTTCAGGAAGGAAAAGGAGAAAAACTCCACATTTTGAGGCGGCATTTTTTGAAGGAGGCGATTGTTGAACATTAATTTGCTATCAATCAGCAGTGCAAGGTGGAGTTATTAATCTCTTCACCTGATCAGGCTGCAGAGCTGGGAGGGGAAGAGCAAACAGCAACAGGAGGCTGCTGGGAACGGGGGCTGTCGATAACTGCGCCGGGAAATGAGGGATTCCCGGGATAACGGTGACACTGCTTGGATATGAATGGTGCTTCCAACGTAAAATATGGAGATAACCAAGCAACAAATAGGTCATTTCTTGCAGCTCTTCCCCGGCAGAGAGTGTCTGTGCAGCAGAACACCATCTGTTTGCTGTAACCTCGGCGATTTGGGGTATTTATTGGTGCTTGCCATTGTCCCAGGACATCTCTGGAGAGGATGGTTTGCTCTGAAGTGCTTCCTCCCTTGGAGTGTGAGAGAGATGAGAGGGCTGGTTATCAGTGGGGATGGGGCATCCATCAACTGGATGGTGGTGCTTTGGCCCAGGAAAGAGAATAGAAAAGGGAAAGAGAGAAAAGGGAAAGGGGGAAAGAAAAAAAATCGCATCTATCGTTCATTCGAGCTCTCCATCATCCAAAAAATGTAAGACACAGAAGGTGCCTCGTCTGTTCCACACTGAGAAACATCAGCCCCTGCCTGTAGCTGTGCCAGGCCCTCAGCCAAGAAATGTGTTGGCATATTCAGACCTGAGAAATCCCAGGAACTACCAGCAAAGTGATGCTGGGGATGGATTTGGCCGACTTTGCAGCCCCTGTTTGCGTGGGAAAAAAATAAAGACAAGCTCCCCCTTTAAAAGCAATAATAAAAGGAAAGAAACTGCAAAAGAGAGAAAACTGGTTCTTAAAAGCAGAAGGGAATAAGAGGATGGGATAGACCAAATGGGCAAGGATGAATTCTAAAAGAATTTGAGCTGTAATTAAACCAAAGGGGAGCGGACAGGCACTGGGATAAGTTTTGTTCCCAGGCCTGTAGGTCCCAGTGCTTTGGGAGAGCAGCCCTGCCTCCCACCTCCTCCTCATTATTATTATTTGTGCAGGGCTCTGTGCAGAGCAGCTCATAACTCACCGTGTTTATGATAAAGCAGAGCAGTTGTTTTTGGAGACAGGCACTTTGGAACGGCGCGGCCCCGGAGGCTGCGCCGCCGTGAGTTCTCCCACCATTCCCTGCCAATCCTTCCCTCCCCTTCCTCCAGAGTGCCTGAAGGAAATTTATTGCAGCAGGCGACTGCTATGGGCAAATACTAATAAAATGCTCTTTTGCTGCAATTTGTTTAATTGGCCACAGAAGAGAAGCCTTGCATGTTAGATCCAGCTCCTGACACCTCCTGCCCAGTCCACAGATGTTCTCACCATGAAGTGCTCGCATCTCCGTGTTTATGGTGGGGAGCAAACTAACCCCTACCATTAAATCTTTCCTATTGCAGCACATCTGATCTGATTTAACATGCATATTTACTGTGGCAGGCTGCTGGCAACCTCCCTGATTTATTCAGCAAAAGGTGCTACTTAACATCCCCTCCCCTCCTCGCCACCTTCCAGACTCTCCTCCCCATCCCAGCCCCGGAACAGATCCAAAGGATGGGCAGCAAGGGGGGAGGCAGACACACAGCTCTGAACCAGGGATCCTCTTGGAGATATTCTTCATGGCAAATCTGGATTTGATGGCATCAGCTCAGCCATGAGGGTCAGGACTGGGGCTTTGTCTTGACTTGCTTCCTGCTCCAGGGATGAGCTCTTTGAATTTTGACCCTCGATTTGCAGGGAATTGTGGTTGTCACAGAGTTCCCAGGAAGCCTGATCTGTATTTCCACAGTGCTTTGGGATCCCTGGGTGAAAACACCGGGCAGTGCATTTTAGTAGTTATCTGAGAAGAAAAGGACTCCCAAAAAATGAATTCCCAGATTTTTGCTGGGATGTGATTTGCACATCTCTGCGAAGGACAGTGGTGACTTAGATGCCAAAGCAGGTCATCATATCAATTTTTGGAAACCACAATATGCCATTACTGGGCTTGAATTCAGATTTGGGGATGACAGAGATTTGACTCCTGTTTCACCCAGTTAAAGCAACAAAGGCAGCTGCCCTGCCATCCCCAGCCTTTGCATGCTCATAGGATTTGTGTTATGAAAAGGAACTTAAAACAGCTATTTAGGGGATTTTTGGTGCTATAAATCCTCCCTTTGCCCCATGTTTTTATGGCAGGAACCGAGCCCATCTCCAGCCCCAACCAAGCACACAGTGGCCGAGCCTCCTGCACTGGGCAGTGATCCAGGTGAAAGAGGACGCTCAGGCTGAGACGTCCTAGACAGTGATTTGTACACACTGAGAATATTACAGCTCCCCGTGGATTCTCCCTGATACTCATTAAGTTTGCTCTTTGCTGCATATTTCAGAGATTTTAGGGGTGGGAGCTGGGAGACTCATTTGTTCTGACTTACAGCCCGAGCTGTGGAGTGGGGTTTGTGCTGTCACTGCTTGGGCTGTGCTGAAAGAGAGGGAAAGGGAGGCAGAGGGAGGCAGAGGGAGAGAAGGACCATGGTGATAGCCCCCATCTCTTCCTCTGCTGCTCCTTGATGATCTTAAAGGTCCTTTCCAGCCTTACTGATTCCATGAGGGTTCTATTTGTGAGCACAAAGCTGGGTTGTGTCCCTGGGACGGTGAGGGTGGAAACAAAGCAGCCCTGGTTTGAGCAGGGATGGGATGGAAGCACCTTTCAGATGCACTCCAGGTGAGACCAGTTCTAAGTGCAGGGAGAGAAGCCACAGGCAGGGACAGAACAGCTCCTGGAAAAGCCTGGCTGGTTCTGAGGACTGGAACAGAACCTGGCAGTGCCCAACCCACATTGCGGCTGTGCAGGATGAAAACCTCTCCTCTCACGCAGCAAACGGAGAACTGCGGGGGCACCAGCGAGGCCGGTTCGCACCTTGGTGCCTCCCCTCCCGTCCAGGCTGGCACTTGCTGGGGGAAGCGACAGGAGGGACCTCGCAGAGCACAAAGCCAGGGCAGGAGCAGCCCGGGGTGAGCGGCAGCCTCGGGGCTGTCGCAGCCCTCGGTACACAACAGCTCCTCCCGCAGAGATGATTTCCTCCCCAGCCCGAGCTGTTATCTGAAGGCAGAGAATGCCAACCATTATCCCCGGGCCTATCGGATCAGCTGCTCCATTCTTTTATCTTCTCGTATTGAGGAGATTAAAACAGTGCCAAGCTCGGGGAAGCTCCCCGGAAGGCAGAGGTGCCGATTGCCACGGGAGGGGGAGGCTGTGCTAATTCTCACACGGGTTTTTTTTTTTTTTCTGGTAAAAATATACAAATGGGTCACTTTGTCTTGAGCAAACAGGCAGGACGTCTCCAGTGCCAGCCGGGCAGTGCCGAGCCACCACGGAGATGTGCAATGGACAGCACCTTTCCTGGGCAGTTTTCATCCAGGAAAAGGGGATCTGGGGAATCCAGGGGACAAAGCCCTGCTGCATGGCTGGTTTTCCTTCCTCTCCTGTGACGGGGACCATGCCAGGAGGCAGAGCTTGCTCCGAGCAGTGCCAGTGGCACTGAGCTCCAGGGGGCACGGCCATCACTGCCCAGGGGTGGCAGCCAGGCTGGCAAAGGCCAGGAGGGACCCCCAAGCTGTGGCTCAGTGGTGCTGCTGGTGCACGGCCTGAGGGTCAAACACCCCAAGCTGCTGCGTCCCCTCTTGCAAGGGAAAGATTCCTAAAGCTTTGCTGCCTGGCTGAACTCCTCCAGGCTGCTTCAGTTTAAAAAGTGGGGCAGCAAACCTCACAAAAAGAAACTTTCAGAAATTTCCTGCCTCCAACGAGGCCACAAGTACTGGGACAGCAGGTTTGACTCAGCTGCTCCCGACTCCTGGGCGCTGTCGTCTGCCAGTCTCGGCCCCTGTCCCTCAGGTAGCTCTGAAAATGGGTTGAAGGAGCTTCTCGGGCCCTGAGCAATATTTCACAGCTCTTATTCCAATCTCTGGAGTTCATTCAATTTATACTTATTGTGTCTTGCTCCTCTCTGCACTGCTTGTGGGAGCCCCAGAGATGTTACTCACTCCGAGGAATTGGTGACACTCAGCGCTGGAGCAGCTTAAATTATTTGGGTTTGTTTTATGCAAATAGAGGCTCCTGGAAGTGTGGGCAGCAGGATGGGGCAGTGCAAGGGATCCTGCCTGCAGCCCTGCCTGGCTGGGAGAGCAGTGCCTTGGGAATGCCTGAAGGGGATCCAACAGACCTGGAGAGGGATTTGGACAAGGGCATGGAGTGACAAGACAGGAGAGAATGGCTTCAAACTGACAAAGAGGTTTAGGTTGGATATTAGGAATAAATTCTCTGTGAGGATGGTGAGGCACTGGCACAGGGAAGCTGTGGCTGCCCCTGGATCCCTGGGAGAGTCCCAGGCCAGGCTGGATGGGGCTTGGAGCAACCTGGGACAGTGGAAGGTGTCCCTGCCATGGCAGGGGTGAGACGAGATTTTTTAACCCAAACCATGCTGTGACCCCTTCCCAGGGAGCTGGGACAGCGGATGGAGCATCCTGCATCTCGCCAGCCGTTTCTTGGCACCTGTGCCCTGGGGCAGAGCTCCAGCAGAACTCGAGGCTGGGCACGAGGCCACAGCTCCAGACAGCCCCGAGCACCCAGAGCTGCCTGGAGACACCAACTCTGCAGGGCTCAGGGGACAATTCCCAGGCACCACGGGGTCCCAGCACAGCTCCAGTGGGAGCTGGGAGAGGATTTGGAATGGAATTCAGTGCAGCTCCAGGGAGACGTACCCTTACATGGGGGCTTTGCTTGCTGCACCTCGAGGGGCTGAGATGCTGCAGTAGCCCTGAGTTTGTGGGGTGGGAGAATCCTGAGAATCCTGAGAATCCTGAGCCCCCAGCCCCAGCCCAGGAAAAGGCCCTGTCTCCTCCAGCAGCACACATGAGATCCCTTGCAGAGGTTTCCCGGGGTTACTCGTGTATTAAGTTAAGCTAACCAATTTACAATGCAAATGTTACACAGCTTACAAAGGGTAAATGAGTTGTATGTTGAAGGAGATAGGCTTTACCCAGACAAAAGTGGAACAGACCTGTGGCAAACTGCAATTAATGACCTGAACACATCTTCCAGAATGAAAAATTCATCGAGTCCTCTAAGGATATATAGCCCAAGCAGAAGAAATTATTCACCACCTTCTACATATCCAAAGTGTCACCAAGCCTATTTATCTGGCAAATAAAGTGCTTCCCTTCAGCCTTAATATTTCTGCTGCTGTATGGTCCAGAAGTTCTGAGATTTTTTTGAGAGTAGATTTCACAAAGAAAGTGCAATTTTAGGGAAGCTGAGGGCGGGCTGGTTGTTGGGAGAAGGAAGACTGAGGTAAAACAAAAACTTTTAAAATCCAAATGAAGGATAGGAACAGGTTTCTTTCAGGCACATCAGGATGGGTGCCTGAATTTGAGACCCCAACACCCTCTGGTCACTGGCTAAAATCCCAACTGTGACACTGGGGGGAGGCAATTCCCAGTCTGGCCACGTGCAAAGGGGAGATAAAACCTGGCTGTCCCATCAGAGGTGGCACTGGTGGTTTCATTAATGCATGTAAAGAACTTTTGTGGTGCCCAGGTGGGTTGGGAAGTGTTGTTATAAAACTGGGACTAATTCTGAGATATTCTTCTCCTTGCCTGTGATGGGAATGAACAGAGCAACTGCTCAGCAGACCCGCAATGGTTCAAGTGATTCTGTGTTTCTTCGTGGTTTACTAACCAGCACTTGGGGATAAACAAAGGGAAAAGCAACTGTGGATGCCAGAACTCATTTCAAAGAAGTGGTTTTTTGCCATAAATATAAAATGTAAATTTCTGCCCTGGATGGGCACCAGCTGGGAAAGCCCTTGGGGAAGGGGGCAGAGCTGCTGCACACCACGGCCTCCTGCACGGGGAGCAGCCCAGACAGACAGACAGACAGACAGACATCCTGATTCTCCCATTGCCCTTTCCTCGTGTGCCTGTGACCCCAAACAATCCCCCAAAGCCAAACCCCCAGCAGCCCTTTCCAGGATCCATGCATCTCCTTCACGCCAGGTATCTCACGGGCTTGGGCTGTCCCAGCTCACCTGAGCACCTTTCTCTGCTGCCATTTCCAGACTGGCATCATCTGCCAAGGCTGGCACCGAAATCTTTGGGGGATTTGGGGGCATTAAGGTGAGGCAGCCACACTGGGCAGCAGGATGCTGCCAGATCACTGCAGCTGCTGCTTCCCTCGGTAAATTGGGGTATGGACACCAGGGAACGACCCTGGCACAGTGAGCAGCCCTGGCCTGGGGGCTCCTGGGCACCACCACCCTCTGTGCCCGGCTCAGCTCTGCCCTTCTGCTGCTGTTTGCTGAACAAAACCCACGCTGGAACTCCGAGCTGAACAGTTAAGCAGCACTCATCATGCCTAATTTACAAAAGAAGGGGCATATTTCAAAATATTTATTCTGCCTTTCCCAGTTGGATTGGCATAAGCATGTGGAAATCTTCGAGGAATCAAACAACTGTTAATCACCTCAAGCTATTCTGGGCTGAGTTTGCTGTGTAAGCTGCCGCCCTCTGTTTACACATAAGAAGCAATGACTCAAAGAATCCTATAGAGACGAGGTTTTTTTCCTCCTTTTTAACGATAAGGTCTGGCCAAACGGCTTAAAGGGCCCAGCTATTTAGTATTGGAGCTGCACCTTCTCGCCTCCCTCCCTGCCCTGTAATATCCACATTTGTATTCAGCCTGCGAGCGCCGGGGGTGGGGAGGAGGAGGGAGAGGCTCCGGGTTCCACAGCCCACCCTCCTCGCCCTGCTGGCCCCGGGGCTGGCTCAGGCTGCAGGGGCACGGATGGTATGGGGTGGGCAAGGACAGGGCTGGACATCGCCAGGGGCCTGAGCAGCACCCCGGCCCACAGATCCCAAACCCGCAGCAGAAGCGCCCTCTGAAAGGCACCAGGAGTGGGATTTCCAGCCCCGGGGGAAGAAGCAGCATCTCGGTGGGGTGGTTTGGAGCTGCTGCCCTTTCTGGCTTTTCAGGTTGCTGCCACCCACGTCAGACCCCCTCTGGCTCTGCTGACCCCAAACCCTCCAGCTCCACCCCAAAAATGAACCTTTCTCCAGTGACACCAGTCCCACACTCAGCCTGGGGACAAAAAACCCAGCACCCACAAACCCAGCACCCACAAACCCAGCACCCACAAACCCAGCACCACAAACCCAGCACACGCCACGCTCAGGGCTTTTGCAATCACCCCAAGGCTCTCCAGAAGAAAAGCAAACCCACCAGTGCCCCACTCCCCTTCCTTTCATCCTCCTGCCGAGCATGCGCCGGGCTCTCCCTCACTCCATGGCACTGGAGCTGAATGCTGATGAGAAATTCTTGGTCCAACCCCAGGCACTCATTTTCAAGTAATTAACTTGGCACCACCACAGCACACGGCAGATCCGACTTTCCCGACCAGGAGATAACTGAATTAAAAGGCCAGGTGTGGGATTATTTATGGCCAAACTTGCTGCTTCCCCACCACCAGTTTTAAGTCAGGAATGATAATTTTATCTGGACTTGCTGTCTTCCCACCCAGCCTGGAGGCTGGCAGGTTTCTTTGTTGGGGAGCACAGCACAGGGGCACAGTGGGGAGCAGCACTGGGGTGCTGGAGGATCCCAAGGATGTCCCATGCCCGAGTTGTCCCCTCTCCCCACTGGAAGGGCAGTTTGGGGGGCATTCGAGGGGTTTTTACCATTCCTACTGCTCTGACATGCTGTACATGACTTCCCCTTTTATCAATATATTTTATTCCTGTCGCCATGTGGAATGAGTGAAAATCCTGCCTCTTCCCAAAGTTGTTGGCAGCTCAGCTGGAGTCAGAGCTCCTCTTTGGTGCCCCAAATCCCCCATTCCTGTCCTCCTTCCTCCTCCCCGACAAAATCTGACATGGAGCTGCAGAGAGCTGTGAGCAGGGGGGAAGGAAGATGGTCTGGGAGGGAAGGAGGATGGAACAAAAAGATGTGACAGACATGGATCTCCTGCCATGAGCCACCACTGTCCCGTGGCTCCCAGCAGCAGCACTGGGCTGGGTGGGGTGGGAACTGGAGGAGCCATCCCTGCTCCCAGCAGAGAGCAGAGCTGTGGAGGGAAGGCTGCCGAGCGCTGACACATGAGGATAATGAGTGTTGACATATGAAGATACAGCCAAACTGAAAGCTACATCCTATTTAGCTTTTAATTTGGATGCTCATAGAGTGGATTCTGAAGCTCTGTTTCATCACAGCTCTTAAAACAGATCTGACTTACAGGAAACAAGCTGATGTGGGGCTGCATTTCTCATAAACCCGACTGGAACCCCAGCCCTGCTTCCCCTGACAGCCTCCAGTGAGATCCCACGCTGGGCAGGAGTGCTCTGCCCCCAGGAAAGGCATCCTGCTTTGGGAAACACACTCCCTTTATCCACGGAAACCTTGGCTAAGCCACACGGGTTGGGGTGAGAGCTGGGAAACGGAGGGACACGCTGCTGCACTGCCAGAGCCCAGCATGGAAACCCCAGTGTCAAACCCCTCTGGACCAGCACCAGCCTGGGACCGTTCTGAGCATCCCTCGGGGCAGAGATGGGAGTTGCTGTCTCTGCCTGGTGCCCTGGTGCCTCCTGCTCTCTTTGGGGCATCTCCCTCCTGATCTGGCCCAGGATTTCCTCTCCCACTTTTCCCCCGGCCGATCTTCCAGGCACTGAAGTAAATCGGGGAAGGGCAGCTAAAGGTTTGCTACCTGCAGCTCCTGCAAATCGCATCCCAGATTGCCCCCGGGCAGAAACATCCGCCGGAATAACACGACAACGAGGACAACAATCACACGTTACTATTTTCATCTCTGCTTTTGCTTTCTTCTTTTTAAAAGTAATTCGTGACTCGCAGCGCCGGAGAGGCCCCTGTGATCCCCGGGTAATGGCCTGCCCTCTATGCAGAGTGGAATAGAGTTAGAATGAACGCTCCAGAAACCCTGACAGCCCGTTTAACAAGGTGTCTAACATCCCATTTCCTCTGCACTTCCTCTCTCCTTAATCCTTTTATGCGAAACTCACTCAGGAGTAAGCACGTGTGAAATTGAGGACTCTCTAATACACATTGCTCGACACAGGCTCACTGAAATGGAGTGTCTCAGCCTTGTTCCGTCAAACAGTGCCAAGAGGAAGCCGACGTTAATCAAAGAGTCTTTTCCGTGTGTCCAGGGCCTTGTGCACCCGCAGAGCAAATAAACAGCTCTGCGCTGCCACCGCTCTCCCGGCGCTTCCATCTCCTCGGAGCTCTGCGCTCCACAGGGCGGCTCAGAGGGGCAGAGGAGGGCAAATGGAGAGGGGAGAAGGGCAGGGCACGCCCAGCTCCCACAGCTCGGGGTTTTGGTTTTGGAATAGCATCTGTGAGCAGCACAAAGCAGCTCCCCAGGCTGCCGAGTCCTGGAGCGGCTGGGCATCCACAGCTCCGGGAGATCCCTGCAGCTTCCCAGGGCAGGAGCAGCAACCTGGGCTGGATGCAGGGACGAAATACAGCTTGGGGGAATGATAGAGAGGGGAGGGTTGAGCTTAGAGCAGCTCAGCTCTCCCCAAACTTGGCCTAAACTGCTGTAAGGACTATTCCCGTGTGTTCTGAGCTCCAAGCATCCTGGCTGCAAGGTTTGATGGCACCAGAGCTGTGATCATTCTGTGATTCTGTGATAAATTCATCATCATCAGCCCCATTCTGCAGTGGAAAACCACAATTTTCCTCAGCAACTTGGATTTCTCAGCAGAAAGTCTTTTCTTTACTAGGGCAGGGAAGGAACAGCAGAAAGGAAACTGAAAGCCCTCCTGATAAACACTTCCACTAGTTTTGTGCATTTTTTAAATCACAAGCCAAATCCACCCCAGAGCTGAGCGATTCACTCCTGCACACGGGGTCCAGGTGATATCAGGGGGATGGTATGCTGCAATTGCAGGCAGCCAGACCTGATCCAATGGGTCTATTATCTCCCCCCGTTACTGTGATCCTGTCCTAATTAGGATCTCACACCGGCCAGATACACCAGAAGTCAATGACAACTTCATTTATCCAAGGGCTTCGGTCTAGGAAAGCTGTCTGGTGTTTTTAAGTCACCATCAAGTAGGTATTGATTCGGGGAAGTCAGGAAATGATCCTTCATTTGTGTGCTTTAGCTGGAATTTGGGGTGCCCGCTGCTGCTCCCGGGGTGGCCCCGGGTGGGAGGGCTGAGCTGGGTCAGCAGTTTGCGGGGTGAGCAGTGAAAACACCTCGTGTCCCTCTTTGCTCTGCCCCACAGACTTCCCGAGGGTTAAAACCCGTGGTAAATCAACAAACCCTTGGATCAATAAGGGTTGCAGGGGAGTGATTTGCATCGGTGCTCTCTGCTGGAAGAGGAGCCCGGCGAGCGCGTGATGGATGCGCGATGTTGGGGTGGCGTGGAGAGACAGAGAATCCCTCTAATTGCACGGCGAAATGCAGATTACAGAGCTGGGGATGATGAGCAGCGCTAAACCCAGCGCCTCCAAATAAATAAGCACACAATGCAAAGCCCCCAGTGAATGAGATTTCAGCATTATCAGCACCCCGTGTAAACGATAGCGTCCCTCCGGATTAGCCCGCGGAGCGCGGGCCGGGGCGCTGCGCAGATAAGGCACTTTTAATCTGCACACATCATCAGCTGAAGGGAAAATATAAAATGCTAATAACGAATTGGAATTCAATCTAAAAGGGATGCAACAAACACCAGAACCGTTTTCCCCCTTCTCGCCTTTGGGGAAAATAAAAAAAGAGCAAACTGTCCCCTACTCCTGCCGCCCACCTCAGGCTGTTCTTCCCCCGATTTTCCCCTCCAAAATGCTCCATCACAACACTGTAGGGGGTGAAATCTTCCCATTAGGAGCTTGGCTCCCATTTTCTGTGCCACATTCATCCAACTTTATGTTTGAAATGGATCAGTTTCCTCGTGACTGAACCCGGAGTGGATCTCCCCAGCCCTCGCTCGCTGGAACACTGTAACAGGTAAGTGCTACCATACATCATCTTAAAAGGTGGCTTATCTGGAGAGGAGGTGCAGGAAATATTGTGTGAGGGACTGGCTGCATCCTAGGCACAATCGGATTCCATTTTTCCTTTTGAAATAGGGAACAGCAAATCCATTGCTAATGCCTGAAAAAATCACGGCACAGCCCATGGCTCCCTTGGCCAAAGGGGCCGTGCCAGCCCGGCCCACGGCAGGAAAGTGCCCAGGTGGAATCATTCCTGATTGTCCTCATTTACCTGGCTCAGGAATGTACCCACACCTCCAGACCCCAAAGCTTTCTGCTGCAGCACTGCCCGAGGCCCGGGGAGCTCTTGTCCCTATTCAAACCAGCACAATGTAAAATGGAAAGGCAATTTTTCTTCCTAAGCGTGTGTGGATCCCCAGGGCTGTGCCTGCTCGGCTGCATTGCTGAGGCCACTCACATCCCTGGGATTTGGGGCTGGGATGCTCCACGTGGATCTGTGCCCCTGTTTGGCTGCATTGCTGAGGCCACTCACATCCCTGGGATTTGGGGCTGGGATGCTCCATGTGGATCTGTGCCTGGCAGTGCCCGGGGCTGCTCCAGTTCTCAGCTGTGACCTTTGGGGTCGGGTCAGGGTTTGGGTGCTGACCCCTCACCAGAGGCTTGGCCCTTCCTCCTGCACAGGATGGAGCTTTGGTCAAACCATCCACTGCTGGAGCCTCAGGAAACGTTTCTGAGTGGAACTGAGGGAGAGCCCAAACATTTTACTCCATTTCTGCCTATCCCCCCTCCACCTAAAGCAAACAACACCTAAAACAAGAGTCCTTCTGACAGACCCCAGCACAGCCACCACCCCAAGCAGCCCCGTCAGTGCATTTGAGTGAGCAGTGGTCCCTGTGAGCTGCTACTGTCTGTCCTGAGGTTCCAGAATCAATATCCCACCCTGAATGACGGCTAAGACACACCTGTGGGTGTTTTTTCCCTTTGCTGTGCCGTGGTGATGGTGCTGTACACTGGAATTACTCTTTGCACATCCATGGGTACCACACTGCCCTGCCCAGCTCTCAACTCCTCCGAGTCATTTAAGGCTCCTTCTTCCACATCCCCAGAAAGCCAGGGCTCCGTGGCACTACAGAAAATCCAGCATCAGCGCAGGGATTTGGGGTTAAGGCACGGGCTGTGCAGCCTGGCTAAGCCCCAGTGACAGTGTATTTATTTCCTCCCCACGCTGCTGCTCAGACAGGGCAGATTTCCTATTACACACACGCACACACGCGGCCAAATCCGCTATATTGGGCAGGGAGATTATTGAACAAAAGTAAGTGATAAAAGCACGGGCCAAAAAGATGTGTTATAGTGTTTTCCTTTGAGGCAAAGACAAAGAAGACACTTTGCTGTTTGTTGTGCCAGAGAATCATCTCTGATTGTTTGTGTCACGGTGGCAGATAAGTGCAAAGGAGATAGATGTTCTGTCTCCCAGGCACAGTTCTCATCTGTATAGTATAAATTTATGCCTGCTGGTTGCAAGGCTCATGATTCAGAGCCCGTGTGACTGTGATCTGAGCAGAGGAAGCCACTGCCTTCACGCCTGACGTCGATCTGCTTCACTGGGGCTGTCACTCAGCCCTGGGCAATGTCCCCTCGTGTTAGTGTCACCTGCTGCCCCCGTGGGCTCCCAGCCTGCACCCAGGGCTGTCCCATCCTGCTCCAGACGAGCTCAGCACACCAGGCTCTGCTCACTGGGGAGACACGCTTTCCCTCCTATCCTGCAGTTTGGGATTCCTTACTCTTCCCATTCCCAAACCCAAAGGCATTTCCCTGCACAAACCAAGCCCAGGGGCTGGAAAGGAGGGAAGTGGCTTGGGAGGTGGCTCTGAAATCCCACTCCCTCCTTCCCACACTGCCTTTGGTTCCAGAGGAGTGATCTGAGAGCAGCAATGCTGCCCAGGCTGCATTTCAGAAGTCACATCTAATAGCTGCCTGTTTGTGTTTTAAGTGTTCACTGGGGCACTCTCAAGGTAAATATATAATCAAAATAATGATATTCAAACTGAGCTGAAAGAGCAGCTTGGCCTTGGCGCTCACTCTCTCATCCAGCCCCAAGGAGCAGCACCTTGCAGGGTGTGCTGGAGGCTGCCCAAACCAGCCCTGCAGGGGTTAATGGGGCAGCACAGAACTGTGGCTGACAATATTAATGCACACACAATTAGCAAGGACCAGATTTGAGCCCAGATCTCTCCTGTCCTTTTCAACTCCATCTCTGGCTTCGCTTCAAAGGGAAACAGATCTGTGCTGCTCCTCAGTGTGCTTCTCTTCCCTCCCACCAGCAGAGTGATGGACCCTATTCCTGCCTCCTGCTGCTCCTCTGGGACACAGCTGACACCACTCCTCCCCTCTCCTCCTGGTCAGTCCCGCTCACTTCATGGTCACAGAATGGTTTAGGCTGGGAGAGACCTCCAAGATCATTGAGCCCAACCCATGAGCAACCACCACCTCGTCACCCAGAGCAGAGCACTGAGGGTCATTGTCCACTCCGGTCCCAGCACAGAGCTGGTGGGGTCCTGCTCAAGGACAGGGGACAGCCAGCCACAAGCGGTGGGGCTGGAGCTGAGGCAGAGACCGGCAGGAAACACTGACTGAAGATGTTTTGAAAACAAATTCTTTCAAAGCAACAGCATCAGCAAGACCTCCATGCACTTTCCCCACCAAGGGAGGCTTCTGAGAGTCCTCCTCCCCACACAGAGGCTGGGTGTGCTCTCAGGTGTGAAGAAGATAAAAGAATCTCTGGGCCTGTTCCTGCCTTGTCCTCCAGAGCTGAGAGTTTGTTTATTTGGGTCTGTAAACAGCCCCAATTTCCCCCAACTCCTGATTGCTTAATTTCATGCCCCTCTGACACCAGGCCGGTATCTCGGCCCATCTCCTCACGCCCTTCCTGCAGCAATCCCTCACTCACACATCCAGCTCCCTCTCCTCTTCACCAGCTCAGAGTGACCAGCTCCAAGGGGATCCCAGAGGAAATGAGCTTTGCTCCCATTACTGGACAATCTGGAAGGCTGAGGGAAATGAGGGCTAAGCCCAGAGGTTTAATTTCCCCTTGTGATGATCAAGGGATTTTAATTTTTTTTTTTCCTTTTGGCACCTCTGAAGTTGGAGGGAAAATAGCCAGAGCCAAAGACAAATGAGAAAGTTCACTGGAGGCTCCGGATTTGCCCACAAATCACCTTGGCCAGGGAAGGTTTTATTGCAGGAGTTTCTGGGTTAATCCAATACGGGAGCAGAAGTGCTACCAGCCCGAGAGGCACATTCCCTGCTGCAGTCAATGATTACCTGCCACCCTGTACTCCTGAAATCAGACCCCAACCAACCCCGCATTCCCAGGGCACCCACATTTCCCAGGAGCTTTGCCAGCAGCAAACTTGAAAAGTGAACTCGTGCTCCTCGTTTTGGGTCAGGAAATGCTAGCAGAGCCTTCAGCACAACACAAGTGTTCCCAGGAGAGCAGAGATCCAGCAGTGGCTTTGCTGCAGGGCTCCTGTTGCCACCTCTGGAATGCCAACACAGAGGAGAAATCCTCCTCATTCTCATTTTCCTGAAACAATTTGCTGCTGAGCTCACAGGAAGATGGGGAGTCAGGGTAGAGCTCAACTTGTGCTCCATTTCAGCCTCTCTTGGGGTAACCTCTTCTCTAAGTTTTCATTCCTGTATTTGCTCGTGTTGGTGTACGGCTGCCTTAGGGATGTGATGAATCCTGGCATTCCAGTGATGCTGGCAGGGAGATCTGGGAGAAGCCCAGGAAATTCCTCAAGCCACAATTAAATAAAATGGAGAACACACAAACCTGCACTTGACAAGTCCTTCTAGAGAAGCAAAATAACAAAAACAATGCTCTTTAGCAGGACTCCAATTACAACTTGTAATTTTACTGGCTGTGCACTGAGTTCATTACCCAGCTCAGACAATGGGGATTGGGAGCCTTTGGAGGCCCAAATCAGACCTGAGCGTGGTGGTGGTGCTGGCAAATCTGTGCTAGGCAAGCCTAACTGTGGTGGGTGGGCATCTGGGAGAGCAGAGGCCAAGGAAATTGCCAGCAAATCGCCCTCTCTTGGATACCAGACTCAACTTCTTTGGGGAACTTTGCACCTCTTACCCTGGCACCGAGTCCCTTGGAAAGCAGGGGTTGGCTCCTGTGTCGTGCACATTGTCTTAGAAGATTGATTTTGCACCTGTAAAAGTGATCTACGTTCTCCTTCCTCTCCTGGATGCCTTAGTCAAAAGAGAAAATGGATCTTTTAAAGATACATGTATCCATCACTATTATTTACATCCTAATATGCGTACGCAGCTCTGCTCCAACAAGGGAAATGTAAATCAGATGGACATCGTTCCCTGAATGCCCTAAAGAGCTCCATTCCCCCCAAATTAGAATAGAAAATGCTCTTTTAAAATGCACCTTTAATATGTAAAAGCTGCTGCATCCTGACTCTAAATAAACCAAACTTGAGCTACATGCCAAATATCTCAGATAAAGGACAGGTGAGATGGTAGTATCTGGCCAAGGAATCGGTCCTAAACAGCTATTTATATTAATGCAAAGAAGGTACAATGTTCTTCCTCTTGATATATGCTGCAGTGGGATATAGTTTTGTCCCACTAGTGAGAATAAAAACGTACAGTTCATGATAGGCAAAGTCACATGTGTGAGATAAAAAGCTCCAACTATAATATATGTCTTCACCATGTATTCTCTTCAGGATTTTCTTTAGATCTTGGGATGACAACAAGAAAACACTTACTCAAGGTTAGACACTGCTCTCTGGGCTTTTTAATAACCATTCCCTCTATCCTGGGGGATTGCGTCTGTGAAATAAGGCAAACTCCACTCCAGCGCCTGGACTCGCAGAGGCACGGCAGAATCCTGTGTGCCTTTGTTTCTGCTCGGCTGTGCATGCCAATGAACTGAGCCGGGCTGGGCTGATGAACTGCCCATCCCTGGGAGCTTTCCCAAGAGCAGGAGCAGAGCTCCGGCCGGGCAGGGGCTGCCACCCCCGGGGGTTCACTGACAAACTTGGGATACGACCATAAAAACAGCGGCCGCACTGCTCGTGCCTATTAAAAGGAGACCGCTGCCCACAACGAGACAAAAAGATTCGGTTTTAAAGCAAATCCCTGGTGTAGAGCAGCCAGGGAGCTGGGCTGGGAGGTGCCTCGTGGGCAGCCGGGCTGATCCCAGCGAGCACGGGGCTGTCCCCGCAGGATGCCCGAGGATGGGCCGTGTCCCAGCTCCTGCCCGCTGCAGACGCGATCTGCCCGAGCTCCCTGCCCGCCGACAGCAGCTCCCGCTGGAACCGGCACAGATAACGCGGAGCAGCCGTGCGGGAGGAGCACAGCCCTCCTCCTCCTCCTCCTCCTCCTTCTCCTCCTCCTCCTCCTCCTCCTCCCGTCACTGCCGGGAATGGGATTGGGGAGCCGGCAGGAGCAGGGAGCACCGTGCATGGAACCTGGGGCAGCCGAGCACGGTGCTGCATCGCTCCCATCGCTCCCATCGCTCCCATCCGTCCAGGGCTTTGTGCCATGCAAATCCAAAGGGCGCACACACAAGGCACGAAGTCAGGAGCCGGTCTCAGCCGAAAGTCAGTGTCACAGCCAGGGGACTGGGCCCTCAGTCTGGCTTTTGGGGTTTTATCCACTGGCCCTTCATACACACAGTCTTTTCTATTCAAACAGTAAATTTACAACCTCCCACATCCACAGGGACACAGAAAACATTTGATGTAGAAGCTGAAATTTTCGCCCATGACGCGGTGCAGCTCCCAAGGCAGCAGACAGACACAAACCCACGTTCGGAGCACGCTGCTCCCCCTGCTCCGGGCTTGGCACGAGGTGCTGGGAGCAGCGGAGGGAAGAAATTGTTCCTCCCTGCCCCAGCTGGAGGCTGCGATCCCCCCAGAGCCAGAATTTCTCTGAAATGTAAACTGATTTTAAAAGGGGAGCTACTGGGCTCCCCTCTTCCTGCACTTAGGGCATCCTTTAAGCATCTCTTTATTCCTGACTATCCTGGTGCTTCATGCCACAAACACTTCCCACTTTTCCCTCTCTTGCTGACAACTGACAGAGCCACGTCTGTGCCCTCTGTCCAGCTGCTGCTTTACACCACAAGGCACGGTGTTCTAATGTGCTCGGCTTGATATTTCTGCCAGCCCCAAAACAAAGCTTAATCAGGCAGTGAAAGCAGCGGTGAAGATGAAGGATTCTGGGGATGGTTTCCCTTCTGGGTTGCTGCTTTTTGACACATCCCCTGGTCCAGCAATAACGCGTTCTCCACTTTGCATTAAGAAGGACATTAGCACAGAGGTTTTGTTGCCACCCCGAGGGAAGGGCAGCGCCAGGATGCCTGAAGGGACAAAGGACGGTGCGGGAGGCAGCCAGGAGTCCTGGGATGGCCACAAGCTCCGGCGTCACGGCAGCTGGATGGAGACGAGCCAGAATTCACCTCATTTACTACAATCTCTGCTTATTATTATTACCACTAAACCTGGTTTGTAATTCAACGGCATTAATTGGCTCAGATCCCCAGTGCTCGGGGGAACCAGCCAGCCACGCTTGGAAAGCAGCACCCGCCCGGAGACTGCCGGAATTTCCGGATGCAGCACCGGGACAGGCCCACAGCCGGGCAGGAGGGAGCGCTGCAGCTGCTGGGCACCTCTGCATCCTCTTCTGCTGCCCAGGGATTGGTGCAATAAACCCAAAATCGGTCAAACCACCCAACTGTCCCCTGCATCCACCACGGCGCGGTCCCGCTAGGAGAACTCGTGTCCATGTGTTACCCCGGTGACCCCTCAGCTGTGAGCGAGCCAGGATATTTTGGAAGGAAAAACAATTTTCTTCCACTATTTACTTCTTTCTGCCGCTCTTGACCCCGCGAGCGCACAGACGTTTCCCCGGCGCTTCCGCTGCCAAAGAGACGCTCTCATCAAGGAGGAGTAAATCACAATAACAGGGAAATAAACCTTCCCCCGAAATGATTCCCGGTTATTTATTTATTTATTTATTTATTTATTTATTTATCTGCCTTTTCGCACCAGTCTACATCAAAGTGAGCGAGTCGCGGGGCTGGCTGGCGGCTGCCGAGCAGCCGGGGCTCCGGGCGAGCATCCCCGCTCCGCTCCGCTCCGCTCCTTCCCCGCTCCCGGCGCCGGCGGGGTGGGCGCGGGGCAGCCGAGGCCGTTTCCCTTTAAATCTAACTCAGGTAATGAAAACACACAAGAAAATAGTGCGGGTGCATCTGGGAGCAGTAGAAAACAGTTAGATCTTCATAGAGCCATAAAGAAGTAAACAGTAGGCTGCTATGAAGATCTATGGGACCCCGCAGTGCCATTGTCTTCAAAAGGAATTAAAAACAAATTGCTGAGGGCCAGCACATAATTTAGAGACTCACGGCAATTTTATGACTTGCTAATGTTCCTAATTACATGCCCGTGAAAGGCTTAATTAATTGGGGGATGTAGCAAAAAGTGGAGCCTGTGTTTGTTATCATGGTTCCACTGCATTGATTTTAGTGCCTATGGAGAATTTAGGGCCTCTTTATTTGCACAAAGAAAATGCAAGTCTCTCGAAAAAATGCACATTAAGATCAACCCCTCGCTGCTATCTAATATACTTTCCTCTACTTAACCAAAGTGCTTGTAATCATATTTTGTAAATGTTGGTGCCGTTAATTGCATTGTGAGAGAAAATAGGTTCCGCTCCACTGGTTGTGGAGAATTTTATAAAGTTCTTTTCCTGCTCCCAATTCCGAGGACTCACAGAGAAACTCATCAGAAGTTGCTGCAGTGGGCAGGGAGTGCTGAGGCTCTGCTGCTCCCCACGCGTGGCTGGGCTGGTGGGCACTGGGACAGATCCTGCACCCACCCAGATTTGCCCGAGTCATCCCCAGCCCTCTGGGCATTCCCGTGACCCACGGCCCCTTTCCCAAAGCAAAACAGCACAAATCAGGCTGAACGTTTCTGCTAAGTTGCCCGAATCTGAATTCCGATTGCATTAAAAACCACAAACAACAAATTTTTCTCTCTGATGTTTTAGCTGGAGGTAAACCCTCACCACCCACCCAGCTCTCCTGAGGTGCCACCAAACCACCAGCAGCAAACTGCAGAGACAACTCCAGCTCCAGCATCCCACACGTGCAGGCAGGGGGAAGGTCAGGCAAAGAGAGAAATTTGCAACAGCAGTTTTGGTTGGGATGACACTCCTTAACAATCAATAACTAAATTTCTGGGGATGCAGTCTGGACAGTCCCTTGCTGCTTCCTCCTCCCCTCACCTGCACTTCCTTGCAGCAACATTGCAACGAGGAGGAGGGGGGAAAAAAAAAGGCAAAGCCAAGTTAGTGTGTGTTGCTCTTGAGAAAAGAAGACGTCTCTCGAAATATAGTTGGTGCTTTGACGATAAGACCTTTGACAGAAACATGAATGACACAAATACTTTGATCTCTAGTCTCAGAAGCTTCAACAGCAATTATGAGTCAAGAGGGGTGAATATGGGCAGCAGCTAAAGCAATGCCCTGGAGGGTGCTGATGCAGTAATTAGAGACAAACCCCGAGCATCTCTGCCTGCACCGCGCTGGCAAATCGGGGAGGAGGTGGGCCAGGGGGAGGCTTCATGAAAAAAACAACTCTTATTCTTCTGAGAGACATAAAATCGACAAGACTTTATACATTTCAAAGCAAAGATCTTCAAAGACAGGTAAAATGCTAATTCTGCTAATGTAGGTTTTTATGTATATGCTCTGAAAAGGTAAAGCAAATTAATCACCAGCTTTACCCCCTAATATATATCTGTGTTACAAATATATTACAGCATGTCAGATCTGAGGAGATATATCTGAACAGCGGTGGTTAAAAGAGCATTTCCCTTTTCATGCTCTAATACAGTTATTTTGATCTCTCAGTCTTCATATTTTTTGTTCTCATCAAAGGAATGATGGTGCCAGAGATTAGGATGTTATTTATTTCCCTCTCACTGTCCTACCCGTGTTAATCACTCCGAGTGTCAACAGCTGCAGCAGCAGCAGCAGTGCCCGTGTGAGGGGCCAGACTGCTTGTACTGTTTCTGCTGCCTGTGCTGCCTGCATCTCCTGCTCACCCACACCAGGATCCCTCCAAAAAACCCCTGACCTCCAAAAGGAAGGAAATGCCATGCAAACAGAGGGCAGGGAGGGAGCAGAGGGATGCTGGGGACACACAGCCCCATCCCTGGCAGCAGCTGGGCCTAGCTCAGCCTTCTGCGTCCCTGAGATGGTTGTGGAGCACTCCAGGAGAAGGAGATGCTGGTAGAGTGGTGTTAGAGACCACCAGAAATCCCTGCTCTAAATCACACACAGCTTGGAGAGCAGGGAGATGGAGAGGACAAACAGGGAAGGAGGCAGAGGGACAGGAGTTGGTGACCAAGGGGAGCACATGACACTGCCCAGCCCAGCCAGTGCCATCCTGGCTCTTCAACCAGCTCCCAGTTTGGGCACAGGGTGACTCAGGTTTGAGCAGTCTGACCAGGCTGAAGGCTGCCTTGTCCCCAGAGGGGTTTGCTCTTAGGTTGAGGGCGAACTTGGATCTTGCCCATGGAGTTTGGGCTGCAGGATCCACAGTGGCCATCCCCAGGCTGGGGAGAGCTGCCTGCTGCCCCCGCAGAGGACAGTGACCTCAGCAGCTCCATCCAAACACTGCTTGAAAGGATCATGTGAGATCCCAGAGCTTAAAGACCAAGCGTGGTGGCTGCTGGCTGCTCCTGCAGGTAACTAGCAGGGATGAATGGATGCATTTGTTAAGAGGGGAAGCTGGTGATAAGCAGGTATCTCCATAATTATTTGCAGAGATTAACGGAGCAGGTGCACTTCGGGCATAACTAATCCTTGAGAGACAAGGAGCAGGCAAAGACTGCAGGAGCTGATGCCTTTGAAATAGGTTAAACCAGTGACATTGCCCACCATCAGCATTGTGTTCCTTGCCTTTAAAATGCTGACACTTACAGGTTTGATGGTAACTAGACTGCATAGGGGCACCTTTGCTTTCACATCAGATCTGCTGACATGAACAAGAGTCGATTCAGATGGGCATCCAAACATTAAAGTCCTTCCCTATTTCCATAAAATGATTGGCAGGATGCCTACTGCTAGCGGCTGGTAGCGCTGCTGATAAATGGCATCTTGATAAAAACTTTGGGCTGTTTTAAGGAAAAAAAAAATGCACACTCTTATTCTAATTCGCTCAGCTCCTGACAGATGAGATGCCTCATCTCTAAAAATTAGATCCTGGTATCTTTGTTGTGTGTACAGAAGGAAAACAGCTTCCAGGGGCTGGGACAGGAGCTCGCTGTGCCCCGTGCCTCACCCCCCTCGTGGGCAGGCAGCTGACCCCGCCGTGGGGCATCTCCCCTTCCCTGGCACTGAAAATGTACAGCTGGGGACTCAGCAGAAAGTGCCCAAAATACAGCAAAGGTTATCCCTAGGAAGAGGAAAAGGGCTTTCCCTTTCCAGGTCTTGAACTACTGGAGCTTTCTGCGGAGTCCTGCGGGTAAAATCTCGCTGGAGCAGCTGAATTCCAGGGTCGTTTCTAAGACACAGAGACCCAAACCATGGAACCAGGTCCTTCCTGCAACTTGAAAGTGAACCTCACCCTGCTCCCCCAACATCACAGGCTTCATTTCCACATGTAAAAGTCACCTAATTATGTTGTGAAGCACCAAAAAGTAACACAAAGAGCTCCAGGAACACTCCCTGCCTGTACAAAGGAAACAGCCGTGGACAAGGACAGCGAAACCTCAGAGAATCCTTGGTGCTGCCAGAACAACCTCAGTCGGAACCAGAAGCAGAGCTCACTCAAACCAACCCGTGATTTATGGAGCTGCTGCCCTCCCCTTCTCCTTCCTGCCTCGGTGCTGCCTCCAGATGTGCTGCCAGCTGTGCCACCACCAGCACTGGCACTGATCTGACACATCTGCCCGCACGGCAGGGCTGTCCCAGCCTGGCACCACCTCCAGCCCTTCCCACAGCCAGGCCAGACCCCAGCCCTGCTCTGCACCCGGCAAAACCAGCAGTGCCAGTTTGTACCCACAGCTCAGACACACAAAACCCACCCTGAGATCCCCCAACATCCCAGCAGAGCCCCGGGAGCCTCCAGGCAGCCCAGGGAGAGCAGGAATGAGGTCTCCCTTCATCATTTCCCTGCCAGAAGCTCCCCAAGGCTCTTGATCACCCCTCAGCCCCGAGGTTGGTTGTCCCCAAGCCCCAGCACAAGGAACACAATTAGGAGCAGTGACATCCTTACCTCGATTCCCGTCATGGTCCGCTGGAAGTCACTTGGAGAGCCGGGGCTTCAAACCTGCCTGGCCATCATGTGATGTGACATCGTGGAGAATTTACTGGGGAAACAAAAAAACCCCACAAGTGTGAAATGTGACTGTCGATAAAGTAATCCTCAGCAATCAGACAAAATTAATTGTGTGAACATCATTGATCAAACCTACTTAATACATTGGGTTTGTGGAAAGCTGGAATGTAATTTCATTACCAATCTGCTCCATCCTAATGAAATTCCTAATAACACTTTAATTTTGATTTCGGTTAAGGAGAGAATGATGGAAATTTTCTTTTGCTTCTCTTGTAAGGTTTTATTTTATTGGTTTTCTGCAATACCGGGGATACTAATTTTTTTTTTAATTTGACATTTTATTAGCAGGGGGCTTAATACAACAACACAGATAAAAAACAAAATTACAAAACAGACAAACCTTACAGAAATAGAATTGATGCCAAACTTAAGGAGGCTAATTTTAAAGAAATTGATTTATTTTATGAGTGGTGATTTGGACTTTTTTTTTTTTTTCTTTTAAGTTCTAGCTGATTTTCTGGCCTAAAGTGATTTAAATAATCCGGGTTTGCAGTTGCTTTTCTGTGGAGTTCTCCCAGAACAATGCTGGCAGAGGCAGCACCATGCCTGTGTTTGTAATGGGCAGATTAAGGGTGAGCAGATTGGGAGCAAGGCCCTCTCAATTTAGACACAACCAGGATTTCACCCTTTGGGTCAAGTTTCAAAAGGCACCATTGAGGCCTCCAGCCTGGAGCCAGGAGAGGGGTCAGAGGTTAAGCACGGGAGTGAGGGAGCATCGGGCAGGTGGAAATGTTTGGGATTGGCAGGGAAACCCTGCAGGAGGTGCCCCCTGCACCAGGGGACCCCCATCCTGAAGGGATAGTGACAGAGAAAAGCGCCAACGTTACAGGAGAGGCCCAGCAGAAATTAAAATTGATGAACCTAAGGATCCCAGTCAAGGGTGAGCATCCTCCTGCCTCCCCTGCATCCCTGGGTTCTGTGGGAGCGTGTGCTGCCAGCGCGGTGCCAGGGAAAGTGACCAAGGGACAGGTCCTTGGGCCACCCTGCCTTGTGCCAGCTCAGGGCACCACGTGCTGGCAGCACCCACCCAGGAGGAGCTGGGCCAGGACAAGGCTGCTGTGCTCACCCTGGAGCCTCCAGGCAAACTGCATTTCCCTGAAGGCAGGGGAGAAACCTGGAAAACCCAATGATTCTGTAGGAAACCCCAATGATTCTGTTGGAAACCCAATGATTCTGTTGGAAACCCCAATGATTCTGTAGGAAACCCCAATGATTCTGTTGGAAACCCCAATGATTCTGTTGGAAACCCCAATGGTTCTGTAGGAAACCCAATGATTCTGTAGGAAACCCAATGATTCTGTTGGAAACCCCAATGATTCTGTTGGAAAATCCAACAATTCCGTTGGAAACCCAGTGATTCTGTTGAAAACCCCAATGATTCTGTAGGAAACCCCAATGATTCTTTAGGAAACCCCAATGATTCTGTTGAATATCCAACGATTCTGTTGAATATCCAACGATTCTGTTGAAACCCCAACAATTCTGTTGAAACCCCAACGATCCTTTTGCTTTTTCTGCTGCAAACACGCAGCTCTTTTCTGCTGCACGCCTGAGAGGGCAGGCCCTGCTCTCGGAGCATCTGGGAGCTGCTGCTGGCTCGTGTGGCAGCACAGGGGATGGAAATCAGCTGTCCTGGGCAGCAGCTGCTCTGCAGGGATGCTCAGGGTGCACTCTGATGGCTCCCAGGCGTTTGGGGCCCCAGCACCACGGGCTGGGCTGTGCTGAGCAGACAAGGGAGCACGGAGCGTGCATGCTTGCTGCAGGAAGGTGATGCTCTTTGACTACTGAACTGGTGCCTGTCTCTGGTATTTCCATTTCCAGCAATCTGATGTGTTTTGGAGATTTATTCATGACCGGTGTAGTGAAAAATTGGAAAAGGCTAGCGGGGTAGCCATGGCCTGGAGATCCAGCAGCTGATTGAGGCTACAACTGAATTACTGTCAGAGGCATCATGCAAGGTTTACTCCGGCGAGTGGGAAGTTGAATCTTTATATTAATAAGTGAACATGAACTATCAGGGAGACTGGCATATGTCTGCTGCCAGGCAGGGCTGGGAAGGAGCTGTCAGATCAAGGGGAAACTCGAGCAGACAAATGGAGAAGCTCCAGTGCCCCCTTCACGTGCTCAGAGGTGTCTCAGAAGTGTCTCAAATGCTCAGAGCTGCCTCAGGCTGAATCCCTGGGTGAAAGCAGACAGGGAATCTTGGCTGTTGCTCCATTCCTTGAGCACAGGTGAAAATCCAGGCCCTTGTTGGAAACAAAACCACGGTGCTGACACAAGGGGACATGGGCTGATAATGCACATCCAGAAATCCCAGTCCAACCAGGAGCACCAGTCCCTGAGAGCTCAGGGGAACACCTTTAGCACAAACCAAACCCAGGAAGCACAAACCTATAGCAAGTGCTGTAGAAAGGATAATTTTTTGCCCTGTTTCCAAAAGGAAAAGGAAAATGTGCTGGTCAGTGCTGGCCACTGCCCTCCCCCTTGGCACTGCCCTCCTCCATGGCCTCCAGACCTGCCACTTTCAAAGCTGCCCCACATTTATTTCCACATCAAGCACAAGAAACTCCTTCCCATCCTGCTTCCCAGCCACCGTGTGTAAAAGGACGGGAGGAAATGTCCCTTTCCACAAGGCTGGTTCTCCCCAGACTTGAACTTTTGAGAAAATAAAGCAATTAAGCAATGAGGGGGTTTTGACTTTTAATCTCTTTTGACCAGATTTAACCTATCCCAGGGCTCACTCCAGGCCTGCTCTGAGCCAGGCTGTGTTTAGGCAGAGCTCAGACTCAAGAGCTCCTCCAAGGGAGTTTCCAAGGGAGGGAGAGCTGAGGTTGACTGTGATCTGGGGGGGATCATGCAGCAGATCCCCTCCTGGAGATGAGATCCCTCCTATATTTTAGGGGTTTGTAATCTTCCTGCTTTCTCCACAGCCCCGTTGCCCTTTGCTAATCATTAATGCCACCCCTGTCCTTGGCAAGGCACAGGAAAGGGACTTTCTCCTACCACAAAGGCAAGAGAGCTGATTTCCTCCTAATTTATGGCTCCAACAAAGTTGCAGAGCAGCAGCCAAGTATGCAGGAAAGGTTGGGGTGAAAAATTATTTACAAAGTGAATGCCCTGAAGACACTTGTACTGGACAACAATTACGGCACCTTAATTAACTGAAATTTAGTTCACCCGTCGACTGAGGCATGTCCAGTGCTAAAGTTATGCCACTACTGCTGTCTACGACTGGTTAATGAATATAAATCAGATGGTTTATAGTTAGTGAACATGTAATAGGCTTGCAATGAGTTGAATTCCAATGCAAAATGCCCGGGGATAGGAACATGCCATCCATAAAATATATATAAATAACAGATTTACATTTCTACAAGGAAAAAAACAGAGCTGTGCTCCCATCTTGGTGCTCTCCCAGCTTGGCAGACCTGAGTTCTGGCTCCCCAATGAGACATGGGATGGATAGGGAGGAATTTAAGAGTCTGATCAGCCAAGGTGCAGCTCCTGAAAGGCCAAAACTCTCCTGTGTCCTCCTTGTTTCCTTCCCCGTCCTGCAGGTTTGTGTTGTGCCTGTTCAGAGCTGCTTGGCAGCAGTGCCCGAGGGGCAGAGCACTGAAGGTGACCCCTGAAGGTGCAGAGCACCTGGTGCAGGTCCCAAAGCCTGGCCAGAGGCAGCTGAGGCCATGGGAGAGGGCGGTGCTGCCCTGGTTTGGCTCTGGCTCAGTGCCTGGGGCCAAGGCTGTGCTTTTGCCACGGCTCCTTCTGCACCAGCCTTTGCTGACAGCAGGAGAAGAGAGCAGACAGCTAAAGCTCCATCTCTAGAGATAACTCAGGATAAAAGAGAAAACAACAGCAGCACCCTCCCCCTTGTTCTGCAGTCAGTCCTGAGCACAGGTTGCAAACAAGCAAATCTCTCCAAGTTCCTTGAAAAATAACCTCGATTTTGTGCCAGCTGTGAGCTGGGCAAAGACCCCTGCAGCTGGGTAAAGCTTAAACTAGCCTTGGCATTGTCCAGGGTGTTGCTTCAGGTCAGGGATGGGATGGGAAACCGCTGATCTTTGGGGTGCCCTGCAGAGGAACCCCTCACCCCTCTCCTGGCAGATAAAGCTCCTCTGGGCCATTCCATGCTGCAGTGCCCAGAGGATGCTGAGCCCCAAATCCCAAACTCTTGGGGAGCTGTTGGCACCAAGCCTGAGGTAGGAATAGCCATCAAAAACAAACCACCCAGTGTCAAAAAACCCCAGCCTCAGCTCTTTACATTTCCTTGCTGCAGAAGCAAGAAATTGTGGACTTTATTTATTGCACAAATTAGGTACAAGAAAATTATTTTCTTAATGTGAGACTTGATGAATGTTCTCAACTCTCCACCCTGCTAGGAAGAGGGGGTTACAATGAAAATTATTTACAAAGCATGTGCTACCCTGCAGGGATATTTATTCAGGCAGGGGATGTTTCCGCAGATTTTGTTGACAAAGGCAAATCAAATTACATTTTTGTGAACATTACAACGAGCATCTTGATTTGCTATGGACATCAGCTGGCTCCTGGCTGAGCCTGGGAAGCAGCTCGGGCCCAGCACCCTCCAGGCACCTACAAAGGTGGTCATTTTTGGGAACAGATGGGTAAAGTGCTCTGCAAGCTGTTCATGCTCTTCTAAATATTGATTGGGAGTTTTTCTCCCTTTAAAATGCATATAAATTGTTATAAAAACCACGCTCGGATTAAAGATGGTTAATGACTCTGGGGGCAAGGGGAGCTCTCAGGAGGCCCTGTGAGACCCCCAGATAGGGGGTCAGAGCAGCAAAAGGAAGGGTTGGAGCTCACCTGGGCCCTGCCCACCCCAAAAACACCCAGCAGGTGTATGAACAGTGTGGACTGACACACAGAGCACATCTGTGACAGCAGCATTTTAAAACCAGTCCCTGTTATTGCCTTTAAAGTGACTCCTTTCAGCCAGAGGACACAGAACAGCATCCCTGGCAGGAGCTCCTCCAGCAGGAGCCTTCACCTGCACTGCTGGGGAGGAAAGGCTGCTGCAGGATCAGGGCTGGCATTTTTCCTGAATTCCTGCACTTATATCACGACACAGCTTTCCCCAGGGGCTCAGGGTTAACCTGAGAGCTGGCACAGCTCTCTGTCCAGGGTGGGAATGGCTGGGAAGAGCGCAGGAAAACTTAAACCATGGATTCTCACAGCAGGAAGAAATGGTTCAGAGCTACTGAAAAATCACCTCAGTGCAACATCACCAATCCCATCTGATTAAACCTGTGGGTCTTCAACTTGGTCTTCAGTCAGGTCTCTGGGAAGTCCCAACAGATTACAGCATCCCTGTGCTCAGCCATCATAATGACTTGTGAGTGATTAGCTTAACCAGCATTTCACCCAATTCAATTTCCATGGCTGGCCTATCCGTACCAGGGAAGACGTTCACATTAATTTTTACATAATTAAATCAGGAATGACCCTGGTGCCAATGAAATAAAACCTCAGTTCTTCCTGGGCTTCAGTGCACACAGCTCAGCTTTAACCCTCAGAGCACAAAACTTGGCTGGAAGGGACAGATCTGGCTCCAGGTGCTTTTCCAGGAGCTTTCCAGTCCCTTCATCCTCCCCAGGCTGAGTGATCCCAACACCCACCCTGCTCCCAGCTCCCCATCACAGCACCAGAAAAGCCCCTTGCATGGACAACCCTGCACATCACTTCAACTTTTGTATTGAATTTTCTGGAAGAAAAAAGAGCAGCACAGCAGCACAGCCACCCGTTGATGAGTGATGTCCCAGCTCCATGATTCCCAAGGAGCACCTGGTTCCCCTGCACTGCCATGAGCCACAATTTGTCTCTCTGTCCATCACGAGCTGCAGCAAGTCCTGACCACCTGGGGAGCCAAGCAGGGTGAAGGCCAGGCCTTCCCTCAGGTGCCCTCCCTGGAGAAGACCTCCCTTCCTTGGCAGGTCCCTTCCCAACATCTGCAAACCCCTCTGCCTGCTGCTCCCGCTGCTCCCAGGGTCCTGGCCGCTCCCTGGGATGTCTAACGAGGATAATTACTGAGTGTTTCATTAACCAACCCCCCTTTGGAGGAGGCAGAGGTTCCTCGCTTCTACTGTAATTTTAATTGGTGGGCAAACATGATCTTTGTAGAGACAAAACCTCATTCTTCTCTCCCTTGCAACAGTTTAAATCAATACTAACCCGGGGCTGCTTGGAAATATTTAATGAAAACTGTTTTGACAGAAAATTGGATTCTTGATGAGGCAAAATATTCGTTTCCAAAGGAAAAGTTTCATTTTGTTGAGAGGCCTAAACTTTTTCAATTTTTACTGAAAGGTCAAATCTCAGCCATTGCCCTTGTGCATCCTTCGTCCTGGATAAAGGGAAGGTGTGAGGCAACCATGGGGATGAGATCCCATCCTGGGCTCTCAGGGTTGGAGACAGTGACACTTGTGGAAGTCACAGCCTTCAACCTGTGACCTGTCCCACTGTGACAAACCCAGGGCACACGGAGTGTCCCAGGAGCAGGAATTGGAGCTCGGAGCTCAGCGAGTCCACGGCTCGCTGCAAACCCCGCCCGAGGGCTCTGCCTGCGCGTTCACCTTGAGGTGAAATTAGTGATGGCAAAAAAAACACCTTACTCAGGTCTTGGCTAATGATTATCCCATTAAAGAATCAGCTGACATAATATCATTTGGTGGTTTTATAAACCTCGGTGACAACAAGACTGATGGGGCCTAAAGCCCTGACAGCTCAACTGCCCAGAAAGGAGGAAGGTAGAGGAATCTGCTGTTTTACTGTACTGTGAATTTCATGGCACTAAAAACCCACAATAAAATAATCCTTGGAAAGGCGGGTAACCTTTGCCTGTCCCCAGGAACACGCGGGTGCTCACACCAAGCTCTCCCACTCGCCGGCACGGCTCCATCCAGCCTAAAATCTGCGAGTGGAGCAGGGCACAGAGAGCGGCCGGGCTGCCCCGACCCCGGCAGGACCGCGGGGATGAGGAGCTGGAGGGGTCCTCTCCCTGCTCTGAACCCCCCAGGAGCCCCCGGAGCCCCCAGAGCGGAGTTTTGCCCAGTGATCCCAGCCCCAGCAGCGCTGCTGGGGAGAGCCGAGCCCGGGCTCTGCGGCAGCAGCTCCGCGTCCAAGGCCGGCTCGGGCGCCGCCAATTCGGGACAAGGTGAGGTCAGCTCAGCAGTCACTCACACGGCGCAGGTGGCTGCTACAATCGGCCCAATTAATGAAAAAGAGAAAAAAAAGTGTGTGTGCTGCAGTTCCTGTCCTCGCCCATCCCTGCACCGGAGCCCGCAGGACAAAACACAACCTCGCAGGGCATTCCCCGTGCTCGTGATGCTCGGGAGGATCTGGGGAGGGCACTGGTTTAAAATCTGCTGTTTTAAAAGAGGTACCACACAGGTGAGCACTGGCCAGCGAGTGCCTTCCACTCTGCTTTATGAATGCACACACATACATATATAAATATTTTAATTTTTTTTACAACTCTACAAAAAAAAAAGAAAAAAAAATTAGCCAAATGAAATAAAGCACTGGCCTGAGGCACCACTGCATCCCAGCGTTCTGTATTATGCATTTTAGAAGGGGAGGGGGGAAAAAAAAAAAAAGAAGCTTTGCTTTTCTCCCCCTTGCCTGGGTGTCATGAGCAAGAAATGAACAGCTGACCTGAGTTTGAATTTAGAGTGTTCATTAATAGGATATTATGCCATATGCTCAGCACACTGTCTTTTTTTTTTAATGCAGCCGCCAATTTGAGAGAATTTCTAATTAGTAATGGTATAATGAGAGTATTCAGAGGCTAATGTGGTGGGTGGGGAAGCGAAATAGATCGCTTGGTGTGGACTGGAAATATTTCTGTGCGAATTCCTGGTGAAATAATGACCCGCCGTAAAAGGCTGCGATCTCTGACAAATGAAGGACGCTCGGGGAGGTTACAGGAACTGCCGAGGGAGCATTTATCAGAGCGGGGGGAAAGGTGAGACAATTTGGGCTGCCCGAGCTTCACGCAGGGAATGGCTGGCAAGGAAAAACATTTGAGCTGGGGCTGGGCTGGACAGGAGGGAGCGAGAGAGGGAGGGAGGAAGCACAAAGGAGGCCCCGGGAGGGAGAGCCCTGGCAGGAGGGGATGCTCAGCTGGGTGCTGGGGGGTTGGAAGTGCCCCCTGCCCGAGCCTGGGGGGCTCTAACCCTCCCTGCCCCACCAGCACCCAGGCATGGGTGCCCAGCAGGGCACAGCGTGGGGACAATCCCCAGCAGGACACAGCAGGGGAATATTCAGGAGCACAGGAGCATCCGAGCCCAGCAGGTGCCCAGCGAGCCAGGGGTGGTGGGACCAGGGACAGGAAGGTGCCCAAAATGCAGCCTGGAAGGTGTTTTTGCTCTGTGTTTGGGGGTCACACCATTTGCTGTCAGTGCTGTTATAGAAAATTCGGATTATTAAGGCATGGATACAGGTGGGTGTTTTGTGGGAACCTGTTGGTGTGAAGTGTTCAGTGTATTTTAAATAAAATGCAGCTTTGAGGGTTGGGAGCTGACAGAGAGCCCTGTCTGAGGCTGCTCTACCCTGCAGGGTATGGACAGGAGATAAACCTACATAAACCATGGCACAGGTCCAGAGCATCCTAAAATCCCAGAGCATCCTTCGGTTTGAACTCGGATTTTTACAGAACAGAAAAGGGACAGATTTTCAGTGGTTTGCAAAAAGTCAGGCTGCAAGACAGGAAAATGATCCTTCCCCCTATTAAAAAAAACATAGCACTTACAAATTGGAAAATAAAACATTTTCCCAGGAGAAAAGGGTGGATGTGGGAATTGGGCTGTCTGGTCTAACAGCACGAGCCCATTCCTCTGCTTTCAGAGGGAAATTCCAAGCACTGACAGGGAAAATCCGCATGTTATAAGCATTAAAAAAAAATATAAAACTACTAAAATGATTGTGTTTCTCCCACCTCCCAGGCAGCAGGAAGTCCCTGGAGAGGGAACACACCCTGTGCTGCAGAGGACAGCATTCCCACTCCAGCTCTGCCAGCTCTGGGAACGCCGTGGCTCCTCCGAGCAGCCTCTGCTGGAACACATGCGGATTTCTCCAAATGAGCCGTCGTTAATTTGCCTTTTGATTGGACCAATTAGATCTTTAACACTGTAGGAAATAATTTTTTACTAATGATTAAGCTGCAGACCAGGAGCTTCCCTCTCCTGTGGAATGGTTTCGTGGCGTTGCCATCTCCCCTCTCAGAGAGCCACCAAAGTTCCACGAGCGTGGGGTGTCCCTGGTGCCCCCTCCCACTGTGACACACACGGATTATCCAGGGACAGGGGATGGAGCTGCCTGGGATGGGCAGGAAATCACAGAATCCCACGAGGGTTTGGGTGGGAAGGGACCTTAAAGCCCATCCAGCTCCAACCCCAGCACCTTCTGCTATCCCAGGTTGTTCCAGCCTGGCCTTGGACACTCCCAGGGATGGGGCAGAAGAATCCCTTTCTAACATTCAATCTAAGCCCTGCTCTCTTCCAGTTTAAAGCCATTCCCTCTTTCCTGCTGGTGAATTGATGGACATGGATCAAGCAGAGCAGAGAGGCAAGGATCTGCTCCAGCCCCAAGCCAGGGACTGGCCCAGCTGCCAGGCGCTCGGGGATTGTGTAAACCCTGCTTGGAAAATTAAATATTCATAACGCTCATATTAGATTCTAGAGCACCTTTTAGGAAGAAATAAATGAGATTTGCTTTAAAAGAAGGGAAAAGGCACAGGGGCCATGTAGAACCAAGCCACAGCTTCATAAATAATATGTTTTTATGCCAACACTCAACAATTAAAAGGCTTAAGATTCGTTTTGGAGAATGAAGCGAGCTTAAAATTCATTCTCCTACCCTCTTCCACGTGCACAGGAAAATTAATGCATTCACCCAATATATTTTTAGAAGGGATTTATTCCTTGCTCTCACGCCATCCTTATTTTCCCAAGTAATAGATGTGAGTGGTGAAGTGTAAGCAAGGTTTTTTCCCCTCCTTTAAAGTAAATCTCCATCTTGTTGACAGCCGTGCCCAAATCTGTCAGACCTGGAGGCTCTGCTTCACCTCTGT